>JANRMT010062838.1:15588060-15686331 GCA_026402145.1 Polypterus bichir lapradei | reverse complement strand
ATATATATATATATATATATATATATATATATATATATATATATATAAATAAAACATACAAACACAATAACTCACTGTATATTTTTCAATATATTGCATGATAACTCCATTTCAACATTACTGTATGCTCTGCTTAAAATGCATTTCTTTTTTTTTCCCCCATAGCTGCTGAGTAAGCATTATACAGCACTGCAGGCTCACCAGTGTAAGTGTGCTTAATATGAATAAATTAAAATTAACTGAAATTCAAATCATGTTACCAATTATCAATTATTTGAACTCATCCCTAAGTGGTAGTCAATAAAATTTGGCAGCATCAAGCATCTTTTGAAAGTTGCACAACAAAGGTGCAATTACTTATACAATAAACATAAAGAATATAAAACTCCATGGAAACTGTTCCTTCAGTCTTTGATATTCCACAGTTAAAGCTGCCATGTACAAAAAAACTCACATTTGTCTGCACCGGTCTTCTCTAAAATTCTGCCCTGTATTCTATGTTGTACAAATTAGTTGAGTAGATGTGGCTTGTCAATGAGAGCATGGCTTAGTGCTGTCTTGTTTTTTAGATTATGGTTTGGACCCAATAAAAAGCATTGTATGCTAGTACCCATTTAAACCCCTCTCTTATGGGCTAGATGCTGGAAATACATTGCCTACTACCAGGAGGAGACTGGCTCTCCACATAGGAATACAGTACTCTGTCCATTCTGTCATTGTTTTCACATTTATTCCCCACAGTGATCTAGTATTGCTCTTGATTTAGCATAATACATCTTCTTGAACCAACATTACTGGCATCCACCTAATGCCAATATTTTTTTATTATTTCCAAATGGAGTCACTGTGCTTCTTACCTCCTGCATAAATGGAACATATTGCTGCAATTTTATGTTTTACTAGCTTTTTGACTAAGCAATTCTTTCGGTTAGCTTATCTCTTTTCTACCAAATGTGCATGCTGGCTTTCTCTTGCCAACTTGTGGAGATTTTCCATTACTATACTTTTCTTTTATGGTGTTTTATTTGTCTATGTATTGAAGGGTTGGTGGATGGGGGAATAGTTTTTGTGATACTCTCTCAGCTGTGTGGATTTTCCTCCTGTCCATTTACCTCTTTGTGTCTGTTGCCTTCTTCATGGTTTAGGTAGGTTCCTAGGATTATGCTATTTTCTAAAACTGTGCTATGATTGGAGCCCTGGAGAGTGTGTTTATTATAATACGTTCTGTAGTTATGTGGCTAGTTCCCCTTTGTTGATATGTCTCTTATTGGTCTTTTTAGGTCTCAATAACTTCCAGTTCCTGTCCAGGTTTACAGCTACCACTGTTTGCTTGTGAGGCTGAAGGAAATTGCTCCTTATTCATTTCCTTTCCCACTTAAACACATCTGTTGTCTATTTCTTTTTTTGTTAAATCCAACCTGGTGGCCATTTGTGTTCAATTTCACCTTCATGTGCCACAGACTTTAGTACTAGCTCTCGTTGCACAATATGTAGTTCACTTACCATGTTAGTCATGGCTGTGTTCCTAACATGGAACGTTACTGAAAGCTATGTGTAAGACTAAAGCCTAATGGCAGTTGCTGGTGCTCTTCCTTTTAAAATTTTAAAAGTGTACGTCATGCAAAGGCTCAGGGAAGGGGGTACTTCACAGTTTAAAAGCTGATTCTTTACTTAGTCATAAATGTTAAGTCGTTTTTTTCCAATAACTAATGGTCATTTGCTTTTATAAAAGTATGCTGTTAAACAGTTCTTGATTCCTGAGATCAGAGACCTGCAGGTCTCCTTTGTGACATGACAGGCACTGGTACTGGTACTGGCTGAAATAAGCTGCTCTGCAAGCAGCAGGAGTGATGCTGGTGCTTTTACTTTTTCCTTCTATTTGTCAATGAGTGACAACTGCAAGATCCGCTCCAGTTCCTCCTGCTCTTCTTTCCTTTTCCTCTCCTCTTCCTCCTGGATGCGTGCAGATAATTCCATGGCAAGTGTAAGGTCTGAATCTGGAGTGTCCTCTCGGCAGGTACTGATGGGCATGTTCATCAACAGGCTTTCCTGGGCAGCTCTATAGGGAAGACAATCACAAGAGAAGTAAATAAGAGGCAGCTAAGGACTTTACATCAAAATTTAGGTTTTAAGTCATTTAGTAATGCACTTATTAAGTGGTGCAAATAAGTAAACTTCCCAAAAGGTGCACACAGGACCTTTTGAAACCAGTCAAGAGCTGGGACTTGCCTGTTTTGGGTTTGTGAAACATACAAATCAACAGATAACCTGATAGCTAGACAAAACCAAAAAGAACCTCTTCAAAAACACAAGATCTTCCCACCATGTAGCATTTATTAGCTCTGTTAGGGAGTACCTTATATCTTGTCCCTTACAATGTATTACTTGTCAGAATAATTATCACCTAAAATGCAACATGATTATTCACTGAGTGGTATAGTACTAACAAACATATGACAAGTTGTTCCCTGAACTTCTAAACAGCATTAATTTGAAACTTGCTATTTGTGACCCTCCTACTGCTGCAATAAATTAATAATAAATCACTGACAATCCTTAGAAACCTTAATAATTACTAAATTAATAATTAAAATAGTAAAACAATTTTAAAGCACAAACAATTCAACTAAAATAATTTCTGATATGCAGCAACAAGATATGTGCCAACACTCTGCTGTTATTAAACATGGACTTAGTTCATGACTAACATACTTAGTTCTGAAGAGGGTCATGGGGGTCTACCTAGCCTGTCTCAGCTAGCAAAGGATACAAGGCAGGAACAAACCCTGGACGGGGTACCATTTCATCACAGGGTGAACACACCCCAACCACACACTAGAGCCAATTTAGGATCACCAGTTTACCTAAACTGCATGTCTTTGGACTATGGGAGGAGACCCATGCAGACATGGGAAGAACATGCAAACAGCATGCAGGGAGCACCTGGGATGCAGACCCTGGTCTCCTTATTGCAAGGCAGCAGCACTACAACTGCACCACCGTTCCGCCCCAAATATGGACTTAGTCAAGTGCAATTGACTAGGGAAGTGTTAATAACTAATGATTTCTGATATTCAGTCATTTTTCTTGGGGGGATAATTATCACAGTAAACACAACAGTTCAACCGTTTCACCATATTTACTGAATTGTTCACCAAATAACACAAAGAGAGGAACCAGCAACAATCCAACATTAAGCTGAGGAGAACAGGTAAAACTCTCTCACAAACTAAAAACTCAGGCTTTTGGTTTTCAATTTAAAGTTCTAAAGGACACTATGTATTTTTTCCAAAAACTTGCTGCATAACAACAGCTGAAATTTAAAAAACAAATAGTGCTAGCGAAAGACTGTCTGCATTCACTTGAAATTCAAGTGTCATTAAAAATAACTATTAAGTAACATAAACAGATTAACTGCTAGCAACAAAATATGAGGTCTCACATATTACAGTATATTCACAAAAGCCAGCATGTCACCAAAGACAGAAACAACAAAAAATAATGTAAAAGAACAGAAGGCCGCTAAACACCTGATCCAGGAAGATATTAGCAATGTGAAATGACTAATGTCTTCAGGAAGGAACATGCTATTGATTGTCTTAGTCACAAATTAAAACAACTTTACAACTTCTTATTATGGAAATCACTGCTGATGTTTGTATACCTTCTTAAGTTTTCATTACAATGCTTTATTTATTTTTATGCTATATACTTTTACTAGCTGTTCTACCCAGCTTCACCTCAAAGAGTGATAAAATGCATAAAACAAATATAAAGAAGATCTGACACTAATGACCTCCTTACTGCAGCAGAATGACATAAATGTTTATAGTATTATTTAGCATCTACTGCTCCTTCGCTTATTAAGAGCAGCAAAGAACAATTTGCAGAACAGCAATTATAAATTATCTCAACAGTTCAGTAACAATATTTAAATGTTATAGAGCATACAGAACGCACCACAGTCATTAATGTACAACTCAGTCACTGACAGACAAATAAGGGTTGAGTAGCACACACACCTTCCTCTCCAAAGAGTTTTCATCACCTCACACTCCCGTTGCCTTAAAAGACTTTTGTTAGGCTATTTAATCACTTATTATTTTTCCAGGGACAAAAAACTGAACCTGATTTTTTTTTTGCTTGCTATAAAATGAGTATCCAGAAAAGAGTGAATGGATTTTTGATACAAGAAACTATAAATTAACTCCATCCATAAATACTATTTTTTAGTATGTTATTTATCCCGTATAGTTTGTAATGATGGTCAAGAAAAAAAAATTATTAGATGTTTTCATGCAGAATAGAGAGAAAAAATGTTTATGATATAATAGAAGCAAAAAGTGACCAATGCTGTGCAATGGCAAATGATGTGAAAAAATTGAGAGCTATCCAGTCATATGCTCAAAATTTGCAGAACTCATGCTTTTTGTTAGATGTTTCTTTACATAATCACTGTAATAGAAGCACCTACCATAAGCAGGAAACTATAGCCTGATGGGATTATATTTTTCAACTGATGAACCACCTCTCCCCATCATTCGCTGGTCAGGAGTCCTGTCTTCAGTGAAGGCTTAGTTTCCTCTTTAAGATGTGCACCAATTATTTGACTCTGCAGTTGCCACAGAGTGTCATCCATGGGATCCTACTCCCTCACAATACTGTTCCACAACCTCCTCACGACCTTTCCTCATTTCTTTCTCATTTAGTACCATTGTAATTCACAAAAAAAAAAAAAAAAAAAAAAAGGGTTCCCACCTGCTGTACTGGCTTTCAAACATGGCCTCAGGGAAAACTCCATTGATTCCGTCCCAGGACGTTATCTAAAGGAAAAATGAAAAACAGATGATGAGATGACACTTTTTTTAAACGTCTGCCCCAGATTTTTCATTGAGATATATTCTAGTTAAATCTCTTTTAAAGTAAAATTGGTTTCAATCAATGACTTCCTGTTAAATAATTCAAATAAACAAATCTTTCTTGGTCTTTATTTGAAAACTCCTAACACACAGTCGACCTAAATATTTCAAACTGCTGTTCATTCAGTGCGGAGCCAAATTCAGATTGTCATCTTACCTCATTTGTACATTTTGATTCTAGCAGACTCTGTTGGATGGCAAACTGCAACAATTCCTCATCATGATTTGTGACAGGCATTGCACGGCCCACGCCTCGGCGGATGTACCTTGTTGGTACATCAAACACAGAGGAGCACACAATGAATGGAGATTTGGAAGAGGCTGTAATTTGTAAATTACACAATTGAAATATTTTACAAAAATGTAGACTAAACTTTTTCTATTAAAGTATTCATTATTTCAATAATTTATTTAACCTGTATTGTCTTCCTCATCCTGAGAAGGTGTTTTGTTTGAAGTGAGATCTACCACATCTTCAGTACTGCACAAGTTCACATTACCAAATGTTATGCGTGCATTCAGAACATGAAACAGTGGGATCTCTGAGATAAAATTCAAAAGAGCCCGAATTAGCATACCTGATTATGTCATATTAAGAATACAAACAATATTTTTGTTACCAGTAATTATTCTTTCAAAGATGTAATTCATATTAGCTTTCAGAATGTTATACCTATTTTAACAGGAAATCCAGGAGGGAATTTCAGGGTGACAAAGTCCCGCAGTCTGGCAAAATGTGCACTAGTCCTGGCCATTAGGTTAATAATAGGAGTCACCTGCTCCACCAGGGAGAGAGGATGCTCTTCACTCATCCACAATGTTGCTTTAAATCTTTGGGGGAAAAACATTGAGTCTTAAACATTGTTTCTTGAAGTCCTCGCAGCAGCAGACTTTAGTTCAAATCATTTGTCCATCCCTTTACTAATTGGCTTAATTAAATTCTATGATCTCTGAGAGGAGGCAATCCATTTCAGGGCATATTCAAACACTCATCCCACTTACTTATGGTAAATTTAGTGTTGCCAGTTTGAGCTAAAACACAGATACAGCAAGAATGCGCCCCGTCCAAAAAGACAGTTCTGGTTTCTTAATTAGAGAGAGGTTTCTTTCCGTTAATGTCTTGTCTACTTAGCTTGTTCTGGCTTTAATGTACCCTTCTCATATAATTTCATAGAAATGTATTTTTATTTTTCTGGATAAAATTAAGAAAATATTTTGTGAAACTATGTGAGATTATCAGCATTCAATTCTTTGCCATTATTTTTCTTCTTTTTTTCTAAATATTTTCTTCACGTGTGTTTATTGACACGTTTAATGTAAATGATACTCAGAAGCTGGCTAACTATTTGTGGCTCACTATAAACTGAAAAATAATTATGAGTGAAAGGATGAAATTATGGCTTAGGAAGCTTACCAAAAGAAATAACTCACTACCCAAAATGTACTTTTTTTTGTAACTGTCTGGAGAATAACAGCCCATTTATTTTGGCAGCTCTGATCTGTCTCTCAAAAATGTCAAACGTTACTCCTTAACAATCTCTAGATGATAATGTCTGTTGAACAAACAGGTATCGCTAGATAAGAGGAGGCAAGGTACGCTCCAACACGTGGCGAGAGGTAGACTGACTCGAAATTTGGGTACCCTTGTAATTTTGCTGATTTGAATGCATGTAACTGCTCAACACTGATTACTTGAAACACCAAAATTGGCTGGATTAGCTCGTTAAGCCTTGAACTTCATAGACAGGTGTGTCCAATCATGAGTGGTAAAAGGTATTTAAGGTGGTCAATTACAAGTTGTGCTTCCCTTGAACTCTCCTCTGAAGAGTGACAGCATGGGATCCTCAAGGCAACTCTCAAAAGATCTGAAAACAAAGATTGTTCAGTATCATGGTTTAGGGGAAAGCTACAAAAAGCTTTCTCAGAGGTTTAAACTGTCAGTTTCAATTGTAAGGATTGTAATCAGGAAAAGGAAGGCCACAGGCACAGTTGCCGTTAAACCTCACCTCTGGCAGGCCAAGAAAAATACAGGAGCGGCATATCCGCAGGATTGTGAGAATGGATACAGACAACCCACAGATCACCTCCAAAGATCTGCAAAAATATCTTTCTGCAGATGGTGTATCTGTACATCGTTCCACAATTCAGCGCAATTTGCACAAAGAACATCTGTATGGCAGGGTGATGAGAAAGAAGCCCTTTCTGCACTCACAACACAAACAGAGTTGCTTGTTGTATGCAAATGCTCATTTACACAAGCCAGATTCATTTTGGATCAAAGTGCTTTGGACTGATGAGACAAAAATTATTATAGTTATTTGGTCATAATTAAAAGCGTTTTGCATGGCGGAAGAAGAACACCGCATTCCAAGAAAAACACCTGCTACCTACTGTCAAATTTGGAGGAGGTTCCATCATGCTATGGGGCTGTGTGGCTAGCTCAGGGACTGGGGCCCTTGTTAAAGTTGAGGGTTGGATGAATTCAACCCAATATCAACAAATTCTTCAGGATAATGTTCAAGCATCAGTCACAAAGTTGAAGTTACGCAGGGGTTGGATATTCCAACAAGACAAAGACCCAAAACACAGTTTGAAATCTACAAAGGCATTCATGCAAAGGGAGAAGTACAATGTTCTGGAATGGCTGTCACAGTCCCCTGACTTGAATATTATCGAAAATCTATGGGATGATTTGAAGCAGGCTGTCCATGCTTGGCAGCCTTCAAATTTAACTGACCTGTAGAGATTTTGTATAGAAGAATGGTCAAAAATACCTCCATCCAGAATCCAGACACTCATCAAAGGCTATACGAGGCATCTAGAGGCTCTTATATTTGTAAAAGGAGGCTCAACTAAATATTGATGTAATATCTCTGTTGGGGTGCCAAGATTTATGCACTTGTCTAATTCTGTTATGAAGCATATTGCACATTTTATGTTAATAAACTTAAAGTCACTACTGACATACTACTGTTTCCATAAGGCATGTCATATACTAAAATGAAGTTGCCACTTTGAAAGCTCAGCTAATGATAAACAAAACTCCAAAGAATTAAGAGGGGTTCCCAAACTTTTTCATATGACTGTATTAGCAAGTAATTGTACCAGCATATGAGAGAGAGAGAGAGATAGTTTTAGAAACTGTGAAGAGGTGCAAGGAAAAATCCATCTACTTTAAGTGACATGTTCCTTTAACAATATAAATAATTGTTGTTAACAAAAAAGGAATGAAGTTTGACACCCATTATTCGAAAGTTATTATTCTGTGGACTGAGCGTACAATCCTCAGTGGGGACAAGAATTAGTATGCTGAACATTTAACAAGTTTTTTTGGGAGGCTTGGCAGAACAATGCTTTTTAAACATCCTGCACTCCACTGGAGACAGTTACAGCATGGGGAATTATTCTAGCTTAGGTTGGCCAGTTTAAAATCCACATGTGGTACATATTACTTTAGCACTAACTGAATGGCTGTCCAAAAGACAGAAAATTTTAAATACTGACTTTTGGGTTCTGATGGTTAGTTCAATTGGTCTTCCAATATCCCTATCATGGAGGTCAAAGTCAGGGTTAAAGTACTCCTCAGGAGTAATAGCAGTTGGATTATTGGTAGAAGCAAACTCCAAGGTGTGGTCCTATGGGAAGAGGAGAAAAAAAAATAGGTGACTTTAGTAAGCATGGATTCCATCAGTACCATGCTGAAATGTCAAACCTTTAGAGAGACAATAAGGAGGATTTCCACTTCAGCAACAAAGTGTTACAAGATTAAATGAATTCCATGAAAAACTTAAACTAACAATAAAGGATTGTAATTGTACTTTCCTTCACCAAGACAAAGGAGGTGTATGTAAACTTGGAAACAAAGGCTGTAGTATTAGAGCCCAATAAAATGCCAATAATAAATAATATTAATAAATAAAACAGCATGGTATTGCCTGCTGGTGAGAAAAGAACTAAAAATAATATATATATATATACACATTTTTTTTTTTAAAAAACCACATTTATATTAAAGTTAAAAAGTGTACTAAAAAGAAAAAAATAAGTCTCTCCTATATCACTCGTAAAATAAAAGCCTGGGCGCTTTTGCTAAGATTTTATTGATTGATGAAAAGCGCCCACGCTTTTATTTTACGAGTGATATAGGAGAGACTTATTTTTCTCTTTTTAGTACACTTTTTAACTTAATATAAACATGGTTTTTAAAAAGTGTATATATTATATATATATACCTGTATATATTATACACACACACACATACATACATACAGGGTGGTCCAGATCTAATTATGCAGCTCTTAATGCAATGCAGGAAAACAAAACAATTTCAGGTGATTGGCACTACCAGTCCGGTCAAACATTTCGTTGATTTGGGAGATCATGTTCCTATGCACTGCAGGCGGTCCAAATTCCTCCAACATCCTGCGTTGCACGTTGTTATAGCGTAATGAAAACTGCATAATTAGATCTGGACCGCCCTATATATATATATATATATATATATATATATATATATATATATATATAATTTTATATTATTATATTATTTTCAACTTTTTAGTCTTGGGTTTGTTTTAGTATAATTTTGTAATCAACATTTTTACGTTTCCTTTAATATTTCTATCTGTTACTAGTGCCATCTATTGGTGAAATCTATAACTATTCTTCATATGAAAATTTCATTTCTTAATTAACATGGATTAATTGATCAATTAGTGAAATTGATTATTGATTCATGTATTATCATCGGAAGTGAGTTAGTGTGCAAAATGTCAAGTCATTTGGACAATATGAAGTGGGTTAAATATAGATTACAAGATTTCTACCAGACAACAAACAGGTGAAGTTAAAAGAAGCGTGGTAAAAATAAAATGATCCAAAAAAGTAGAATTGCAATCTGGGTAACTGTCTTCTTAAGTCTTTTTTTTTTTAAGAATCAGGCATCATTTCCTCCAATTTAAAATTAAGTGAACTGCAAATTTGCGTTTTTCTCCTTAGGAGTAACAACATGGGCACTGTGTTAAATGATGCTGTTCAGAAATATTTAATAAACAAGTAAACAGTGGTAAACTGAAAAAGGTTGAGTATAAAATAGGATGAACCTTATATTTAATCCATCTAAGAGGAGTGGTGGCTCTGAGGCTAGGGATCTGCATTAGCATTCGGAAGGTTTTCTGGTTCAAATACTGTAAACGCCAGAAGTGACTCTGCTTCTTTAGATCCTCCAACACTCCAGCCCTGTAAAAAAACTCACACTGCTCCAGTGTGGTGCTGAGGTGTCACCTGTTGCACAGCTGCACTCAGGTCCTAATCCGGGAGGTTCATGGTGTGGTGGGTGTGGCAACACGCTGTAATCATTGCATACTCCCAACCTCTCTTATATTTAGACTAACATCCTGTTCCAAGGACAATTCTGCCAGCATAACCTTTGAACAAAGCCCCTTGATTATGGTTATTTTTAAAACATGGCAAAATGATTGAAAAGTACGATTTTAGAGATAGAAAACTGAGTTAGTTTCTCAAATGTGCCAAGAAATTTCAATTTGGTTATTTTCTTTGTTATTAAGTGAAAAATTATATAAAAGAATGGACATGTATTGCAAAATAAATGGTCAAGAAATAGTTTTTCTATATCTCTCTATTATAAAAAAAATCCTGTGGAACGAATGACTAGGAGACGATACGTGATCTTCACGTTAAGATCACAAAAGACAAATAAAAGAACCGCGAGACGAAAGAGAATGGACAAAAAAAAAAAAAAAAAAAAAAAAAAAAAAAATCAGTAGTGTATAGGGAAGCAGCAAACACAGATACAGATGTCTCAGTGCATATAAAGTGTATAAAGGACAATATATTGTAAATGAAATGTTAACGAATAAAACATCGCATCAGTGCAAAAAAAATAGAAATTAATTATCAGGACCAGGTGTAATTGAAAAAATAGCAGGACAAAGCGAGGTCAGAGATAAAAGGAAAAGAGCAGAAAACAAAGTCTTTCGCATTCGCATCATTCAATGCACAAAATGTAGATTTACACAATAATAGAACATACGCTATGAGAATCTGTAGACCCGCAACATTTAAAGCAATTACAAGTTTAATTTCAAAGAAAACACAATTCGGTCAGGTGTATATTTATGATCATGGAGAAGCGATCACAACGCGAGCAGCAGAGACAGAAAGTAGCAAAAAGGACAGCGGCTGTGCATGCTTTAAAAAGGTCGAAGGGCAGCGCGACAGCAGCGCTAGCCCCCCCCCACCCCTTTACAACGCGAGCAGCGTTATATGTCCTGCAAGAAAGAATTTAACCATGGCCGGGGCCAGGAATAAAGGACAACTATTGTTTTTAAAACGTCACGCGAGACCAGGCAGTGAGCCATTATTTAAAACAAGTCCACAGACATCTAACTTAGCAGTTGTTAGGTTGCTTTTGGCAGACAAGCATCATGTGCTCCCAGCTCTTAAAACAACGACATGCGTCAAGCAGAAGAGGCAGCTCGCAAGCACATATCTTTAGTGAACGTTCAGCATTATACGTCTGGCAAGAAAGAGACGTAACCACGCACAGGGCCAGAAATAAAGGACAAGTATTGTTTTTACAAAAGTAAAAGTGAAAATAATGCATATGTATCAATTCCCAAGAAAATAACAATCTCTTTAAATTGTATATTGCCTGCCAAAGGTAAAGTAATCCCTAATGGAGGATCGCAGCAATCGTGGGAAAGAGGGGTCCTTTCATCGGATTAGCGCTATTTCAGATGTGGAATGGCCAAATGGGGGAGGCTGCTTAATGAATGAGGTCTCCAGGACTTAAAACAAATCCAAATTATATTATGTGATATCATCTAATGTGAAATTCTACTCCGTACTTCTATAATTTTTGTTTTTATACTGTATTGGGGATTTATTCTGTTCTATGTATTGTACAGTATTGTATTGACCCCTTTCTTTTTGACACCCACTGCACACCCAGCCTCCATGGAAAGGGGTCTCTCTTTGAACTGCTTTTCCCAAGGTTTCTTCAATTTTTTGCCTACAAGGGTTTTTTTTTTTGGGAGTTTTTTCTGGTCTTCTTAGAGGGTCAAGGCTGGGGGGCTGTCAAGAGGCAGGGCCTGTTAAAGCCCATTGCAGCACTTCTTGTGTGATTTTGAGCTATACAAAAAATGAATCGTATTGTATTGTACTGTATATCCGGTAAACCAAACACGGGGGTGGGCGAGCGAAGCAAGCAGGGGGCGGAGCCCCCTAGTAATATAAAAATAGATTTTTTTTACCCCTTGGGCTCCACAGTACTGTTCCACTGTTCCAAGGAGAGACTCCAGAATGTTTCTCTCATCTACAGAACCAAAAGACAGCAGAAGCAAGTGAGCTAAATTACCAGTAGTGATCCATTTGGCCCATTACCCTAAAATGCAGGATAAAAAGACCAATCCAAACCACTCTAAATATGATAAAAGTCATTATGTTTCAAAGTCATCTAGCACATCATGATTTTTACTTAACTAAAGACAACGCAGAGTGTCTCTGAGGCTGGGTATCTACATTGGCAATTGGAAAGCTGCTGTTTCAAATTCCATAAATAAATGCCAGAAGTAAATCTACTCTATTGAGCCCTTCAGCAAGGCCCATAACCTACAATTGCTTCATCTTGGGTAAAACATTAATCTGCATCCAGCCCTGCAAACAGGTCCTCCAACTTACAGGGAAAACTTGGGGGTTGGTGGCAGGACTGGCACTCCAGCCACCATAAAAAAAAAACTCTCACTATTCCAGTGTGGTGCTGGGGTGTCATCCGCTGCACTCAGGTCCCAGTTCAGCTCATGCTTCCAACTTCTCTGATTCTAAAGACTAGGCCGATCCCTCCATAAATAATTCTGACAGGAACAAATCTCAACCAACATAAGGTACATGGTGTGCTGACCTCTGTATCTGGTCTTCTCTTCCTCAGTTAAATGCTCTGTCCTTGTTCTAATCACCACATTGACATTGTTCACAGTGAAAACCTAAGAAAACAGAGGAAAACATTTTTTTTTAGTTTTTAACCAAAAGTTGAATAGTAGGCAAATTGCTTTCTCAAATCATGGCTGGGTCTTGCAAGTATTGCCGTGATCCTCAGCTTTCATGCATAGTTTGAAGTGTAATATAATTAGCTTGTTAAGGCAAATAATATTTCCCCATTCTGCTGCTCTTTTAAAATTGTATGTTTGTATGTATATACACACATACATACACATATATACACACACACACCTACACATATTATACAGTATATATATTACAGTATACACACACATTTATATTTCTGAAACAGAAGATTTCTGGGTACAGATGAGAAAAGAATGAAACAAATATTGTACACATAAAAAGAGAAAAGTTACATTCATGCCTGTAAAACCAAACGAGTAAAACTGAATGACACATCAGAGCTTGCTTTAGCTAAAAGCTTTATAGAATTATAAAAACAATAGATTGATTGCAAATGACAGATTTTGGTGAAGCATTTACAAACAAGAAGGACAAAAATTGTATAAAATAGGTGGAATCTGATTCTCTGTTTTAATACCTTCATAAAGATACTCATGTGAATCAGCATATTCATATGGTGAATAAAATCTAATGTAAATGTTCTATACCTTGGCTTCAAATCCATTGATGACTTCAGTTTTGTCACTTCTCCAGCCCCAGATTCCAGATTTGTTTCTGGAGAGAGTAAAAACAAAAAGTATATTTTAATAATCACATATTTGTACTTCATTGTTATATAAAATGGACAAATGTAATATTCTATGAAATTCTCTGAACATATAATCTATATTCTCTACATTGTTTGATGATGCCAGGGACAGCTAGGACCCAGCTTCTAATATTCTCACTGAAAAAATGGAAAATTACCACTGAAATAACAAAATCTCTTAAGGAAGAAAAACCTGCTGTCTAGGTAAAATTCACAGCATCAGTCATAAAAAGTCACTACCCACTACAACAGGCATGTCAAACTCACACCATTGTAGGGCTGCTTCGACTTCCATACATGCCTCAGTGGGCCGCACTGTAACAAATACTATTATACTATTATACAAAGTTACTGTAAGTTTCTTTCCAATACTGAAAACTTTAAAAGATTTAACACTTAAAGTTTAAAGAAAAGCAATTTATTTTCATACAATCTCCGTACAACAGCATACAATTAGAGTCTTAGCCTCTTAGCTAAGTCCTTATATTATATTCATTGCTTATATAGGAGTCTTATAGTGTGAGATCTATTTCTTTTGTCCCGACACTTGGCATCTCTTGTTAGTAACCAGTTCGTCAATATCAGGCTTGAAATCTTGTGCAGCTGCAACTTTTATGAGGGATGAAAGGTGCTCGACAGTAAGTCTTGAGCGATGTGGGGTTTTGGTAGCTTTCATTAACGAAAACAATTCTTCACAAAGGTAAGTGCTTCCGAACATAGACAGTACTGTCAATGCCAACTTACGGATCTGCACATACGAGGGTGGCAGGTAAGCATACAAGCCTGGCACACCAACTTCGTTGTATTTTGCCTTCAGAATAGAATCTGACTGCAGTTCAATCAATTCCATTTGGATATTCTCAGGCACATTCTCAGCGTTGTAAGAGAACAGCACAAAGTCCTGTTCGTGTGAACTGAAATCACGAAAACACTCACTGAATTCATTGCTCAGTAATTCAAGTTGGAAAACAAATCCTCTAAAAATCAAATTTTACTTTACTAAGTTTACTTCAAAGTTTACATTGTAAAATAAGCCGATATGTAAAAAGCCATCTAACCTGCACTAATTTTACAAACTCAAAATCACAAAAATATGTTAATAAACAACTCACCAACTTCTCACGTCCACTTCAGATTTTCAGCTGTAGTCTGCACTAACTGTTCATCACAATACTGGCACAAAATTACATAAAACTAGAGTAAAAAAACGTGAAAATATGTGGGCTATTACTACTTGTGATGGTCAGTTCTGCCCAGTGGCAAGTCTCAGCAGCCCAGCCAGTAGTGTAGTATAGCGGGGCGGCTCTCGGCTCGTGGCGGCCCTGGGCAGAGAAAGAATCGGTGGCCCCTTCGCCCGCCAACGTCAATATGGTATCTTATGCACGGCGGATGGCCATGTCCGTTGCGGACACTGCATAGCCTCCTCCTGCTCATGACACGCTTCTATATGCGCGTGTCTGTAACTTGAAAACCAAGTGGCGGCCCATGATATTCTCATTACGGCAGAACGTTATAATACTACATATAGCTTACTGCTCCGACTCTAGCGACATTAGTAACAACACCAAACTAATTAACAAGAAATACAATGTTTTTCGGCCACATGGCCCTCAGCTGTGTCGTTATTTTCTCTAACTGTTTTATATTCAATATATATTGGCGTGGCGGCCCCTGGGATTTGGCGGCCCTTTGCAGGTGCACAGTTTGCACATGCCTAAAAGCCGCCCCTGCTGCCCGCTGCTGCAGCCTAGCACTTCAGTTGTGACGCTGCGGCTCATTAACTTTGGTCAATGCTCGTGGCTATACTAGCAGATGACGTTTCCGGTACCGTAATGCCATGGAAAAACGCGCTTTTGTCAGAAGGCAGATGAAAAGTCAATAAGTAACGCCGAAGATGCAGAATGATTCAATCACAAACAATAGTAATCATTTTGTACAAATTCAGTGCTAACTAGGATCTGTCATCAGATTTCTGTTGCGGGTCGCATGCGGCCTGGGGGCCACGTGTTTTACATGCCTGCACTACAGAATCCAATGTACTTAGTCAATATACAGTATTTTGAATATTTTAGGAAAAGCCAAAAGCACCAATATATCCAAACCAACCAGTTGTAGCCTCTGATATTTATGAAAGCTAACCAGCAGCCTTGCCTCTCAAAGGCGATGTGACGTGTGTCCAAGTAAGTGTTAATGCTGGGCGAGGTCAAACGCTTTGCAACTTCCTGTTCAGCAGGCTGCATGGAGTCTAATGTCACTTCCTCCATTTCTCTAGAAATATCAAAGCGTTCGATATCCACTACCTCTTCATCATGATTTATCTCCATCAGCACTGCAAAGTTACCTGCCCATACAGAAAAGAAAAAAAAAGAAAGAAAACAAATGGCATTTACATTTTGTGGCAGATCATAATATGCAGGCAAGAATGTAGGTATTAAGTAGTATAGAAAAAAACAATGGTGGCTATATTGCTGCACATCAGTTACATATTATTAGACTGGCAATACTGAAGTTCTCCAAGTCACACTTTAGCCAAACAGGTTAGCACAAGTATGGAGAGGAAAAGGAGTAGAAATATTTCCTCGTTAAGCCTTATGCAATATTTCTTTAATGTAAAGAAAATAGTCTCCAACTACAATCCAGATAAAGGCATCCCTTTAACTTGGATTAACCTTCATTAGTATTCAACTTAACTACCAACCTTCCCCTCTAAAGATGTAGCTGCGTCGACCCCGTATCCAGGTCATATTTTCAAATCCAAGCAAGGTAGCATCCACACGCAGGTTTGCCCCACTTTTCCAAATTCGACACACATCGCTGGGACACATCCGAGAAACCAGTGGTACTGAAATACAAGAGAGAACCGGAGATAACTAAATGGAGCAACACAGGTTTAAAAAACAAAACAAAAAAACAAACAAAAAAAAAAACTTTGCAAAACCAGTGAAAGAGAAAATGAGAAGATAAAAAGCAGCACAGGAACCCAATAAATCCCAAACCATCTCCCTCCCTTCAAATCAAAAATGTAAACTGCTATTAAAAAAAAAAAGTTATAGGTGAGAAAAAGATTTCATATAGGTCAGAAGACAAATCTGTACTATATAAATCTGAATAATAAAAAAAAGGAAACACTTACTCCAGCTGGTAAACTCCCACTTCATTTCCATGTAGAAATCTGAAGACTATGGATAAACATGATTCAAAATTAGCATATTAACTCTCTGAAAAGCCAAGATGTCTCTTATTGACTAAAGATACACATCACTGCCAGTATCAGCTGGTCATACATTATAGCTCCTCTCATCATTTTACATATTACATTTTCACATTATTATATTACTAAATTTTATTTTTGCCACTTTTAGAAACAAAAATGTTCTATAAAAATAATCTCCATTTTTCAGTTATTTGATCTTTGTGAGGGGAGAAAGAAAGTGAAGTTTACCTCCCGAATCTTGGCAAGCAGCTCTGGTACCCCCTGGAGAGCAGTGGAAGCTTTGAGGTAGTCTCGTTTCTGAAGAACTAGCTGCACCATCTGTGGATCCCCTGTGCTCACGGCTTCCTGGAGTACTACGCATGAGAAATTAGCAAGAGCTGTAATCAAGACTTTTGGATAGCGGATGTCAGTGCTGCGCTCACTTGTTGTGAACAAATCTGAAACAGACATGGGCTACTAAATTGAGAAGCATACCTTTCTGCTGCACTGCAGGTATTTTTACCTCAATAAGATATATTTTAGGTTAATTGTTACTTTAAAAAGTAATCGGACTATGTAAGGCATGTTACTTTTAA
Organism: Polypterus bichir lapradei; assembly: GCA_026402145.1. Classification (NCBI taxonomy): domain Eukaryota; kingdom Metazoa; phylum Chordata; class Cladistia; order Polypteriformes; family Polypteridae; genus Polypterus; species Polypterus bichir. Next base: position 15,668,889 of record JANRMT010062838.1, on the reverse strand, counting down.
CATGTTACCCTACTGCTCTGGAGATTGTGTTGCTGAGCTTAGCACTGTACATTCTGCTTCTCAACATAAATTTACTGATATCTGAAATATCAAGACAGATTATTTCAGCCAGGAGAATGAATAATGCGAATGCTTGAACATTTGCCTCTATAAATGCATTTTGTGGATGCTTTGACCCGTGGCTGTTGAAAGTGTGTGCAATAAAAAATACATACATAGGATGACAGAGTACAATGGACATGCACAGACTACAAAATCCTTAACAGCAGCCCAGTTATGGGTTTACAGGGCCAGATAATCAGATTAGAAATCTACCTCTGTTAATCAGGTTTCTCAGAGGTCAATAACACAATGTCTCTAGTCGAGATAAGGATTTGCATAGCATTTTAGAAATCAGGGTTATTGATGCACATGTAAAGATGCAAACTGATAAAGGTGACCTTTTGGAAATATTTCAGTTAAATTATAATCCATGTACTTATGAACTCCAGAGTAAACTATACTGAAGAGCATTTGAGAAAAAGAAAAGAAAAAAAAAGTATTTCTTAACAAACAAAACAGTTAAACTATCTCATGCAGAAACTTTGGCAACTTTTAAACATGCTTGATGGATTTTATAGTCTTGCCTTGTTTGGCAAACATCTTCTGATGTTCAGGTTAAACTGAAAGAAGCACATCAACTATACTAGTTACTACTCAGCAAAGCCGATCAGCTCAGTCATTCCATTTTGTGAAAAGATTAGGCTATTAAAGAGCCACAGGGAGCCAGAATCAATGGAAGTGGAAGCAGCATCAGACACCAGCTAGAAACCAGCACTTCACAGAAAAGTCAGACTAATGTGAAAAACAGTCAGCATAGCATACATGGCTATGTAATGTGGAAGGAAATTGAAAATAAAATCTAAACAGCACTGCAGAAAATATGCACTTTTCATATGGAAAATGACCGGCACTGGATTGGAACTCATGTCCCTGATGTTGTAAACCAATAGCACTAACCATTGTGCTGCAGATCCATTTCAAATATAAGGCTAGAAACTCAGACATAGTTAGATACTGACATGAGAACTCTAATAAAATGTTATGGAGGAGAGCCAGCTGGCATATGATTCTTACTTTTCCACTGCCAATGTTAAAGTCTATTCTTATAGTGAAAGTAACAAAAAGGTTTAGGCTGAGAAGCTGGCTGTATAAAATGCACCAACGAGGGAAAGGGAATCACCTGTAAAGTAAAATAATCACAATTCTGTAGATATTCTAAAAGACAAATATAGCATGATCCATGTGTGCTTCTGGCCTTGTATTCATTCATTCAGTTGTGAGTGCCCATGTATGGACATATTCTGTCTATCTGCTACCTGCCGACTACTAAAAGTGGAGACTCAGCAGACATGTAGTGTAAGGATTTATGACAGTGCCTGAACTTTGTAATCATTAGAGATGTATTGATTTATGGTCACTGTCAATTGATATGACAATATGTAATGTTAACAAAAAAGGAACTGGGCATGTTCACATTGCATTCAAGGCAGGGAGTGAGTACCTGTGAAGCGGTAATCTAAATATAGTTAATATCATCATAAACAGACAGACACTGGCATCAAAAGGGTCATTCATCCCATGAGTAGATTTCCAAATAAATACCACAATAGTGTTACTGTGTGTCATACACATTCTATGGATTAAAAGCCAGAAGTCTACGTGACCATCATCTTTAAGTCCTTCCATGAGAACCCTAAATCCAAAGAGGACTGTTTCATTTATCTTAGGTAGAATGCCCAGAGGGGACTGGGCAGTCTAATGGTCTGGAATCCCTACAGATTTTATTTTTTTCTCCAGCCGTTTGGAGTTTTTTTTTTTTGTTTTTTCTGTCCACCCTGGCCATTGGACCTTACTCTTATTCTATGTTAATTAGTTGACTTATTTTATTTTCTTACTGTGTCTTTTATTTTTCTTTTCTTCATTATGTAAAGCACTTTGAGCTACTTTTTGTATGAAAATGTGCTATATAAATAAATGTTGTTGTTGTTGTTACATTGTTTCCTACAGTTTCTCTACAACCAGAATGACCTTTACTAGGTAATGAGGTTAAGATAGGATAGTCATTTATCAAGCCATATAAAATGAAGCTTTGGAAAACCATAACTATGCAAGAGCATTCAAGGGAAGAGAAAAAGAACTTCAATCAAAATGAATGGTCCAAATGTAAGGGTATATACAAGTATGAATTTATTCAGGATACCTCATGTGGCAGTATCAGAAATACAGTCTTATTTCAGTATCCCTATCACATGTTATCTTCTGCAGCCTACACAATCAGTGCTTCAGAAAGAACAGCAGGATGGTTAATATATTACCTAGCAATACCTTAACCAAAGGGGACAGCTCAGTTACTGAGGTACTGTTTCAGCTGAAAATGAGCTTCTAATTGCAATAACTCATTGCTACTATAGATAAAAACAGTTCCAACAACCACCCCCCCTTCTTTTAAAAGTAGTGCTTGCATTTAAAGTTATAAAAGTCACTTATTCTAAACTTCATCTTTGGAAAGTTTTTGCTACTTGTTATGAAGGACTTGAACAAAGTGGAAAGATTTGCTCATAGTATTCAAAACATTGTAGTGATTGATTTACAAAGAATTTATCAGCAGAACATTAGAACATTCTAGACGAGAACAGGCCATTCAGCCCAACAAAGCTCGCCAGTCCTATCCACTTGTTTCCTCCAAGAAAACATCAAGTCGAGTTTTGAAAGTCCCTAACGTCTTACTGTTTACCACACTACTTGGTAGCTTATTCCAAGTGTCTATCGTTCTTTGTGTAAAGAAAAACTTCCTAATGTTTGTGCAAAATTTACCCTTAACAAGTTTCCAACTGTGTCCCCGTGTTCTTGATGAACTCATTTGAAAATACAAGTCTCGATCCACTGTACTAATTCCCTTCATAATTTTAAACACTTCAATCATGTCACCTCTTAATCTTCTTTTGCTTAAACTGTAAAGGCTCAGCTCTTTTAATCTTTCCTCATAATTCAACCCCTGTAGTCCTGGAATCAGCCTAGTCGCTCTTCTCTGGACCTTTTCTAGTGCTGCTATGTCCTTTTTGTAGCCTGGAGACCAAAACTGCACACAGTACTCAAGATGAGGCCTCACCAGTGCATTATAAAGGTTGAGCATAACCTCCTTGGACTTGTACTCCACACATCGTGCTATATATCCTAACATTCTGTTAGCCTTCTTAATGGCTTCTGAACACTGTCGGGAAGTTGATAGCTTAGAGTCCACTATGACTCCTAAATCCTTCTCATAAGGTGTACTCTCGATTTTCCGACCGCCCATTGTGTATTCAAACCCAATATTTTTACTTCCTATGTGTAATACTTTACATTTACTGACATTAAATTTCATCTGCCACAAATCTGCCCAAGCCTGTATGCTATCCAAGTCCTTCTGTAATGATATAACGGATTCCAAATTATCTGCTAATCCACCTATCTTGGTATCATCTGCAAACTTAACCAGCTTGTTACTTATATTCCTATCTAAATCATTTATATATATTAAAAATAGCAGCGGCCCTAGCACTGACCCCTGCTGGTCACCACTCTTTTCATCGGCCAGTTCTGATGAGGTTCCTCGCACCATCACCCTCTGCTTCCTGTGTCTGAGCCAATTCTGCACCCATCTAAAAACATCACCCTGAACTCCCACTTCTTTTAACTTGATGCCCAACCTCTCATGTGGCTCCTATCAAATGCTTTCTGAAAGTCCAGATAAATAATATCATATGCTCCACTTTGATCGTATGCTTTTGTTGCAACCTCATAGAATTCCAACATGTTAGTAAAACACGACCTCCCTCTTCTGAACCCATGCTGACTGGTCAGAATAACTCCTGTCCTTGCCATGTGTTGCTCAATCTTATCCTTAATAATTCCTTCCATTAATTTTCCTGTGATGCATGTTAAGCTTACTGGCCTATAGTTGCTTGGATCTGCCCTGTCACCCTTTTTATATAATGGAATGATATTTGCCATTTTCCAGTCCTTCGGAATCTCTCCAGTGCTCAGTGACTTCCTAAAAATATGTGTCAAGGGTTTATATATGTATTCACTAGCCTCCTTAAGAACACGAGGATAAATATTATCTGGGCCTGGTGATTTGTTTGATTTCAGCCTATTTAATCTGAGCAGCACTTCTCCCTCTTCAATTTCCAAATCCCTCAGTACCTCCTTAGTAGTTGCGTTTACCTCTGGGAGGTTATCCACTTGCTCACTTGTAAACACCTCAGAAAAATGTAAGTTTAGGGCATCTGCTATTTCATTGTCTGTATCTTTTAATTCCCCTTTACTATTCCTGATGAACTTGACCTCCTCCTTGACTGTTCTTTTGCTACTAAAATACTGAAAGAATCTCTTGGGGTCTTCTTTCACCTTATCTGCTATATTCCTCTCCAACTGTCTTTTAGTCTTCCTGATATCCTTCTTAATGGTTGCTCTCATATTCTCATACGCTCTACGATTAACTTTGCAGTCATTAGTCTCAGTTCAGTTCAGTTACTACCAGAATATGTGTGGAACAGAGAGTGATTTAAGTGGAAGCACTCACCTGTCCAACCTTTTGCATTTTCTTTGGTGACCTCTGCATTGTGCCTTAGAAGAACTCTGGCAGATTCTAGGTGGCCCAGGGACACTGCGAGGTGCAATGGTGTCCGGCCTCTTGGGTCAACCTCCTCAATGTTATGCTGAAACACAGAGACACAAATGAATGAAAAGCACACAAAGGTTCACATAGAGCAGCCAACTATTTGACACAGACTGAGAGTTTATGATTTGTATTGCTTTATTTACCATTATGCTGCAACCTTTCACTTGACTTTTAGTCCCCAACTACATCCACATGCATTCCTGTTATAAGGTAGTGTTTGACATGGAAAACACACCAACAAAACAAATTAATTTACTGTAGCTGATAAATTTACCAGCAGGTGCAACATATTTTGTTCAATAGTCTAAAATTAACACAGTCTAAGTCTTTACAGGTATCTGTTAACAGGATTATTTTGTCATTCCCACCCATTTTAATTGTGTTTTAACTGAACCAAAAGTGCAATTAAATGTACTTGGGCACTTTAAAGTCATGTAATTTTTATTTAATATGTCATTAGCTGGTAGATAGATAGAAAGTTTATTAATCCCAAGGGGAAATTCACATAATCCAGCAGCAGTATACTGATACAAAAAAACAATATAAAAGAGTAATAAAAATGCATGTAAAAACAGACAATAACTTTGAATAATGTTAGCGTTTACCCCCCCAGGTGGAATTGAAGAGTCGCATAGTGTGGGGGAGGAACGATCTCCTCAGCCTGGAGATGACACTGTTAAGTGGATGCAGTGGATTCTCCATGATTGACAGGAGTTTGCTTAGCGCCCGTCGCTCTGCCACAGATGTTAAACTGTCCATCTTTATTCCTACAATAGAGCCTGCCCTCCTAACAAGTTTGTCCAGGTGTGAGGCGTCCTTCATCTTTATGCTGCCTCCCCAGCACACCACCGCGTAGAAGAGGGCACTCGTCACAACTGTCTGGTAGAACATCTGCAGCATCTTATTGCAGACGTTGAAGGACGCCAACCGTCTAAGGAAGTATAGTCGGCTCTGATCTTTCTTACACAGAGCATCAGTATTGGCAGCCCAGTCCAATTTATCATCCAGCTGCACTCCCAAGTGTTTATAGGTTTGCACCCTCTGCACACAGTCTCCTCTGATGATCACGGTGTCCATGAGGGGCCCGGGCCTCCTAAAATCCACTACCAGTTCCTTGGTCTTGCTGGCGTTCAGGTGTAAGTGGTTTTAGTCACACCATTTAACAAAGTCTTTGATTAGCTTCCTATACTCTTCCTCCTGCCCACTCCTAATGCAGCCCGCAATAGCAGTGTCATCAGCGAATGTTTGCACGTGGCAGGACTCTGATGAGTCGTATTGGAAGTCTGGTGTATATAGGCTGAACAGGACCGGAGAAAGTACACTCCCTTGCGGTGCTCCTGTGTTGCTGACCACAATGTCAGACTTGCAATTCCCAAGACGCTCATACTGAGGTCTGTCTGTAAGATAGTCCACGATCCATGCCACCAGGTGTGAATCTACTCCCATCTCTGTCAGCTTGTTCCTAAGGAGCAGAGGTTGGATGGTGTTGAAGGCGCTAGATAAGTCCAGAAACATAATTCTTACAGCACCACTGCCTCTGTCCAAGTTGTAGAGGGATCGGTGTAGCATATAGATGATGGCATCCTCTGCTCCCACCCTCTCCTGGTATGCGAACTGCAGAGGATTGAGGGCATGGCGGACCTGTGGCCTCAAGTGGTGAAGCAGCAGCCGCTCCATGGTCTTCATCACATGTGACGTCACAGCGAAAGGCCGGAAGTCGTTCAGCTCTCAAGGATGTGGTACCTTTGGGACTGGAGTGATACAAGATGTTTTTCAAAGCCTCGGGACTCTCCCCTGTTCCAGGCTGAGGTTGAAGATGCGCTGTAGAGGACTCTCCAGTTCCAGCGCACAGGCCTTCAGCAGTCGTGGCGATACTCCATCTGGACGCGCTGCTCTGCTGGCACAAAGTCTCCTAAGCTCTCTGCTCACCTGCGCTGCTGTACTTGTGGGTGGGGATGCCTCTGCTATGCTGGTATCAGCAGAAGGATGGTTGGAGGATGCAGTACTCCGAGGTGTGAGTGGGTTAGGGTGGTCAAACCTGTTAAAGAAGTTGTTCATTTGGTTTGCTCTCTCCACGTCTCTCTCGACGGTGGCACCCCGCTTCGAGCTGCAGCCAGTGATTATCTTCATCCCGTCCCACACTTCCTTAATGCTGTTATTCTGCAACTTCTGCTCCAGCTTTCTCCTGTACTGCTCTTTCGCCGCCCTGAGCTGGACTCGGAGTTCCTTCTGCACGCGCTTGAGCTCATGCTGATCACCGCCTTTAAAAACCCTTTTCTTCTGGTTCAAAAGGCCCTTGATGTCACTTGTAGTCAATGGCTTGTTGTTAGCATAGCAGTGTACTGTTCTTACTGGAACTACAATGTCCATACATAAGTTGATGTAATCAGTTGTGCAGTCAACATCCTCTTCAATATTTTCACTATGTGACCCCTGCAGGATATCCCAGTCAGTGGTTCCAAAGCAGTCTCTCAGAGCCTGCTCTGCCTCAGGGGACCACTTCCTGAATGATCGTGTGGTTGTAGGTAGCGCCTTCACTCTTGGTTTGTAGTGAGGCTGAAGCAGAACCAGGTTATGATCTGCTTTCCCAAGCGCAGGCAGCGGGGTGGCACTGTATGCGTCTTTAACTTTTGCGTACAGTAGGTCAATAGTCCTATTTCCCCGGGTGTTACAGTCCACATACTGGGAGAAGGCAGGTAATGTTTTGTCCAGCGTCACTTGGTTAAAGGATACTACTTGTGACATAAGATTCCTCTGAGCTAGAAGGAACTTTTTCTCCAACAAATTCCTCCATCTGTGTGCCATCATCACCACTTTTTTCCACAGTGTGTGATCTTATTTTGTCTTGTACAATTTGCCCTTCAAGATCAAACTGTTTGTAAGGCGGGAAGCAGAAGATGAAAAAGAATGGAATGTGATATCTTGCAAGTGATAGAAATTCTTAACAAATTTTCACCTCATTCTACAAATACAATTAGTCTTGTGGAACTTTGCACATGAGGAATCATTCACTAGGACTTGCAATTGACATATTCATCATGTTGATACAAGGTGGAACAATGATGCAGAGGTCAGAATCACTACCTCACAGCTACAGGAGGAGACCAGGATCCTCATTTTTAAAGGTTGCATATGCAACTTCCCACACAAACAATGGGATTTGTAAAAGAAAACTGGACAGGGGAAGGTGTATATATTTATGGTAACTCTGAGCCATGTATACCAACTTTTTGGAGAAAATGGGACATGACATCACCAGTGATCAAGCAGAGAAATGCAGCCAAACCAGGTAAATTACGACTCATCTGTAGAATAATTCATATCACTGAGCAATTATCAGAATGTGCTTTGACGTGACAAACATCAAAAACAATGAATATGATGTACAGATTGCATTTTAGTAATTGTTTAAGAAAGCCAATGCTATGTATCTGCACTGAAGAACTTTTTTGGTTTTTGTCAGTTTATGTCAGCTAATTGTCACTTCTCAGGGAACCAACCAACAGGTCAGAATATCTTAGTCAAGCTTGACTCCATCATACTTGCTGTGCTGGAATCAATTAACTGACCAGAAAGGCACTAGATCCAGTTTTCATATGGTGTGGGTGCACATACATAAAACATTACATGTTTTTGCCAACATAAAAAGTCAATTTGCAAAAGTTTCTGGTTCTTGTAACATAATCGAAGCAATTAACTACATTTATATTGCAATAAGATCACATAGCGAGAACAAAACTGCTTTTGTCAACCATAAATAGTTACATTCCATTAATGCACAAGCCATCAGTGATTGATTTCATGATGTGGCTGGCATTTGTCATGTCTAAGTGGCCTGAGTCAGCCTGTGATTTATTTATTATGAGGAACAGTAGTTTTGGCAGTTGTAATGGTACTGCATGTGGTGAATGGCATATTAGTAAGGGAACAGGTTGAACCCTCAGTATTTTTTCCATGCCTTGTGCTATTCATTGTAACAGCAATCACGCTGTTATATGTGCCAGGGTATAGTGTAATCTTATCTGGTTATCAAATCAGATACTGGTGCCTTATGCATTTCCTTGACCCCCCAGAGTGCAGAGGAGAGCTGCTATAATGCCACATGTAATCTTGTGCTCTCTGCCAGATACTCTTGAATGCAGGTCGGAGGGTCTTGACACATCAGGAAATAGGCTGCTCTACTGGCCAATGAAGTTCTACAGCATCGAGATTCCATATGCATGAGGTTGATTAGCATGGTCCATATATGGATGTTTCTGTACAGCATTCGAGGCACATTCACGTGTGCATATTTACACATGTGTAATATTTATGTATAAATGGTAAATTGCATATAAATGTGCATACACCAGCTTTTATACATTTTTTTTTGGGGGGGGGGGGCATAAGCATCTTCTTGTTTTGTTTTTTTTTGGCATGAACATATTTTCATGCTCAAATTTATGCAAGGTTTTATAAATGAGGCATCTGATCCTGCCTGTTGTCTGAGTGGAGCTGGAATGTTCAATGCATTCCAGTTTTCCTCTCCAAAAATGTGGATGTTATATGGACTGATGACGCCAAATTGGCTCTGGGTGTGTGCCCATGTCTACCATCATGGATCGAACAGTACAGTGGTTAGTTCTGTTCCTTTACTGATCCAGTGTCCTGGATTCATCTCTGGGATCTTCTCATCCACCCTAAATACGTGCTCTTCACATTAATTAATGACTCTAAACTAGGCAGAGATTCTGAGTGCAAGCATGAGCTGTCCCTGTGATGGGCTGGTATCCTGTCCAAGAATCATTACTACTTTACTCCTGTTGCTGCAGGAATAGGCTCTGGTCCTCAGTATGAATACACAAAATCAAATCAAATAAGTTATCTGATGAGTTGCAGGCATAAATAAAGGCAACATCCCACTTAATGTCAGCTGGGTGCCTGTGTTTAATCAACAGTACTGAATTAAAGTAAGAGCACATCCAATTAAAATGTTTTACATGGTGAGATGGAACAAGTGAGGCTCAGCCAGTAGCACTGGACATAAGGCAGGCACCAACTCTGGGCAGGGTTCTAATCCATTGCAAAACCCCTTTCACACATTAGGCAGGAGTCAGTCATGGTTTGGCAGCACCAGTCCATCACAGAAGACACACCCATAATCATTCTTACTGTAACAATTCAGGGTAATTTTTAAAACCAGAACACTTGACAAAAGTGTAATAAAAAGCTTACAGATCCTGTAAGTGAGGTGCCAAGTTATTTATTAAGACCACTGTAAATACCTAAATTATTTCTGACTCTACAAGGAGCAAAAACAATCTACACCACTGTATTTAACGGACTACTAAAGACTGTTAGAGGTACGTTTCACACTACCTAAAAAGCAAGAGTATCACTAAACATGATTAAGAGTGTAACAAAAGCACTTAATAAATGTTTTTAAGAAGTTGCTTTACTGTATGAATCAACCCAGGGTCTTGTGGGCACATCATGTTGCATTGGTGCCCTGCCCACTGAATACCGAAAGTATTAGTCTATAGTGGAAAAAAGAACTTCAAAAATGGACTGCTGTTGTTGAGAAGCGGTCTTCGAAGTTTTAAACGTGATAACGGCCATTTCGAAGCACATCTAACAATAGATTTGAAAGCTGGAAAAGTTAAAACACGTCTGAGTAGTTCCGAAGAGTTAATTTTGGGGGATTTTAGCTTAGTCCATATTATAGAGCGTAGCCTACCTTACTTTTGCTGTAAAGGGGGTATTTACCACGAAATGCGTTTGACTGAGGTGAACCAATCTCGGGATTTCTTAAATGTGCATTTCGAGATTAAAATTTCCGATCCTCTGTCCTGGTCTCAATCCCATCTCGTGTGCATCATTAGGCTCTTCCCGAAGATGACTGCATTTTTTTGTTGGTTTCGGCGCATTCGATTAAAGAGGCCGACTAGTCGAGTTACCAGTACCCGCCGACAGCCACTGGCAAGTTGAACGCTGTAGTTACCTGTGGAAGTTTATTTTCCAGTTGCTTGTAGTCATTTTCCCAAACTGCAGCGTGAAGTGGAAACTGAGCATTGTAATCCCCAGCTGCGCAGCTCATCCTTTTGGAACTCTGTTGCCGGAAGCAGGCGTTAAGCTACTATTCTATTTTGAATCATAGAAACATTGTATTTAAACTTACTTTGCTCCACTCGCCATTTTCTTAAGTAATATATTCCTAGCTAGATAACAAAAGTAAAACTAAGAGTAACTAAACTTTCCTGACAAACTTTTTTTAATAAGGAAGAATCGGGTAGGTACTATTATTTTCAGAGGAGGGGGGTGACTTTCGAATTTTTTATGTTTCTATGATGTAAAAATCATTAATCTTTTTTTAAGGACATTAGCGGTCGTTTTAAATTTCTTACTTAACCTTTCTGTAAACAGTGAAATGTTTAATGTTTCATTTTTAATGAATCTTACTCATGAGTATATTAAAACCACTACTTTTACAATGAGGAACGTACTATTGAGCGATCCGTGGGTACCAAAATTTTTCAAGTAATTTTCAAATATGAAAAAAATAAGAATTATTCGCTTTTGCATTTAAATAAAGTAAATCATAAACTTATAACAAACAAGAGGCCTTATTATGTTAACAATTATTACGAATTCGGTCTTTTTATGGAAATAATTGATTACGTCCTCCCCTCCCGGAGAGGTGAAATCAATGAATTTGAGGAAATTGACTTCCGGCTTGGCATGTCCCAACCGCCCCCTCTCTTCGGTAATCCCACAACAACACTGTGATGCGGAAGGCCGACCGTGCGTATGGCTGATTGGAGAATAGGGCTTGCGTTTTTCTTTCTGACATTTTGGGCATCTTTTGAAGCTGATAGGCTAATACTCATTGCACTAACCAATTATATTTGTCGGCTGCAGGAAACACGGGGTATCTGTACGAAAAAGCATTTTACTTAAGAAGAAGAAGAAACGCCCTATACGTCTGCTTGTGGATACATAACATTAAAGTACAAAAGCGTAGGCATCATGTCTTTTGCTTGGCCATGCGCTGTTAAGTGGGCGTAGCGAGCTTTCATGAATTGAGACCCCCCCTACACACACACCGTGGTGTACAGTTTCCGTCCTGTTCATTTTTTTTAATCAGTTGGTGCGTGAGGGAACGAGTAAAAAAGAGGGGCAAGCTTCTTACTGTCTGTAGTACTTTTTATTTCTCGGAATTTAACCGCGGTATAAAAGAAGGAACAATCTTGCGGTCTTACATGTTTTCCCCCGTCTTTTATTTTTTTGTGTACATATTTTTGGGCGCCGGTAACACAGGCGCTTCTTCTGCTTTATCTCGCATATGCCCCATTACACGAATTGCCTAACGAGCGGCAAACATTTCTATTGAACATTTTTAAACAGAGCACTTAAGTCCATCGGAAAGGGAAGCAAATAGGTTGAACAATGTCGAAGCGATTGAAGAGCAGTGACGTTTGCGCCGACTGCAGCGTTCCTGGTAAGTGACGCGCCGTGTTGCCGAACCGGAGCTTTTACTATGTTTCATTTAGCTAACTGAAACATGCAAGGAAATGTATTGGTTGCTCAGTTGTTGCCATACATCTAGTGATTTGCTTTGACTTGTATGAACGTATTATGAGTGCAACGTCACGCGAAAACGAGAAGATAACGGGTCAATTTCTGAGTGGGCTGCAGAGTCAGATAACGGTTTCGCTTAGAATCCGATCCGTTTTGCGTCCTTACTCATCTAGAGCCTTTTATGAAGTATTTTAAAGTGTAAATATGATTAAAACCGATGGAAAGAAAATAGCCAATTTCCTGTCTAGCAACATTACATTGTATGTTTCAGGGTACTGTTATCTGGGACACAGGGAGGTTCGAACAAGATTTATTGCATGAGCTGTTTTCCCGTGCTGCTAAGAAGATATTCGGTTTTATTATTGTAGTACTCTTTCTGGATGTATCGGCAGGACTCCTCAGTTCGTACTGAAGTGAATTCAGACTGTGCTAAAAATGAAATCGTAATGATCGGTCTTCAGCAGTTTTAATTAAGTAAGAACTGCACGTTGGAGTAAATTTATGGTAGGCCGAGAAGCAGCACAGGAAAGTTGGGGGAAAAAAATCACCCTTAAAACGGAACAAAAAGGCAGTGTGTTTTAGGGACACTCAATTTCTCAGTGTTATATTTGGAATGCAGTGTTGGGACCATTTGTTCATTTTTTTCCTTCCACCATATCTCTTTCACCTTTAGAGGAATCTTTTACCCAAAAATGATATATATGTTTTATATTATACTCCACTCATGTAATTTGTTTTGGTGGCCAAGAAAAAAAATATCATGTTTTCATGCAGAATGAAGAGAAAATGTTTGTGATATAATACAAACCAATGGTGATTAGTGCCTTACAATGGCAAGTGATGCAAAAAGAAAAAAGTCTTCAGCTGCTGGATGTTCGGCGACATCCATGTATACCATGAGGGCTGGCAGTGTGGCACCACATAAAGGACGATTTTCCCACCATTTAGCTATTGAGTGCAAGGATTTTTTGTGAAATAGACATACGTAGCATGTACCTACCACCACAGGTGAGACTTGCGCAAGTGTTATGTATATTGGCTTACATTTTCAGAAGTCAGATTTCTCATCTGATATGTATTTGGAAGTTTTAAAGCAAATAAAAGCATTCAGCCATTGATGCTTTCTATATTGTCTAAAATTTCATTTGTATGTACATAGCTTTTGATTAGGCATTTAATTCTGTACTGTAGGGCACAAGGATCTGGTTTCAATTTTTTGTTGTTTAATAGTTGGTGGGCTCAGTGGTTTGCACAGCTCTCTAACATATTTAGAGTCCTGAATTAGAATATGAACCTGAGCTCTTGCTTTTTTTTATTTCTTTTTTATTTTGATTTCCATACATTTGGCTGTTCAGTAAATTGGCCCTGTTTGAGTGAGTGACACTATGTGTGTCTGGATGTGCTATTTGATAAACTTTTAACAATTCAGGCTTGGTTCAGCATTGTGTCCACTGCTGCCAGGATATGATTTGGTTTCTTTACACCAGAACTGGATTAAGCTGGTTTGATAATGGATATATGTATTTTTGCATCAGTAAAGTTATAGCTGAGAGTCTGCAAGGCCATCTTAATCACACGTTTTAACTTTTTAGCAAACTGCACAGTTCAACTCTTTATAGGTCATGTGTGTTTTTGAGTCTGTAGTACAATCTCAATTTTTTCTTTGTGGTTGTCTGCTACTGGCCACTCTACACAGGCATGACTTTTTACCGTTTGTCTGGTTCTTTATTTAGCAGTTCTGTTGGCTCTGATTACTGCCTGTCCATCTGTCATTATTCAACAGGTGGATATGGCCTTTTCTCACTATTCTGGGCTCAGAAGGCCTCAAACAGTAGATTTTAGCCACTTCAAAGAATAGGGTTGTAGAAAGCTAAATTTATAAAAAATGAGAGGAAGTGGCAGAGTCTGTTAAAGGGTGTTTTGATTTATTCACTGTTTTTCTTTTTTTATTTTAAATGATTTACAAAAGGTTCTTTATTTCTTTCTTTGATATTTTTTCCTTTAAAAAGTCTGATGTTAAAAAATATTTGACAAATGCTTAATGTCTAGTATGTAGTAAATGTGTTATGGCTTTTCAATTTTGCACAAGCTACATGTGCAGAATTATCACAAGGTGCAAATTGTGAGCATTGTTACCATGTTTGACATGCAGACTGTTCTGTACTAGCAGGCCATGAGGATTCATTCCTGCTGATGTTTAGTAAATGTCTCTTGCTGTTTAATTTTCTTCAGAGAATGTTTTTTGCAGTATTTTAGTTAAATATTAAATGGTATTCTATCAGAGGAAACCATGTCAGTCAAGACTTTAAATACCACAGGGCATTTGTTGCAAATCAGTCCTTGAATAGAGTTTTCATGTCGAGTGTTTGTATGGTAACACAATTTTTACAAAGTAGGATATATTTTAAAATAGGTAGACATGTTTTGTGCACAAAACTAATTTAAAAATCCATCAACTAAACCTACTTTATACTGTGCAGGGTCGCAGGGAGGCTGGGGTCTATCACAGCAAGTGTAGGACTCAAGTCAGGAACAATGGCTGGACACGGAGAATACACACACACACACACAGATGGGCCAATTTAGTTGTGATAATCCACCTAACCTGCAGGTCCTTGGACAGTAGAGGGAAATTGGAGCATCTATTTTTAAAATTTTTATATAGTTGGGTTCATACGAAGATGCATTATACTTTATAATGCATTTGCCTAAAAATTTGATTCAGCACAGTACATCATAACATTCTTTTGTTTAGACATGAGAATGAGTTAAATATGGCTAGAAATGCTCTTGCAATGTTTAAATCGTTTCTTAAGGATTGACAGCAGTTTGTTGCTCTCAGTAAGTTTAGGTCTGACCCATCTTATTAGTTAAGCATGCACATCAGGGATCAATTCTTGGCCTTCTGCTCTTTATCATTATGTTCTTCCTGTCTGTGCCAATATTAGATGGCAAAGTCTACAATTTCATTGTTATGCTGATGATAAACAGATTTATTTACACACAGGGCTTATGCAAACATTACCTCCTCCTACGTTGGTTGCCTGTTTGGCTGATATCAAACACTGGTTGTCTGAAGACTTCTTGACTGAATAGTGATAAAACAGAGGCTTTAATTATTGCATTTCCATGCACTTTAAGAAAATAGGTAATGTTCCAGTAAAAATACTGGGCTTTATTACATCTTTGTCTACACAGGTTAAAAATGTTGGTGTTATTCTTGATCCTACACTCTCCTTTGATCCATATATTAATATTACCAAGGCTGCCTTTTTCCTCCTTATGTAGATTTCATGGCTGCATATATTGCTGTCTGCAACTGAGACATATATTCCTGCTTTTGACACCTCATGACTTGACTATTACAATGCAGTGTTTTTTGGTATCCCTGCCCAGAGTCTAAGCAAGCTGCCATATGTCCAAAATTCAGCGGCAAGAGTGGCTACCCACTTAAAACCCTGGGATCATATTGCTGCTACACTTCAAAGATTGCATCAGCTACCTGTTTCCTTCCACCCTTATATATAATTTGATACTATCCGTATGTATGGTGTTCGCATCAATACCTCGACTCAATATAAGTTAGAACCATGCAATGGGACTCTGCCTTTGTAGTTAGAAAATAACGTGTCAAACGCGGACGCAGTATTGCATGATTGGCTAAGAATGTTCGAATGCTTCAGTGAAGCCGCTGGACGGCCGAGTATAGTAAGTTGGTGTTGGTTCGAGCAGATAACAGTAGGTTCGTTTGGTTTGTGGAACGTTGGTACGTCGAAATCTATTTTTGGGCAGTTAGGTTTTGGCATCTGTCCTTCTGATATCTATTGGCAAACTGGGTAATGACGACTGGGTATTAACAATGGTCATTGTTTAAATTTTAGCCGATCCCAGATGTAAAATGACCACACCAACATAATTATTACTCCGACTCTGATTAGAGTCGTAAAATACGGTTTGTTTTGAAAACTTGTTTTCTAGAAAAAATCAAATGAGGTGCGCCAAAGAGCTGAGTTCACGTCTCAGAGCCCCGTTTAAACAGGAAGCTCTTCATTACATCGGCCGAAAAGGTCTATTTTAAGCACAAATCAGTGCCATGATAACAAAATCATTTCAAGGACTTAAAAAAACAAAATTCTTTGCAGAGAAAGTATGGATTTCACAAACGTAGAATTTGTAGCCTGATTCGATCGGGCTCCCAGTCGCTAGTATTCAATTTAAACCTTGCCTTTTAGTTTTTAAGGCCTTTCATGGTCTAGAACATTAGAACACTCTAGATGAGAACAGGCCATTCAGCCCAACAAAGCTCACCAGTCCTGTCCATTTATTTCTTCCAAGAAAACATCAAGTTGAGTTTTGAAAGTCCTTAACGTCTTACTGTCTACCACACTGATTGGTAGCTTATTCCAAGTGTCTATCATTCTTTGTGTAAAAAAAAAAAACTTCCTAATGTTTGTGCGAAATTTACCCTTAACAAGTTTCCAGCTGTGTCCCCACATTACTTGTCTTCTTTCATTTGTCCCTATATTCCATCACTTTCACTTTGTGCTTCTGACTCCTTGCTGTTAAATATTCCACTATGTAGATTGCGCACTATGAGTGATAGGGCTTTTAGTGTATCGGGGCCACAGTTATGGAATGACCAGATTTTGGATTCTGTACATGTACATTTTTGTTTTTAAATCTAAACTTAAAAATAAGACTGTACAACATTGGGGAAAAATTGCGATGAATGATACATTTGATGATGATGATTTGATAATGATAAATTTGATAAATCAGAGATTAAGGTTCTGTGCACTGTGCAGTATTGCTAGCTGTACAAGATGCCAGTACAGATGATAAACTGAGATTGTTAGCTGTATGTTTATTAAAACAAAAAAATTAGTCAATATTGCAAAAAAGTAAAACATTTTACAAAAGTAATTTTGTAAATTATTCTGTGCCAGTAACACTATATTTTAAATAAATTCAACTATTAAATCAGATTGCAGCAAAACTTAATAATCTAGGCCTTGGGGTGCAATTGCCCATAATATCACACAACAGGAAGTAGTGCACCTCAGGACAAGGTGAGATTGTTGGTTGGGGGGAACTAACCTGAGTATTGCTTGTTTTACCTTAGCTCAGGAATGCAGTTTGTTAGCAGTTCTGACCTATGTTTGCCAGTACACTTTAAACATTTGCCTATATGATTGCATAGCACTTGTGTTAAGTTGCCTTAAAAGTCTCTGCCAAATGCAGTAAATATTAGTAGTGTAAGGCAAAACCAAATGGCAAACATATTAAGTCCATATTATTCTGTATCTTAAATAAAATAAACACTTTGTGACAGCAAGGTGCAGTCTTTATCCAAAACACTGGAGTCTAGGCTAGTCATTTACTCGAGTAGTTTTGATCATATTTTTGCATTGTCTGTAGTAAAACACCCTAGCCCCTCTTCACATAAGCACCAGCTAGCCAAAGGCTCACATAATCCCATAACTATATATTCCCCACTGTGTTCTATGGGGATGTAGGATATCTATAAAGCTGAGGGCCTCGTGTATAACACCATGTGTTGAATTTACACTAAAACATGGCGTATGGACAAAACTGGAAATGTGCGTACGCATTAAAAAATTCAGATGCATAAAACGGTGTATAAGCCAAGTTCCACACACTTTCCCTTTATAAATCCCTGTCAACGTGAATTTTAATGCACATGTATGCTCCTACAGCCCCACCCCCAACTCCTCCATAAATTTCAAATATTTGAATATGCAAGTCAATATACATAGCTCCTTTCATTCAGTGTTTTATTAATAGACAATGGAAAACACACATGGTAAAAAGAATTTTAGCAAATGCAAAGTGGAGGCAAGGAAAAACATACTATTTTTTCTTAAGCAGTGGTATAAGCAATAACATTAAAATGATGGGAGTGATACAGTGTGGCAAAGACAATTTAAAGTTCAGAAGTCTCACAGTGCCTGAAATAAAAAAAGAAATGGTCACATATCAAAGTCAATATGAAAAGGCGAGTTGCAGCCTACCGTCTGTTTATTCTGTCTTGGACAATATTGCAAAAGCTGACCCCTGTTCCAAGGACGTGACTCCAGGTGGTGATGGTGTGGCTGAGCCAAACACGTCTTCGGGCACTGGCTGCTCACACACCTCTGCCTTGGAAACTGCTGGGCGACCATCTGGCTGTGTGCTGATGGACGCTGTTCTGGAGTTAACAAATGTAATAGTGGATAGTGTAAGAGATGTGGTCACTGAACTATGGAATATAAGGGTTATACTATGTGATATTTACCACAAATTAAATAAAATTGGTTAAAAAATAAATGCGGCATCTGATTACCTGTTTTTACATTCTGTTAATTACATTCAAACGAAGTTGTCATGCTGTCCAATTTGGCTCATCATTTAGTGGGCTATGGTCAGGTTCATCATACTAAATCTCTTTGGGTACAGGCAAGCCACGATTGTGTGCCACATTATGCAGCAATCTACATGCTTGCACAATGTGACACACTTTCTGTGGACTATAGAGCAGCACATTGAGTGGAAATGCTTTCTATTTACATAAGCAAATTCATTCGCTGAATCATCTTTATAGTGTAGCGATGGTGCCGAGCACCACAACGGATAGATTCTCTGCTCTTTACATGGATCGTTGAGGTGACTCACTATGCTTAAAAGGAATGCTTGCCTTTTGCTGCAGTAGTTGGAAACAGCCCCTGCAACTGTGCAGAGTTAATGTAATGCCAGCTTATCCTTTTGTTGATTCATTTATGGATGATGTAACTTGTCCAGCACCTTTGCAATAGCAATGGGCATGCAAATGACTGCTCCGATTACATTTGGAAAACCTGTCTTTGCTTCGAATTCTGCTTTGATGTTTGCCAGCTCAACCACAGTGTACAGCTGGCATGGCACGAATTAGTGATGATTGTGAAATAGCCAAACGGTCAGCAAGTTCACGTTGAAAACCTGTGGCTAAAAACCGGAGTGTGGACAGAACTTGCAAAGGAGCAGGTAGAGCTCAGTTCCAAAAAGTCTCCCTTTGTAAAGCCGGCACCAGTTCAGCACACAGCTCCAAGATGATAGCTCTTGGAAATCTAAAACGACTAAGAAGCCAGTCATCATTACCTATAAATGTGTGCTCTCTTTTCATTCTTCAATTTCTATGTCTTCTAACAATGCTAAAGCAGCTATGTAGTTGGAATAGTTCAGCCATTCTGTACACCATTATGTTATTACAGAATAATTACAATCAACTGAACTAAATTTGTAAACGATATGCAATTAATAGTGGTACATTTTCATAAATCCTGCATCATGGATGCAAATCTAAAAAAAAGGGGAAACCGAGCAGAAACATGCGTACATGCTGTGTGAGGCTGCCATGAAAATGTGCATGGCACATTATGCATCTTAAAATGAGCATGGACACGGTCGTATGCAATATTTTTGTAGGTACACACTATTAGCACGTGAGGCCCATCTCTTTAATTCAAAATCACAGTTAATGAAGTGAATTGTCGGGGTTATGTAGGGCAGGCTCTGTTGTTCTACTTGACCAAAGACTGGTTGTGCATGTGAAAAATTCCACATCTATTAGCTCTTCTAGCACCTGTTTGTAACCCTGCTCATACATCTTCCAAGTTGGCGACTTCAGAAAAAATGCATTTTCTTTTTTTTTTTTTTGTCTTTACACAGTGCTATCAGTACACGCTTCCAACCAACCCAAAAGGTAGTGTGAGTAATGACCTTCGTTATTTCTTTTGGCATCCGGACTTGTACAGTAACAAAATTCAAAACAACTGCTTTAGACGTGGTTCAGATTTTTTTCTTCAGCCTGGCTGTGCTGCTTGCACATTTTTGTGAACAATACAGCTTTTTATGACTGTGTTTCAAATGGTGGAACAGGCTTGTTGTGTTTCCTCTCAAAGAAGTCACATTTGCTTGACATGATTTAAAAAATGGTCTTCACATTTAAAGCCAAACTACTGCCATGAGACAAATTTCCTAGCTTGTTTGGGGACCACATCTTCTGCTTTTAAGCCAGAATATTTGTGTTGCAGCAGCAAGTCAACTAGCATTTTTTTAAAATAGGTTTTGCAAATTGGATGACATAAAATTTAATGCAGAATGTCTTAATCTATTTTGTTGTTACAGATCTTTTATAGCATACATAATATAAGGTAGTATTTCTTTCTTTTTGGCATTTAATTAGCACAAGTTTTTGTTTTGTGAAGTTGCCTCTTTTTATGGATCTACAGGTATGGTGCATGTGCTCGAATGCTCTGAAATATGAGGGTTGTAGTTTCTAAACATTATAAGGTAGGAGTGCAGATTGTAAGGAGGAAAAGCACTTTCCATTCCTCCGTTCTCATGTCTGTGTTAATTAAATTCTAGGTGAAGTGAAAATTAAAAGCTGACGTTTGTTTCAGCTGAGAAGTTTACAGCGTACTGAAAAAAACAAACAAATCCTGTTTGTTTCTTCAAAATGAAAGTGGTAATATTTTTATTGTATTGTTTTTCTTAACATCCCAGCCTATTGCTCTTTAGTTGGATTGATGTATAGGGGAGTCCCCTCCTTTTTTCTGTTCATGTTCTCAAATATTTTATATGGCAGTGCCCACTGAATAAATACTATATTTATCAATGTTCTTATCCATGAATTTGGGGGAAGATGCGACTAAAGTAGAAGCAATGAACAATGTCTTATTTTTTCAGTGGCCAAAGCTGACAAGCAGTAGCACAGTGTGAAATATGTCTTTGTTACCCTTCAGTCTAAGGATTGATAAATTTAACTACCAGTTTTCCATTTAAAGAATGCAATAGCTGGCTGAATAGCACATTCAAGTCAGTGACCATTACAGAGATTCTTTTCTAGATCAAGTGTTTCTGCAACATAGGTATTTAACTTTACAGTATATTTTGTCTATTTTTACTTACATTCATATAAGGTACACTTTGTTTTGTATATTGACATTGTGACGTGTGAGTCCCCGTCTTGCACCCCAAAACACGAGGCTGAGTCTCAGTACTTTAGCAAAACTATCTTTATTCAGCTTGAAAAAGCAAGTTTTTTTATTGCAGCGATATCTACCACTCTCCTATACATAGACACAGCAAACAGGCATAGTTGGAGCCAGGTCAGTGGCCATGTTATACTGTTCTGTGCAATCGCGTATAGTGTGATTTTGATTGGCTCATAGTTGTTTTCGAGGGACTACGCTGCGAACCTGTGGTTGCCTCGGCAACAGACAAGCAGTACTCCACTGTGGCGTCAGTTGTGCCTCGGCATGCCGTCCCACTGGGGGTGCGGGGTCCTAAAACAGTTCAGAAACCTCACATCATGTATAGTAATTTTTAAGGGCATATGAACCTAATCTTAGAGATTTCACTGGTGGTAAATTACCTTTTCTTTGGTGCAAAATTAAAGAGAACAGGTGTAGTGTTAGAAATAAGCATATGGCCCTCTGTGGTCCTGACAAGAAGGACAAAATTACTTACAGTAATCATCACAGATACAGCCATGTCTAGAGCTTCAAAGTAAAAACGTCAGAGCATGACAAGTTTGTGAAAATGTCTAGAAATTAACTATTCCAGAAATGGATGGACAGGAAGAAGGTCCTTAGGGCCTTCTAACTTTTTTTTTTATTTATTATTTAAGGTAAGGCCTCCAGGCTGATGTGTGGCAGTAAAGAGGTCTAGGAGACAGTATGGATTCCTGTTATTATGTTGACAGACTTCCCAGTAGTTAGTTACTCCTTTGATTATATATGGGGGCGTAGAACTGTGAGGGTATGTCTGAGGCTGGTAGGTAGGGTTCCAGAGTTCTCAGTTCTCAGCAATGGAGGTATTCTCTGGATAGATCTTTTAAATTTATCTGAACTCTGTCTTTAAGGGAGTTTGGTAACAGCTTGACTCGTGTGTGAAAGTGAGGCCAGGAGATCTGCTAGAGTGGAAGGTAATGTGATGTAAGGAAAATAGACAACTAAAGTGCTTATCTGTGGAACTTATGGATGGACAGGCGTACAAATCACCCATTGATAAAGGCCCAGAGATATGAAAGTTTTTTTTTCTTTCTATTCATTATTTCTTGTGTTCATTGTCCTCATTGTGTCCTTTATTTTATTTATTTATTTATTTATTTGTTTTGATAATAACTTTGCTCTGCTTTCACCTACAGTGCATCCGGAAGTATTCACAGTGCATCACTTTTTCCACATTTTGTTATGTTACAGCCTTATTCCAAAATGGATTAAATTAATTTTTTCTTCAGAATTCTATACATAACACCCCATAATGACAACGTGAAAAAAGTTTGAGATTTTTGCAAATTTATTAAAAATAAAAAAATCGAGAAAGCACATGTACATAAGTGTTCACAGCCTTTGCCATGAAGCTCAAAATTGAGCTCAGGTGCATCCTGTTTCCCCTGATCATCCTTGAGATGTTTCTGCAGCTTAATTGGAGTCCACCTGTGGTAAATTCAGTTGATTGGACATGATTTGGAAAGGCACACACCTGTCTATATAAGGTCCCACAGTTGACAGTTCATGTCAGCGCACAAACCAAGCATGAAGTCAAAGGAATTGTCTGTAGACCTCTGAGACAGGATTGTCTCGAGGCACAAATCTGGGGAAGGTTACAGAAAAGTTTCTGCTGCTTTGAAGGTCCCAATGAGCACAGTGGCCTCCATCATTCGTAAGTGGAAGAAGTTCGAAACCACCAGGACTCTCCCTAGAGCTGGCCGGCCATCTAAACTGAGCGATCGGGGGAGAAGGGCCTTAGTCAGGGAGGTGACCAAGAACCTGATGGTCACTCTGTCAGAGCTCCTGTATAGTAGAGTGGCCAGATGGAAGCCACTCCTTAGTAAAAGGCACATGGCAGCCTGCCTGGAGTTTGCCAAAAGGCACCTGAAGGACTCTCGGACCATGGGAAGCAAAATTCTCTGGTCTGAGGAGACAAAGCTTGAACTCTTTGGTGTGAATGCCAGGTGTCACGTTTGGAGGAAACCAGGCACCACTCATCACCAGGCCAATACCATCCCTACAGTTAAGCATGGTGGTGGCAGCATCATGATGTGGAGATGTTTTTCAGCGGCAGGAACTGGGAGACTAGTCAGGATAAAGGGAAAGATGACTGCAGTAATGTACAGACACATCCTGGATGAAAACCTGCTCCAGAGCGCTCTTGACCTCAGACTGGGGCGACGGTTCATCTTTCAGCAGGACAACGACCCTAAGCACACAGCCAAGATATCAAAGGAGTGGCTTCAAGACAACTCTGTGAATGTCCTTGAGTGGCCCAGCCAGAGCCCAGACTTGAATCCGATTGAACATCTATGGAGAGATCTTAAAATGGCTGTGCACCGATGCTTCCCATCCAACCTGATGGAGCTTGAGAGGTGCTGCAAGGAGGAATGGGCAAACTGGCCAAGGATAGGTGTGCCAATCTTGTGGCATCATATTCAAAAAGACTTGAGGCTGTAATTGCTGCCAAAGGTGCATCGACAAAGTATTGAGCAAAGGCTGTGAATACTTACGTACATGTGATTTCTCAGTTTTTTTATTTTTAATAAATTTGCAAAAACCTTAAGTAAACTTTTTTCACATTGTCATTATGGGGTGTTGTTTGTAGAATTCTGAGGAAAAAAATTAATTTAATCCATTTTGGAATAAGACTGTAACATAACAAAATGTGGAAAAAGTGATACGCTGTGAATACTTTCCGGATGCACTGTATGTATCATTCAGGGACAGTTCAAGAATGCCCACTATGATTCACATCACAAGTAATACAACTTCTTGATATCCTAAAAATAAATAAAACAAAATGGGCCTCATCAATGTATGAAATTTAAGATAACTTTTGATGGGTAGGGGTTTCATGCCTGAAGCCTAATTTTACACTGATAATTGTTTTCTAGCATGCCATCATGATGAACAGCATAGAAGTTATTATAAATTGAAGAAACAGGTTCCACCCTCTTCTCCAGTTTTACAATTTACACCTAATGAACTGGTATATTGCAAATTTCAAATATGAAAATAAAATTTACAGTCACAAACAACCTCTGCTTCCTCAACACTAAGCATACCATTATTGGGCATTTTCCTTTAGAACTGCCTTTTCTAAATATTAATTTTTAGTTTTTCTCCATTAATAAAGTATGTTTCAAAACTGGAAAACATATATCCTTGAAACTTGCCATTTAATTCAAATGAGTGGCTCAAAATCAAGTTTTATTATTAAATTCCTGATCAATTTGCCTTTTTCCATTCTTGATATGTCATTGTTTTTTTTTAATTACAAATGTTTTGTATTTTAAGTGTACATTAAATGGTTGTTGCTCTTTAAAATCCCTGTGGGGCTGTATTTATAACATGTCTTGCCCCTGTTGGAAGCAGGGGACTGACTGGTTAGTAGTCAGTGTGGATGATGTTTAACAACTCATGAAGTACAACTCTTGTCTTTTACTTTGCTGAATGTAATTTTTTTAAGGCAGGTTTAGGTGTGTGGGGTGGGGTGTTGGTGTTGGTTGCCAGTTACCACAAAAGAGAGATGTTACCCTACCATGCATTCAGTCAAGTATAACTGACTGGCATATATGCCACTGATTGGTTTTTCATAACCTGCTTATGCTAGGAAAAGTAGCCTGTTCCCTGGTCATGCAGTATAATTTTCCACTGTAAAAGTGTTAATAGTGCTTTATACTGTTTTTTTACTCGGATGTAATTTAACCAATTTATGGTAAACAGCAACACAGGAAACTGAGTCCAGGAACTATAAACTCTGTCTGAGTTATAGCCAGTTAGGTGCTGGTTGTGACCTGAACTGTCCAGTTTCTATTTTCCTTGGAAACAACCCTTGTTAATTTTGGGGTATTAAGACCAGAGTCCACATGAAGCTAGTTTCTTTGGTATCTTGTTCACCAGTGACATAGATGGGCTTGGTTTGGGCAAAATAAAAGGTCTGTGCTTTACGAGGAGTTTGCCGACTGCTGCTTCACTTCAGTAATACAAGGTAAAGTGTAGATGTTCCATTAGGGTTTGTCCAGTGCAGGTATATTGCTAAAGACTTAGTCACATGACTAATGAGCAATACATTTCTTGTTGTTAGGATGATTCTTTGATTGTCAATGAAGGGTTTGTGTGATTTGACTTGAGAGCTGCATTTTGTCAAGCTAGGCACCATTACATAGTCCCTTCATGCTGCATTTGACAGGTGAGCATGGTGGGCTATGACACCAGGGCTGCTATCAGAATTACTTCACCTAAAAAGTACAGATCTGCCATCACAAAACTACATCTAAATATCTTATTTATTGGCATCTAAATATCTTATTTATTATTTGAAGCATTTGTCCTTCACAGAGCAATATTTAAGAAAACAAAAACATAATAATCAGATGGATGCGCTCTTGTATTATTTTTAAAGTTCTTTAATAAAATGTTACATTTACGTATATAAAGGTTTAGGGAATGGGTCCCTTCTCATTTGTTCACTTTGTCAGAGGAAGGTTCAGTAGTTTGACCTCTTTCCTGGTTCTTTTCCTCTGACCAACAGCAGCTGTGTTGGCTGCATTCTTAAGTAAACAATTCAGATATTTATTTTTGCCCATGCAGACGTTACACCCTCCTCCTCCTCCTCACAAACCAATTTGTGATTTAGGCACTCATTATAACATTTTTCATGATGTGTTGTCCCGTGCCTGTGGTCTAAAAACGATGCATTGTCCTAGTTTTGCTAAGGCAGTGTCTTTACTTCTCACAGATATTTTTCAGTATGGTCATTTCAATTATCCTGGTGAAATATAAAAGAGAAGTGGTAGGAGAGAGAATTATTTTTTGAAGAGGTTCAGAACAGTTTTCAGGTAGAAATCTATCACATAGCCCAAGCCTGACTGAGCATCTTTGAACTCCTTCAGGGGACAAGGATAGCTCATATAACACAATTTTCAGGTGACACCCAATTTACTCTATATTCATAAATGTACCTAAATTATTAAGACAATTATTATTGTTAAGACAGTCCTTAATTTTTATTTTGTAGTTAAAAATGAAGAGTGTAAAGCATAACAGTGAGTTATGTACACAGTGAGAGTGTAGAGCATAAAGTGAAGAGTGTAACCCTGATACAGACTTCAAACACCACTTTCCAATAAACAGACATACATATCACAGTACAGCGTAATCACAACATTATATAGTCTGCTCTGCTGCATAGGAACTGATTTTTTTTTTGTAATAGCATTCATTTTTGTCTGCTTTAACTTACTGGTCTGAAAAAAAAAATCTCACTATGACTTGTGTTTTTCTTTTGTTACACACTTAACAATGGCAAGAGGAAATCAGCAGGTTTGTCCAGTTGTTTCTGGCCAGTCTTTTGTTTTTATGTTTATATTTCTTCCAAGTTTTTAATGTGCATACACTACTGAGAATCATAACTTCCACATCTCCCATTGATGAGTCATCTCCCTTCCAATTTTATATGGAGTCGAAATGCCTGATCGATTCTCTCCATACCGCTCTGCCCTGGACCCTCTTCCCAATTGGATCGTTTTCCTTCAAATCATCTTTTATTTTATCCATCCACCTCTGCTTCTGCTTTAACCAACTTTCCTACACTTTCTTTGCCATCTCTCCTACTTTTGTTGTGCCAAGGATTGTCTCATTTCTTATGCTTTCCTTTGTAACTCCTTGCATCCATCTCAACATTCTCATTTTTGTCACATCCAACTTCTGCCCTCCTTTTATTGCACATTATACGGCTAAATACATTATTGCTGGTTGTACCACTGTCATAAAAACATTACCTTTTAACCTTTGCCTAATACTCTGATACCCTCTTCCAATTGTTCCATGCAAAATACACTCTCTGGGTGATCTCTGTGTGCTTTTCTCCGTCTCAGCTACTACTGACCCCAGGCATTTAAACTTATCTCCAGTTTTCAATAGCTATAATTTCTGAATCCTTATCATGATTAAATCTTAAATATTCTGTCTTCTTTTTATTATCTTATTTTTCTCATACTGATTAGTAACAGTAGTATCATAATAAGTAATGGACACAACAATCTGATGTGTTCCAACAGATCCATTACAAGAGAAATATTATAGTATGACAATAAAGCATATATTTCAGTAAAATACAAATAACACATTTATAACATCTGCTCAATCAGAGATAGAAACATATACTGTGGATTCAGAAAAATATTTAGACCCCTTCACTCTCTGCACAGTTTCATAATTTTAAATGGGTACATTTCCCATTTTTACCCATCAATTTACAATCAACAAATCAATAACAAAGTGAAAAGTGTTTAGACCTTTTGTTGTGGCACTCTAACTTATGGTCAGGTGTATCTTGTTTGTTTAATTATCCTTGATGAGTCTAGAACGTAGAGTCCACCTGTTTTAAATTGAATTGATTGGAAATCATTTAGGAAAGGACACCTGTGTTTATAAGTTCCCACAATTCACATTGCATGTCAGGACAAAAAACAAGCCATCATGCCCCAGGAACTCTCTGTAGATCTCCATGATACAACTGTGGTGAGGTACAGAGCAGAGCAAGGGTACAAAACCATTCTTAAACCTTTGAGTATACCCAACAACACAGTGGCTTCTATATTTGTAAAATGGAAGAGGTTTAGAACTACCGGGACTCTTCCTAGAGTTGGCCATCCCATCCAAATTGAGTATTTGGGCAAGAAGAGCATCGGTCAGAGCTGACCAAGAGCCCAATGGTCACTCTTAACAGAGCTTCAGAAGTCCACTGCTGAGATGGTAGAACAGGCATTTACAGTAGAGTGGCCACTGAAGGAAAATACATATGACGGCCTGCTTGGAGTTTGCTAAATAGCATTTAAATGATTCTGAGAGTATGAGAAAAAAAGATTCTCTAGTCTGTTGTGACAAAAAAAAAAAGTTAAATCTTTAGAACTCCAAGTACCATGTCTGGCAAAGACCAGGCACTGCTCATCACCTGCCTAATGCCAACCCTATGGTGAAGCATGATGGTGCTTCTCAGCGGGAGGCACAGGGAGACTGGTCATAATTGAGAGCAGGATGAATGCAACTAAATACATGGAGGTCCTTGAAGACCCACTACAGAGTGCACACGCCCTCAGAATGGGGCAGTGGTTGACCTTTCAGCATGGTAATGATCCGAAGCATACAGCCAACACAATGCTAGAGTGGCTTTAGGACCAATCTCTTGTTGTCCTTGAGTGGCCAAGCCAAACCCCAAAGAACATTTTTGGCGAAAACTTGCTTATGGTAGTTTGCCGACACTTGCTGTCCATTCTAATGGAGCTTGAGATGATCTGCCAGAAAGAATGGGATAAACTGCCCAAATCCAGGTACAGTGGAACCTTGGGTCACAAACATCTCGGACCACGTATAAATCGGGTTATGAACAAAAAGTTTGCCAAACTTTTGCAACTGTTCACGACCAGACACTCGGGTGACGAACAAGCCAGTTTCCCTAAAGGTTCGTACTTGTCGATGATTTCCGCACATGTTCAGTCTCTCCCTATGCATTCCCTGTGCAGCGAGAGAGAGAGCGCAAGAAGGCAGTAAGTCCAAGAAGGCAGTTAAAGAATGCACCGGGCTTGTTTTTAAAGTGACTGCTTCGAGCATTGTTTTAATCTCGTTGTATTTAATGAAGACTTTTTTCTATTGGATTTTAACCTCCCCTTCTGTTTTTATGGGATCATTTATTTATTGAAGGATTCTGAAAGCACTGCACTTCATTTAATTTGGACTTTGTTTTTGATTGTTGTTTTGTTGATTTTAATAAAAGCACTTGGCACTTTTTGCACCATCCGATTGCTCCATTGTAGTGCCTCACTGTCGTGCTCATCGGTAACATTACCAACGGTGACGGGTTTAAGGGCTCCCGGAAGCGAGATGGGAGCATGCAGCGAACCCGCATCGTCACAGACTTTACCTCAAAACTGTAATCTCCTCTCCACCCAATTCCACCTCACTTCCATCATGCCAGAACTCGACTCATGCAAGGTTAGTTTTCTTGGTTGTTTATGGTTAGTTTTTGTATAAATTACAGATTTTTCAAACGTTCATTTTTTCCCTGTGCTTAAAACTCATTAAAAAATTGTTTACAGAGAGTGGTTCGTAAGGCTATAGCGTGAACTCTTGCAATGTTAGTTTTCTCTGTTCAAGGTTTTCCCAGTGTTATTCAATGTTTTTACATTTAGTTTACTATTACATTGTGCATTCTACAGTATAGTATAATTAACTAGTTTTGTGCTTAAAAATCTTTAAAAAAAATATACATTTACATACAGCTCGTACGGTCCAGAACGGATTAATTGTATTTACGTACAATCCTATGGGGGAAATTACTTCGGCTCACGACCAAATTGGGTTGCGACCAGAGTTTTGGAACGAATTACGGTCGTGACCCGAGGTTCCGCAGTATTCAAACCTTGTACAGACTAACCCAAGAAGACCAAAGCTGCAATTGCTGCAAACAAAGTACTGAATTAAGTCTGAACACTTACATGAATGAGAGATTAGTTTTTAATTTAATACATTTGCAAACCTTTCTTAAAACATATTTTGCCTTTGTCATTGTGAGTTATTGAGTGTAGATTTAGATTGAGTGTAGATGGGGGAGAAAATGGCAAATTTACCCATTTAATTAAAAAAATTAAATGTACAACACAATGAAGTGTGCAGAAAGTGAAGGGGTCTAGATATCTTCTGAATCCATCATATATCTCAAGACACCACTCTAAGACTTCCATACTCACCCAAAGAGAAGAGAACAAATTAGTAATTAAAGAGTCCCCTGTACTACCACATCTCATTTTAATTAAAAGAACAGGAGTTTAGCAGAGACACTGGCAGGGGCGCAGCAGATTCATTTTAGAATAACATAAAATACTTGCCAGAGTCCAAGGATCTCTATACAGTTCCATGCAATGGAAATTTGATTTTCTCTAGTTTCAAATGATCTAAAAAATTGATTTAAAAAATCTTCCGCTTGAGCAAAATAAGTCAATGTGCAAACAATGTAGTGTAGGAAGTAGTGGTATTTTTATTACCAGATATTCTAAGCTTGTCTGAAATAACTTGAAACAATGTTGTAAAAGGACTTGCAATGATCATAAGTCTACACTAACCCAGAGAAAAAATGTCTTTATGAATACAGCAGTTTAAATTAAATACTACAACAGATGATTTATATTAAAGTCTGTTTTACTCATGCAATAGTCAGTACCAGGATAGTTAGTAGTCATATGATTTATGGATAAACATTGGTACTAAAGGTGCTGTACTATTTGCCAGGATTGCACAAACAATTTTATTGTTTCAAAGTAAGGGTTTGTCTTTGAGATTGTGTGCATATTAATAAATCCATTGTATCATTGGGGATTATGTCTGAAAGTGTATATTTTGCAGTTATTGATATAGTGAACTGTTTGGCTGAGGTGTTGATTAGTAAACATCTGTGAAAAAGTGAACAACTTGGCCACAGATTGAGATTAATTTGTTTATAGATAGATATATAAATGATTTATTTGTCCCTGATGGGAAATTAAGTTTACAGAAGCTGAAGAGAGACGCAAATAAATAAAACATAAATAGTATAACAAACGAAAAAGTTCTTTAGATGCCATTTTCTAAGCCAATTAAAATATTCTGTCCCTGTAATATGCTGAGTGCTAATGTCTATTCATGCCCTTCTCAGATTAACCTTGTAAGCAAAGTGCATATTGCAGGTCAGAATCTTGTTAGAGGATATGTTTTGGTTAGTTTTGAACACAGTTCATTCTCATGTTGACAAATTTTAACAAGTAGTTATAATAAGAATCCACAGAGATGAGGTCAGTATTGAGTCAGATGAGATTTTATTCTAAAAAAATGTGTCAAATAAAGTTGTTGTGAAGCTGAGCCCTGCTCTATAGAGCAGTCTTTAGTACACAGTGCCAGTGTGTGACATTCATGATAATATTTTCAACAGTCACATTATCTAGGTGTTTGTAGCTATTTAAAATGTGGACCACTTGGTGGTAAAAGTGGTTTCTTAATTTGGGGCACCTGTGCTTCCAATATGTAGTGTGGGCTCCTAGAATTTGGAGGTGAGAGCAGTTTATGTCTTGGATAGGTGAAATCCTAAATTACGTGACATGCTTTAGTAGTATTAGGATGTGAATTTGCACTGTGTGATACAGTACCGCAAGCCAGGTTGTTGTCCTTAAACAGTTTTATCAGTTCTGCCAGGTCATTTGAATATGCAGACAAGTTATTGTTGATCAGCCCAATTAACTGTCAGCAAATTAGGTCCTATGTCAGACAGTCATTGCTGTGAATGGGTTCTGCACTGATATGTCAAAAGGTTTTGGGGAGCCTTCCAATCTCTTCTTTAATAGTTTCTCTGCCTGTTTAGTGCAGCATGTCATTTCTGTTTTTAAAGTCTTCTGACTTGTGCCTTGTAACTTCAGGGTTCCTTTTTAAAGTCACTCCAGTAATTTTTCACCTTCCATTCTAGATGTGGTTTCAACATCTTTGGAGAGGTAACATGATTAGTTGTATGATCAGTGTATGGTTTCCCCTCTTCCATCCAAGTTCTCTTTAATATTTTTCCCATATGTGTTATAGTTGTCTGTGCTGCCATGGATAAGTGCCGAGTACACCCAGGTATCAGTTAGCCTCAGTAGGTAAAGTAGTTATACTCAACTAATTGGGGGTCCTAGAGAGTATCAGCTTTTTGCATGTTAATTAGCTAATGCAAGTAAGAATTTAACTCTGTCATGTGGCCATAATGACCCACAAATACAGTACAGGCCAAAGGTTTGGACACACCTCCTCATTCAATGTGTTTTCTTTATTTTCATGACCATTTACAGCACTCCACTCTCCTCCTTGGTCAAATAGCCCTTACACAGCCTGGAGGTGTGTTTGGGGTCATTGTCCTGTTGAAAAATAAATGATCGTCCAACTAACCTGACTTCTGCACAACACAACTGCTGGTCCCAACCCCATTGATAAAGCAAGAAATTCCACTAAATAACCCTGATAAGGCACACCTGTGAAGTGAAAACCATTTCAGGTGACTACCTGTTGAAGCTCATCGAGAGAATGCCAATAGTGTGCAAAGCAGTAATCCGAGCAAAGGGTGGCTATTTTGAAGAAACTAGAATATAAAACGTGTTTTCAGTTATTTCACCTTTTTTTGTTAAGTACCGTAGATCCCGGAATACAAGCCGAGAATTTCGTCCTAGATTTTTGGCTTGGAGTTTGGGGTTCGGTTTATACAACGAGTATCATTTCAGATTCCAGATTTCCAGCGCAATGCCGGTTTTGCCGATGAATACGGAAGTAAATAATGACGAAACCACAGAGCCATCTTTCAGATGAAGAAGTAACTTTGCATGCCGGTACTTTAAATTAAATAAAGAATTTATTCAAAAAAGTGTTTTAGTTGTTGATTTTATTAATAAAATTTATAATAAATTATCGGGAAGTTTAAAATAAAATTTATTTAGATTCACGATCCACATCTTGCGTTACGAAACGGATGCGGTCACGTGTATCCGCTTGCGCGATTGTAAACAAACAACCGAGAGCGTTAGTAGCGTCAGTCGGAGCCCAGATACATGTGTTTGTGGATGTAATTTCGAAACGAAGATGGACATTGTGTGGAAATATCTCCTCCTCCTCCTCCCTTCCTGCAGCCCAAAGATGTCAAATTAAATGGTGAGTACAGTATGAAATTGTTTCTAGAATAGAATGCCTTTTACTGTCTATACGCATCTACAATGAGATTAAAAGCAGCTCCTTCAGTGCAGAAAAAAGTTCTGTATAGGGCTTGTATGGTTGTTTTTTAGCCTTAGCATAACGCCGTATCTGCGGCCCCGCTTCTGCTTTCTTTCCCTCCTCCGTCTGTGTCGTCTCCTAGACCCGACAACAAACCACGGAGAGCCCGCTGGTCTCGCTATGTTGTCTGGGATGTTGTGCGTGTGATGAAAAACACTCAAAACAGATGTCTGGCTCTGGACACCGATGTCTATAAGGTTCTGAATGGTGTAGCGGATGTTCGCCGAACCAATCGTGCACAAACAAGGACAAAAAAAAGTACAAAAACAACAAAAAAGTGCACTGAAAAGGAGAGCCCTGAGCCGATGCGCGCCGCCATGGTCCTAGCA
This sequence comes from Polypterus bichir lapradei, assembly GCA_026402145.1. Lineage (NCBI taxonomy): Eukaryota > Metazoa > Chordata > Cladistia > Polypteriformes > Polypteridae > Polypterus > Polypterus bichir. The sequence goes on along the minus strand of JANRMT010062838.1, from coordinate 15,635,443 downwards.
TAATAGAAGTAGGCTAGGCACTTTTTATAACTTTTTGGTTAGTACATTAGAAAAAATATTGGTGTTTTTTATTATGAAAAGGTTAAGTAAGTGTTGTAGTGAAGTAGTGGAAGGTTTGGAACGCATTATGGGTTAGCCTTTGCGAACGAATTAAGTTCGTAAGTCAAGGGTCCACTGTATTGCGTATTTAAGTTAATCAAATTTATAACAAGTCTCCGGAAATCCACCCGCCGATGTACCGTATTTGCGTATATAGTTTCAACACAAAGGTTCCAATTTACCAAACTTCTCCGCAATCACTTCCTAGTTTCCATCAAAAATGCCGGCAGTCTCAAATTCTCGCCGATAAACATTATAAATATACCCGAAGAGACACTTTTAAGGAAATTTAGAAAATTTTGCTTGGAGAAGGGGGTCGGCTTAAATACCGGTCATCGGCAAATACATGTAATTTAGTCGGTAGAGAAGGGGATCGGCTAATATACCGGGTCGGCTTGTATTCCGGGATCTACGGTACATAAATCCACATGTGTTCATTCATAGTTTTGATGCCTTCAGTCATGAAAATAAAGAAAACACATTGAATGAGGAGGTGTGTCCAAACTTTTGGCCTGTACTGTATATAATGACCCCTTAGTAGATGACTCTGTTCAAAGTCAAGCTTACAGTTTTCAGGCTTATAATTATGATATCTTATATTGTTTAGATTAGCCCCTTTTAAAAAAAAAAAATATAAACGTAAGCATACTGTGAAGCGTGTTTTGTGAAATGGCCCTAACTTGACATGCAAGTGGATAGCTTTTTCTGCTGATCACTCATTTAACAGCATTAGAAAAGACTTTGACGCAAGGTTCAAACTAGACTACCAAGGCTGACAGTTTTTATAAAGTAGCTTTAAACTTTTTACAAACGTCATTTTATGCATTAATGTGTGGTCCTTTCTAATACTCTCCCCTGCCCGCTGACTGCTTTGTGGTCTGCTATAGTGCTTTAAATTGAAAATAAATAATAAAGATTATGACAGTTGGAGGTGGTGTTGATTTTTGCCCTCAATGTGAGAGGAAGCCTAGGCCCTGCAAAATATTGTGCTGTGAAGGTGCTGGTAACTTCCTTAGCAGTATCCATATATAGAAATGTGCAGCAACATTTCCCTTTTGTTCAACACTGGTCTGATTGTGTGCCTGTTAGCATAGTATTATTAGCCAGCTAATTGTATGTAGTTGATTTTTTTGCAGTATGTACCAAAATTTAGTAAGCAATTTAAATGAAAGCATGCCATTGCGCATATTGCTGTTTTACAAGCCTTGCAAAATCATCTGTCTGCCAGTGTCCCGTTTTCTGAAGTACTGTCTAGAGAAAGTTACAAGTATTGTAATATTCATTAAAAAAATGAATGACTATTCATATAACAAATACAATTTGTCTGTTATTGTTTTGTTTAGAGAGGTTTTAACTTTTTTATATATATATATATATATATATATAAATAAAATATACACACACACATATATTTACATATAAGTGTGTGTATGAGGCTGACTCATTCACTCACTCATCAAAAAAAATCACTATTTCCTGTTTGGTTAAAAAGGTTACATTTGGCAGGGTTGTATATCTAGACCAGTATGTATTTGCTAGGAATCAACCTCAGAGTTTGAAGTCCTAGGTGCAGAGGCTTAACCACTATGCCTCACTGCTGCCCAATAATATTAACATTTGGTAATAATCTCTACAAATATTGTTTACATGCTTCAGCTTGTGTATATTATTTATATATTTATTAATTTGTAAAACTGCCTTAATGTCTCATCTCACTGTGTGACCCGATGCTTTACATTTTTATGATACTGCAACCACCTTTCACTTTGGGTAAATAAAATGCTATAGCATTCTGTAAATGAACTTATTCTCTACAGTAAAATTAATTTCTGCACAAGATGTTTCACTAAACCAGAAGATTTCTTCTTTTAACTTGAGGTAGATATACATGTAATGTAGTACATGCACAATCCTAAAGTATCTTAACATTTTCTTCAAGAATTTTCTGGGATATTTTGGAACATAATGTAAAATTAAAAGTTAAGTTAGGAGTTTTTCAAGTTGAAGTTATTTCTGTACAATTCTGGTATATACAGTGCATCCAGAAAGTATTCACAGCACATCACTTTTTCCACATTTCGTTATGTTATAGCCTTATTCCAAAATGGATTAAATTCATTTTTTTCCTCAGAATTCTACACACAACACCCCATAATGACGTGAAAAAGGTTTACTTGAGGTTTTTGCACATTTATTAAAAACTAGCAAAATACCCGTGCTTTGCAGCAGTGAAGTACTGCCTTTAAATTTTTATTAAGAAGAAAATTAAACCTTTTTAAACTGAGGAAAAATATACCAACAATTATTTGTTAAGAATCTCTTTGTATACCACATTGTCATTTCGGCCCTCCAGTTGTAACATGACCAAGCTGTGCGCTGAGCTTACTCTTGAGCATGCAACGTACAGTTGGCCATGTGAAAAGTAATCTTGTCTCAAATCTCACAGCTTGGATTGCTACTGTCAGAATCGGTTTGAGTTTCATGGTTTTTTTCAATTACGACAGTATTTGCAGGACTTGTGTTGAAGTGACATTCGGCATCTGTCGAGCGTTGTAAGCATACAACCGGTTTCATCAATAACTTCACATCCAGCTTTTGAAAGTTTAAACATTCATAAACATCAAAGTGTCTACTACTGAAATCGTCACCTGTAAATCTAAGATGTTTAAGAGACATTGGCGGTTGTCCAAAGGTATAAAATATTTGGCCATTTCGGTACACTTGAAAGCGACATCTGAACAATTCAGCGGCAGCCATCAACTCACATGCAGAACCATAGGTGAAGGGCTTAAGCATTTCACTCTTCTAGTGCTCCTGTGTAGTATAATTATCTCCTGTACCGTCATCAGTCCACACCTTGAACCTGTCCCAGTCATTCAATACATAAGACACAATGTTCCTCCGGATATCAAGAGTGAGCCTGATATAGCCGTGCAATATGTAACAAAGAGAATGGAAAAGGCAGGTGTCATCTTCGGGCATGGAAACCACTCGGTAAGTGACAGTTTTTTGATCGATGGTGATCACCTCGATAGACATGTTAATGGGGGTACGGTTGGAACAATAAAGGAAATGGGTACCTGAACAATGTAAAGTAAGTCTAAAATACCTACACAATAACTATAATCATAATAAACGAACAATAAAACAGCGGAGAAGCCGTGGATTAAATAAAGACTGTAGTTATCAGCAGGGAGATGTGAATCCCGTGGCGAAGCAAGGAAGGGAATGTAGAGACTGGAGCGACAGACGGCCTTATATAGGCAGGCAGCCAACAACGTGGGAGGCGTTGGGATGGGGGACCAAACGCCGCCTCACATGGTGACCGAGCTGCAGGCTATGGACGTATATATGTACGTAAGTAGGATTCAGTTAGCGTTGGGAACCCGCGTACCAAATTTCTTGAAGATGGGCCCATAAGTAACAAAGACCGTTGGAAAGTTCAATATGGCGGCCGACAGTGGCATCATACCACCGAAATAAGTATGTACATCGGTTTCGTGAAGATGGGGCCATGAATAAGAAAGTTCAACATGGCGGACGTTGTTGACCGTTATGACCGTTACGCGTAGAATTTTGAAATGAAACCTGCTTAACTTTTGTAAGGAAGCTGTAAGGAATGAGCCTGCCAAATTTCAGCCTTTTAACTACACGGGAAGTTGGAGAATTAGTGATGAGTGAGTCAGTGAGGGAGTGAGTGAGTCAGTGAGGGCTTTGCCTTTTATTAGTATAGATAAAAAAAACTGAGAAATCACATGTACGTAAGTATTCACAGCCTTTGCTCAATACTTTGTCAATGCACCTTTGGCAGCAATTACAGCCTCAAGTCTTTTTGAATATGATGCCACAAGCTTGGCACACCTATCCTTGGCCAGTTTCGCCCATTCCTCTTTGCAGCACCTTTCAAGCTCCATCAGGTTGGATGGGAAGCGTCAGTGCACAGCCATTTTAAGATCTCTCCAGAGATGTTCAATCGGATTCAAGTCTGGGCTCTGGCTGGGCCACTCAAGGACATTCACAGAGTTGTCCTGAATCCACTTCTTTGATATCTTGACTGTGTGCTTAGGTTCGTTGTCCTGCTGAAAGATGAACCGTCGTTCCAGTCTGAGGTCAAGAGCGCTCTGGAGCAGGTTTTCATCCAGGATGTCTCTGTACGAGGTGTGGCAGAAAAGTAATGAGACTGGCAACACTGCAAGCGATCTGGCAACGCTGCGCTGTTGTCCTTGATAGAGCACGTGTATCAGTACCCTCCCATAGCTCAGTGCCAGTTTCAACTCCTTCCGTTAACTACGTGATTTTTGTGACTGCTATTAGCGAAGTTTTGTTTTTGGTTGTGCATCACGTAAAATGGAACAGCGGAATTTGGAGCAATGCTATGCCATTAAATTTTGTGTTAAGCTTGGGGAATCGGCAAGTGTGATGTTTGAAAAGTTAAAACAGGCCTATGGGGAACATTCTTTATCCCGAGCTCAAGTTTTTCAGGGAGGCCTTCAGCTTCAAAAACCAATGAAAACATCGAACGTGTGAACACTCTTGTGAGATCAGACTGTCGTTTAACATTAAGAATGTTGAGTGAACAATTAAATTTGAACAAATTTACCGTTCATCAAATTTTGACTGAACATTTGCACATGCGAAAGGTCTGTGCCAAAATGGTGCCGAAAAACCTCACAATTGAGCAGAAGGACAATCGAAAAAACACATTCCTGTGGTTCCCCAGCCCCCATATTCACCTGACCTCAGTCCGTGTGACTTTTTCCTTTTTCCTAAACTGAAAAATGTCCTCAAAGGACGTCATTTCGGAACATTAGAAAACATCGAAAAGAGTGTAACGGACATGCTGAAGACCATACCGGTTTGAAGACTTCCAGCGCTGCTACCAACAGTGGGAACAACGTCTTCATCGGTGTGTAGCTGCCCAAGGGAACTACTTTGAAGGGGATAACATTGATGTTTGAAAAAAATAAAAACTTTGGTAAATAAAAAAAATCAGTCTCATTTCTTTTCTGCCACACCTCCTACATTGCTGCAGTCATATTTCCTTTTATCCTGACTAGTCTCCCAGTTCCTGCCGCTGAAAAACATCCCCACAGCATGATGCTGCCACCACCATGCTTCACTGTAGGGATGGTATTGGCCTGGTGATAAGCGGTGCTTGGTTTCTTCCAAACATGATGCCTGGCATTCACACCAAAGAGTTCAATCTTTGTCTCATCAGACCAGAGAATTTTGTTTCTCATGTTCTGAGAGTCCATCAGGTGCCTTTTGGCAAACTCCAGGCGGGCTGCCATGTGCTTTTTACTAAGGAGTGGCTTCCATCTGGCCACTCTACTGTACAGGCCTGGTTTTTGGATTGCTGCAGAGATGGCTGTCCTTCTGGAAGGTTGTCCTCTCTCCACAGAGGACCTCTGGAGCTCTGACAGAGTGACCATTGGGTTCTTGGTCACCTCCCTGACTAAGGCCCTTCTTCCCCAATCGCTCAGTCTAGATGGCTGGCCAGCTCTAGGAAGAGTCCTGGTGGTTTTGAACTTCTTCCACTTACGGATGATGGAGGCCCCTGTGCTCATTGGGACCTTCAAAGCAGCAGAAACTTTTCTGTAACCTTCCCCAGATTTGTGCCTTGAGACAATTCTGTCTCAGAGGTCTACAGACATTTCCTTTGACTTCATGCTTGGTTTGTGCTCTGACATGAACTGTCAACTGTGGGACCTTTATATAGACAGGTGTGTGCCTTTCCAAATCATGTCCAATCAACTGAATTTACCACAGGTGGACTCCAATTATGCTGCAGAAACATCTCAAGGATGATCAGGGGAAACAGGATGCACCTGAGCTCAATTTTGAGCTTCATGACAAAGGCTGTGAATACTTATGTACATGTGCTTTCTCAATTTTTTATTTTTTATAAATTTGCAAAAATCTCAAGTAAACTTTCTTAACGTTGTCATTATGGGGTATTGTGTGTAGAATTCTGAGGAAAAAACATGAATTTAATCCATTTTGGAATAAGGCTGTAACATAACAAAATGTGGAAAAAGTGATGCGCTGTGAATACTTTCCAGATGCACTGTACAGTATATTCACCACTTGAAATTGCATTTTAAAGTGAGACATTTTTATGCATTTTAAAAATAACTGGCCTGCTCTTGCATTTGACAATGTCCCATTGTGGGAAAAAAAGTATAATTTTTTAAGCCAAAAAAAGTTATTGAGTATTGATCTATTTCAGTTTCTAACTTTTAGAGATTTCCACTCATTGGCCAGTTTAATGGCATGATCCTTTTCTTTTCTGTATTGTCGTAAATAAATATGTTTATCATTTGTCTTTCTGTTGTTTCAGATCCGCACTGGGCCTCTATTAACCGAGGCGTTCTTCTCTGTGATGATTGCTGTAGTGTACACCGCAGTCTGGGACGACACAGTTCACAAGTTAGACATTTAACACACACAGTATGGCCTTCAACACAGCTGCAGGTAAAGGGTCTTTTGCTTTAGTTAATCAAAATATGATCTTTATTAAGCTTCCCTTTTTTGTGTGCAGCTATCCAAGACAATAACTTTTAGCAGTTTAACTGTGCATTAAGATGCTTTAGAAAGCTTTCTTAGCATAGAATGTAGAAATGGACTTCGTAAACTATAAGTTTAAGTGCTGTATTTTTTTTCTTGTAAACTGTCAAGGGTACACTATTATTTTTTTTTTTATCTACATACTTTATTGTTTCTGCAGATGGTACAGACATTGTACAGCAATGGTGCCAATTCAATATGGGAACACTCCCTCTTGGATCCTACATCATTAATGAGTGGCAAGCGCAAAGCCAACACCCAGGACAAGCTGCAGTGAGTATTGTTCTTTTTCAGGCTAATCTTTATGCAAGTAAGAATTTCAGTATACCCTGTCCATGTGACAATAATGAACCCTAATATACCGTGATGCTAAAACTAGCACTTTACATTGTTAATTTCATTTCATAGGACTGGCTGTGTGACTATTCATTACAGTAATCAACATAAATGCATTTTAATCTTTGTGTCATTTTATCAACCATTATCTATGTTTCCAAAATGAAGTGAGTGACATTCAAAGTCCCCAAATGCCACTCCCCAACCTGACTCTGTACCAGTCATATTTGGCTTATTGTTGTTTACTTGCCTTTTCACAATGTGCAGAGCAGCACTGACTATTGTATATACCAAGTGCTCTTCATAAGCCCTCTTTTATGCAAAAAATAAACTATACCTTTGTGTTTAAAATGAACAGGGTGTAAGTTGGCCAGTAGGTTGTTATGGCCATTTTAAGGAGAAAAAGATTTTTTTTTTTTTTTTTTTGTTTGAGCAGACTTTGATTGTGATGTGAAGGATTTCTAATAACAGGAGTTCCTTTTTATTTCTGTTGAAGCCCAGGGAAAGCCGAGTTTATCCGAGCCAAGTACCAGATGCTGGCTTATGTTCATCGTATGCCGTGCCGAGAAGATGACAGTATTATTGCCAAGGACCTTAGCAAGGTTGGAGTCTGATGTCACACAATATAATTTGCATTTTTGTGGTATTAAAGTTTGTTATACTGTCTATGCCTTGCCGGATGATTTTATCTAGGACTACTTAAAAGAAAAAGTTAATTAATTTTCTATTGTAGCAAAGATTAATTCCATACTAATGCTGAAAACCAAAATTGTATGTTTTTTATTATAGGGATTATTGTCTCAAAGATGCAGATAATCTGTGTTACTGGTTTACTAGCCCTAATTTATTATCTATATGGTTACAATAATTATAGCCTTATGTAAGTAGTATTTTTATTTTGGGTAGACATCTAGTTAATTGTGTATTTTAAACCTAATGTTTGTGTACCATGAATATGTGTAGCAGGCACATCTGTTGTGTCCATTAATTTGTTTTGTACCAAAATGCTTTATTAATATCAAATTAAATGTAAACTTTTTTGTTTGCAGCAGTTTATTTGAAGCAATTTCACAAGTTTGAATCAAATGTTTTTGCCACTGTCACTGAGGGAGACTTTTTTTTTAAATGAATGTGTCCTGTATTTTCAGTCCACTAAGGTAGCTGAAGTTGAATAGCTTGACACATAAAGGTGTCTGGATCTAAGCCTAAGATGCCCGCATCATAAATATCTCTTCAGCAACAAATCACTTTTTCACCTCTATTTTAGACTTAACCTATCTCCTTTTTTGGTTTTGTTTTTCCCAGCATTTTTTGGACTTAAAACATTTTTTTTCTGTTGTTATCTTTTCATCTGGTTGTTTAAAATGTAGTAAACCTCTATTTTATAATAAAGGCCATCCAGGTTTTGTCTGTAGTTTCAAAGTAACTGTAATTCCCCTTTTTGCATTTTTAGTACAAATGGTATAAAGTCCCACTTTAGTTAATTTTCACTGTTTTTACAGTATATTTCATAAACATCAGCATATCTCCATATTTGTTATTTTTAGAAGGTTTGTAATCTCCTTTCATGGATGGGAGGTGATTCTAACTTTTTGGACTCACCATATTGAGATAATCATCCCAAAGGTAGTTCTGTTCTGACTGAGATCATTGGCTTTGTTATTCCACCTTCAGATACACTAATGATTTCAGATTTCCTAAGGCCTTAAAACAATCATTGTTACATTGATGATCATCTTCATATTTGTTGATACTTTTTTTTGAAAATTTTAAAAATACATTATTAAACAGAATGACTCTTTTTTTCTCAGCAACTTCATTCAAGTGTGAGGACTGGAAATTTGGAAACCTGCTTACGGTTGCTTTCAATGGGAGCCCAGGCCAACTTCTTTCATCCAGTAGGTTGAGACTATTACATTTCAAGGATAGATTAATCACAGACCCAACATTTTGGCATTTATGAATATCGTGCCATAAACTGACATTTTATGTACTTTATTATTGCTTAGGAGAAAGGAAACACACCTCTTCATGTTGCAGCAAAAGCTGGACAAATCTTACAAGCAGAGCTGCTAGCAGTGTATGGTGCTGATCCAGGAGCATTAGATGCTAGTGGCAAAACCCCAATTGAATGTGCAAGGTATATTTTTATTTTTATTTATTTTTTTAAATACAACAGTGTTCTTACAACAGTCTGTTTTATACCAATATAAACATATGATATACTAAAAATACAAATTGAAAATAGTTTCCTCCCACAGTCCAGAGTCAAGCAGGTTAGGTGCATTGGCGATCCTAAGTTGTCCCTAGTGTGTTCTTGGTGTGTGTGTGTGCCCTGCGGTGGGCTGGTGCCCTGCCCAGGGTTTGTTTCCTGCCTTGCGCCCTGTGTTGGCTGGGATTGGCTCCAGCAGACTCCCGTGACCCTGTAGTGAGGATATAGTGGGTTGAATGATGGATGGATGGATAAATTGTAAATATCTTCCACTTTTAATATACACATATATATATAAAGTTTTATGTGCTTGTTTGTTTTCATTATTCAGGCAGTCTGGCCATCATGACTTGGCAGACCGTTTGGTTGAAATACAGTATGAGCTCACAGACAGGCTAGCTTTCTATCTCTGTGGAAGAAAACCTGGTAAGAAGAAAATTATTTCAGACATTGAAAAACCTATTCTGTAATGTGTGTTTGGTTTACAACCTTTTTTTCTTTATCCCTTAAGATCATAAAAAAGAACAGCACTTTATAATTCCCCACATGGCAGACAGGTAAGTTGATACACAGCATACAGAGCCTAAATTGGTATGAGTTATTTTTATTTTATTTTTTTTTTTCTTTTCTTCAATGCATCATTTTTCATTTATTTTAAAATGTTAATTTTAGGCTGATAAGAGGCCATTCTGCTTTATTTTGGGTTTATAATTGTATACTATTTATATTTTACTTGAATTTTGATTTAATTACTAATTTATTTATGTTTTGAATGTTTTAATCAATTCTTGTGAAAAGTTAAGTTTTAACTAGAACATGGACCAGTTATTCTTACTCATGCAGCTTCTTAAAATTAAACATGCACAAAGCACCATTCCCAGGGTTGGGTATCTTTCGTTTTGATTATTTTCTTTCAAAGAGTTTTCCTTCTCATGTTTTCTTCTTTTTATGCATCTGTTATTGGATAAGGCACACGTAAGTATCCTTCTTTATTATCTGATTCATGTATTTAATTAAGATGCATAAATATAAATGTCATTTTATACCTTGCAGCAGCCTTGATTTGTCTGAGCTGGCCAGAGCTGCAAAGAAGAAGCTTCAGTCAGTAAGTATTTTACTTGGAGGCTGAAATAACTAGAAATCCCAATTGCAAATTTGTTAGTATCACAGATCACTTAAAATATAAATAAACAAAACATAAAGGTATTTATCAGGTAAAAAATAGATTGACAACATTTCTGTTTGAAAAATGAATAATGTGCTGATTTTAAAAATAAGAAATTAAGTCATAAAGGTGTTTTTTGTTATACCTGTTATTATGAGGACACATTATTAGAAATGTTCTGTATTCATAACCTTCACTCCCATAAAATATACCACTCTAATATGAAAAATACAGATGACTGCATCCAAATGTTGCACTGCAGTTTGAAAAATTTAAATAAGGACATTCCAAGCCATATTCAATTATGTATTTTAATCACTTTATTTTTTAATGCTTTATGACTTTATTGTATTGTTTGAGGTGAGGTGGGACTATCTGTAATGACCACTGTATTTGCTCCTGTTCTTATTTTAAATAGAAAGCAGTTTTAACATGTTTTCACTTGGACCGGGATACTATCACTGATGATGCCATATGTAGTTCTCAACACTGTATAAAGTGATGTTGCTCACATTGCAAGAGTTTGTAAAAGCTGCACAAAAGACTGAATTTTATTGTTTCTAGTGAAGCATTGGGTAAAAGTATGCTGAGTAACCCAGCTATCAGCTGCACTCGAGGCATGTTTCTCATACTAGCTGAGCACTTTTGGCTATAATTGAGAAGCTGTGCTTTACTCATGCCCACCACATGACAATCAAAAATTTCATACTGCGCAATTTATTTTCTAACTTATTTATCCAGTTAATAGTTGTGGAAAACAACAGCTGGTGGCTGTCTCAACAGCACTGTCCAAAAGTCATGAACCACCCTGTATGTCAAGATGGCTCATCACTAGGCTTACTCACATTGGCACAGCAGTAGCTGCAGTTGAATATTGAAAGTTTCCAATTTACAGATTACTTGGAAGAATGAATGTACAAACTCTGTACACACAGTATCTGACCTAAGATTTGATCCCAGAATTCTTTATTCATGACGCAGCAATGCTAATTTCTGTTAGTCCTCATGTCCGTAAAGACGTGGTTGTGTATAGTGTGTTGCAGCTAAGAAACCTTTCTTGGGGAAAGGCAACAAGCAGGACAAATTTGTACAAAATTATAAGTCATTCATTATATCAAAGAGAAACTAAATGTTTAGCCGTCATGGCCTTGCTGTACCACACAGCCCTAAGTCTATAATGCCATGGGTCTTCATTTAATTTGCACATTTCAAATTTGTACTCATCGCTCCATAAGATTTCATGTCATCGATTGTCACGTCATGCTTTGTGGTCTTTTGCATTGTAACAAAGGCACTATATTGCGCCCAACCCGACACAGATTGGACACGGGAGGCACGTATAAAAATAAATAAAATTTTATTTTCTTCAGCTGGAGGGTACGTCTTCCCCGTGTCCCCCAGCCACAACACAGTCCCAAAGCACAAAGTACAACACTAAAACACCCCTCTCTCTTTCTCTTCCTCCACCATTTCTCCACAAGGTTTGTCTTCCTTCCACCCGACTCTGGCTGCTGAGTGGTGGTTGCTGGATCCTTTTATGGCCCACCCAGAAGTGCTCCAGGTGCTTGATCACCTGTTTCCGGTTGCACCCACAGGTGGGGCTGAAGATTTCGTCCACCTGGGCTCAGGGACCCATGCCGCACCCCCGTCAGCCACCCCAGAATCCCCACAGGGATGTGGAGAACTCCATCTCCGATTAAGCCCTGCGAGAGACTGAGGCACCACTCCCACCCAGTGGGGTGGCCATCCAGCGTCCAGGGGGAGGTACTGCACTGTCCAGGGCTGCTCCCCCTAAATACCCATCGAAGGGGCATCACGGGTGGGCATAGGACCTGGCCGTCCGCCACAGCATGTAACAATCTCTCCTGCTTATTGCCTTTTCCCAAGAATGGTTTCTTAGCTGCAAAACACCATACATGACCATGTCTTTACAGATATGAGGACTTAGGAATTAATACTATTACAGTGAGTTTTGTGACTTGTTCAGGAAAGTGTGTAAATATCTCTCTATTATAAAAAAAAATCCTGTGGGAGGGAATGTCTAGGAGATGATACGTGATCTTCACATTAAGATCACGGAAGACAAATAAAAGACCCGCGAGGCGAAAGATCGCGGGGATATAGAACATGAGATTCTTGCAAAACACGCCCTACTTACAAGCAATATCAGAGCACGACCAGCAAAAAAAAAATCAGTAGTGTAAAGGCACGGAGCACACACAGATACAGAGCTCTCAGTGCATATCTCTATATATAATCTTCATTTGGATCTTGATCTTTGTTTGTCCGCGAATGAATTAGAAGAAGAAGCACTAGATGGCAGTAGAGAGACAGCTAAAACATAAGCATTGCATTAAGAATCTCCTCCAGGTTTATACTACTGAAGACTGTAGTATGCCAGTCATACCTCAAAACACAGACATTCAAACTAAACAAATTGTTGTGCTTTAAATTAACTAAAGAGATCTTCATTTAGATCTTGATCTTTGTTTGTCTGCGAATTCCACGCATGCGTAGACCACCTTCCAGTTTAGTACGTTGTTGTTACCCACGGATGTCAACAATGTGCCGGAATAACGAAAGGGGTATTGGACAGTGTTACGCTGGTTAGCTCCTGAGGCCTGGTTAAAGAATGAGATTGCCGAAGATAAAAGGTACGTGCCTACGTAACATATAAATGAAAGAAAGACAGTGGGTAAAATGAATGACAACATAACAGCACGTTCCGGAAATTATTATTGTTACGTTGTAGCTGGCGAGTGCTGCGTGTCTCACAGTTGTACCGTGGCTTGCTCACATGTCATCACAAAGCAACTTGCGAGATTAGAGAAAGGTTGAGAAGAGATCGTGAGAGGAAACGACGGCGTCGTGAAAACGAGACGGACTGTGAACGGACAGAAGCAGAAATGCTCCTACACCAACACATAATTACGATTCGGATAGTGATTCCGAGTAGGCCATTCCTATCGAATCAATATCCAAGGGTTTTCTTTTGTAATTTTGTTTCCCTTATAAACGAAGGGCCCAGTTCACGACTCGCAGCTGCATTTAAACAGGGAGCCCCTCACAGACAACTTTTAAGATGGGCAACGTAGTTGGGCGCACATGGCTAGTAAAGAGTATAAAGGACAATACATTATAAATGAAACGTCAACGACTAAAAGATGACATTAGTGCAAACAAAAGGAAATTAATCATCAGGACCAGGTGTGATTAAACAAAATAGCAGGACAAAGCGAGGTCAGAAATAAAAGGCAGAGCAGAAAACAAAGTCTTTTTGCATTCGCATCATTCAGTGCACAAAATGTAGATTTACACAATAATGGAACATACGGTATTTGAATATGTGGTCCCGCAAAAGTTAAAGCAACAACAAGTTTAATTTCAAAGACAACACAATTCGGTCAGGTGTATATTTATGATCACAGAGAAGCGATCACAGTGCAAGCAGCAGAGACACAAAGTGGCAAAAAGTAGAGAGGCTTTACAGGCTTTAAAATGATCGACCCCCCCCACTTCACAACGCGAGCAGCGTTATACGTCCTGCAAGAAAGAGATTTAACCACGCCTGGGGTCAGAAATAAAGGACAAGTATTGTTTTTACAACGTCACGCGAGACAAATTCAAAGAGTTAGGTACCAAGCTGAGGAGCAGAACTGACAAGGTAGTCTTCTCCGAAGTTCTGTCTGTGCCACGCGCCAGTCCAGGTAAGATTGAGGAGATTAGAAGGCTTAAATCTTGGTGCAGGGTAGAAGGATATAGGTTTATGGGGTATTGAAAAAAAAATGCATAGTAATGTAAATTCTAAGCAAACACGTAAATGTAGAAGGATTAACACATTAAAAATAGCTTGCCTTAATGCTAGAAGTATCAAAAGTAAGGTAAGTGAGTTGGAGTTGTATGTAGCAGAGCATAATTATGATATTATAGCAATAACGGAAACCTGGCTAAATAATAAAGATGGGGATGAGTGTAACATAGAGGGATACACATTTTTTAGGAAGGATAGACAGAACAGAAAAGGAGGTGGGGTTGCTGTTTATGCCAAACAGGGTTTAAATGTAAGTCATCTTCAGTTGGATGATGAGCCCCATCTTAGTGAGGACATGTGGCTTCGCCTGGAAAATATTAGGGAAAGAGGTCTTATTTTAGGAGTGTGTTATAGACCACCCAATTCAGACAATAATTTCAATACATATCTTTTTAGTAATATCAAAAAGGCAAGTTTACTGGGGGATATTATAGTCATGGGGGACTTTAATTATCCAAATATTAACTGGCATAACCTTGCAGATGGAGGAGCACAAGAGCAGGAGTTTTTAGAAGTAATCAGCGACTGTTTTTTAACACAGCATGTTAAAGTACCAACACGGGGTGAAGCCTGTCTGGATTTAGTATTCTGTAATAATCAGGATAGAATTGAGGGTGTAGAGGTGATTGAACCACTAGGGTCAAGTGACCATAATGTAATACAGTTCTCAGTATTTTGTAATAGTACGGATGTAAAGACTAAAATTGTTAAGTTGAACTTTGGTAGAGCTAATTTTGAGAAGATGCGACAAAGTCTAAGTAGGATAGACTGGGATAAGCTTTTAAGTGTGGAGACAGTCGAGGAGCAGTGGAACAGGTTTAAAAAATGTTTTACATGTAATGCAGGACAGATACATACCTAAATTTGGAATTAATAGGAAACTAAAAAAAACTCCACAATGGATTAATAAAGATTTAAAAAAGAAGTTGCAAAGGAAAAAACTGCAGTATAAGGCATATAAGACTGCAAAGTGAATCGTAGAGCGTATGAGAATATGAGAGCAACCATTAAGAAGGATATCAGGGAGGCTAAAAGACAGTTGGGGAGGAATATAGCAGATAAGGCGAAAGAAGACCCCAAGAGATTCTTTCAGTATTTTAGTAGTAAAAGAACAGTCAAGGAGGAGGTCAAGTTCATCAGGAATAGTAAAGGGGAATTAAAAGATACAGACAATGAAATAGCAGATGCCCTAAACTTACATTTTTCTGAGGTGTTTACAAGTGAGCAAGTGGATAACCTCCCAGAGGTAAACGCAACTACTAAGGAGGTGCTGAGGGATTTGGAAATTGAAGAGGGAGAAGTGCTGCTCAGATTAAATAGGCTGAAATCAAACAAATCACCAGGCCCAGATAATATTTATCCTCGTGTTCTTAAGGAGGCTAGTGAGTACATATATAAACCCTTGACACATATTTTTAGGAAGTCACTGAGCACTGGAGAGATTCCGAAAGACTGGAAAATGGCAAATATCATCCCATTATATAAAAAGGGTGACAGGGCAGATCCAAGCAACTATAGGCCAGTAAGCTTAACATGCATCACAGGAAAATTAATGGAAGGAATTATTAAGAATAAGATTGAGTAACACATAGCAAGGACAGGAGTTATTCTAACCAGTCAGCATGGGTTCAGAAGAGGGAGGTCGTGCTTTACTAACATGTTGGAATTCTATGAGGTTGCAACAAAAGCATACGATCAAAGTGGAGCATATGATATTATTTATCTGGACTTTCAGAAAGCATTTGATAAGGTGCCACATGAGAGGTTGGGCATCAAGTTAAAAGAAGTGGGAGTTCAGGGTGATGTTTTTAGATGGGTGCAGAATTGGCTCAGACACAGGAAGCAGAGGGTGATGGTGCGAGGAACCTCATCAGAACTGGCCGATGTTAAGAGTGGTGTTCCACAGGGGTCAGTGCTAGGGCCGCTGCTATTTTTAATATGTATAAATGATTTAGATAGGAATATAAGTAACAAGCTGGTTAAGTTTGCAGATGATACCAAGATAGGTGGATTAGCAGATAATTTGGAATCCGTTATATCATTACAGAAGGACTTGGATAGCATACAGGCTTGGGCAGATTTGTGGCAGATGAAATTTAAAGTATTACACATAGGAAGTAAAAATATTGGGTTTGAATACACAATGGGCGGTCGGAAAATCGAGAGTACACCTTATGAGAAGGATTTAGGAGTCATAGTGGACTCTAAGCTATCGACTTCCCGACAGTGTTCAGAAGTCATTAAGAAGGCTAATAGAATGTTAGGTTATATAGCACGATCTGTGGAGTACAAGTCCAAGGAGGTTATGCTCAACCTTTATAATGCACTGGTGAGGCCTCATCTTGAGTACTGTGTGCAGTTTTGGTCTCCAGGCTACAAAAAGGACATAGCAGCACTAGAAAAGGTCCAGAGAAGAGCGACTAGGCTGATTCCAGGACTACAGGGGTTGAATTATGAGGAAAGATTAAAAGAGCTGAGCCTTTACAGTTTAAGCAAAAGAAGATTAAGAGGTGACATGATTGAAGTGTTTAAAATTATGAAGGGAATTAGTACAGTGGATCGAGACTTGTATTTTAAAATGAGTTCATCAAGAACACGGGGACACAGTTGGAAACTTGTTAAGGGTAAAATTCGCACAAACATTAGGAAGTTTTTCTTTACACAAAGAACGATAGACACTTGGAATAAGCTACCAAGTAGTGTGGTAGACAGTAAGACATTAGGGACTTTCAAAACTCGACTTGATGTTTTCTTGGAGGAAACAAGTGGATAGGACTGGCGAGCTTTGTTGGGCTGAATGGCCTGTCCTCGTCTAGAATGTTCTAATGTTCTAATGTTTACAAGGCAGTGAGCCATCATTTAAAACAAGTCCATAGACATCTAACCTAGCAGATGTTGGATTGCATTTGGCAGACACGCATCATGTGCTCCCAGCTCTTAAAACAACAACATGTGACAAGCAGAAGAGGCAGCTCGCAAGCAGCAAAAAGACAGCAGATGATCCGATAGCATATCCTTAGCGTGCGCTCAGCCGCTCCCCCCTTCACAACGCGAGCAGCATAATACGTCTGGCGAGAAAGAGAAGTAACCACGAAAGGGGCTGGAAATAAAGGACAAGTATTGTTTTTACAAAAGTTTTTAAAGTAAAAGTGAAAATAATGCATATGTAACAATTCCCATGAAAATAACAATCTCTTTCAGTTGTATATTTGGTAATCCAAACACGGAGGTGGGAAAGCAAAGTGAGCAGGGGGCGGAGCCCCCTAGTTAATTTATATTTTAAACCCACACTTTCAAGTATGGTTAATTTTCCCTATTATGCTTAATGTATAAGTCATCTGAATAAAAGGTTAACTATTGTGATCTTCCTTTGTATTGTGTTGTAGCTCAGTAACCATTTGTTTGAAGAACTTGCAATGGATGTGTATGATGAAGTAGACAGAAGGGAAACTGATGCAGGTTAGTATATTTGTAAAACAAAGATGTAATGCAGCTGGATAATATATTGTATGAAGTGCAATGTTTTGTGTGTGTGTGTACCTTTTTAACAGAATGAAAAAAATCTGAGTTGACAGTGTTGTGGAGAAAACATCTTCAGAAAAAACTACATAAGTAGTCAGAGTAGACTTTATTACACAGTATAGAAAACCATTGCAGAGCACATAAATCCTGTCTAAGTTCAATGAAGTGGCTCAGGGCGAGCCTCATATTTATTACAATTTGTACCTCAAAATATATATTTTGTATTCTCAACTCTTAATTTCTGTTTATGAATATGTTATTTAAAATGCACACAATCTAATTATTTAATATTAACACTGTGTTTTATGGGCTTCTAATTTTATGTGCACAATTTTTAAATGAAGTAACATCTTTTATTTTTCAGTGTGGCTAGCAACACAGAACCATAGTACACTTGTCACTGAAACAACACTTGTTCCATTCCTTCCAGTGAACCCAGAATACTCCTCCACAAGGAACCAGGTAACACCTTATAATACAATAATTTATGTGATTTATATGCAGTGACTTTGGCACTTTACTACTTCCAGGTAATAGGAGCATGGAAGTGCAAGGTTATTAATTTAGATGGGCAAAAATTATACAGAGTGAAGGTATTAACCCATCTTGGACCACAGATTATTAAATATCTAGTAGATGTTTAAAAGGTTCGACATGGATTACAACTTGTCTTCACCATCCTTTGTTCATTTATGACCTTAAAACAAAGTGCCACTATGTCTGAAGTCTTAAAATTCCATAGGTAAATTGCCGAAAGAAGTTTAGTTATAGTTTGGTGCATTACTAGCTTCTAAGTCATTTCCAGCTTCACCATATTATTATACATTCATCCATCCATTTTCCAACCTGCTGAAACACAGGGTCATGGGGGTCTGCTGGAGCCATTCCCAGCCAACACAGGGCACAAGGCAGGAACCAATCCAGCCAACCCACCGCAGGACACACACAAACATACCCACACACCAAACACACACTAGGGCCAATTTAGAATCACCAATCCATGTGATTGGACTGTGGGAGGAAACCCACGTAGACACGGGGAGAACATGCAAACTCCACGCAGGGAGGACCCGGGAAGCGAACCCGGGTCTCCTAACTGCAAGGCAGCAGCGCTACCACTGCGCCACTGTGCCGCCCTATTATACATTCATTCACAAATTATATCAAAACTACATTCCTGGACATGCTTAACTTAAATCCTAATTTTGTAGGAGTATTGGAATGTTATATATAAAGTAATGCTGTTGAATTTTTTTTTTTTTCTCATTATTGTAGCGAGGATGTACCAGAATTTTGAAGTAGGTCTGAATGTGCTTTCTGCTCCTTCTAATATCCCTCTGGAGAGTGTTTTATTTTGCCTGAAACAGTAGCCATTACCAGTCTGTTAACCTCTTTTCCAAAAAGATTTATTTAATGGTTTAATGGTGTTTAAAAAGGGTATTGGATTCCTGCGTGATTAGTTGGTACTTTATTGGTTTGCTAATCTTTTTAGGGTTTGTACAGGTCCTGGGAAACCTATAATGCAATGAAAAATTAACAAACCAATCCAGTACTGAGAATTCCTTGAAATACTAAAAAAAATGTACTCAGTTGTCATGGAATATTTTAAAGTTAATTGTAATAATTACATATCATGAGATGAAACATTCAATATTTCACCAACCAAACTTCCACATCTCACGTGACTATCTTGTTTGATGTCCTTGCAGATTAATATAACCTTGTCATGTGTTCTGTGTGCGAGTATGTGTGTGAACTGGTAAAGATACAGTATGTAGTGACCATTAGCCTGTTCATTGAATTATTTGTATTGAGTTAGCATTAAGTAGCAAATAGCGAGAATAATTTACACTGTGACATGTCACTGATTTATTGTGCAATCAAAATGCCAAGAAGGTGCGTGTTTAGCTTGAAATGGTAGGAAATTGCAGACTACAAAGAGAGGCTTCAACAAGAATTTGAACAAAATGTGCTTTCATTCATGATATCTTTGCATTTTTGCTTGCATGCACCATAGTTTACTGAGTTGTATCTGTAATTAGCAATTCTAAATTTGCCCTGTGTATGTAAGTGCATGAGTGAGCCCTGGTGCCCTGTTTATGGTTGGTTCCTGCATGTCATATTTCATGTCGATTGGCATAGGCAAGCAAGTAAGAATTTTTACTGTACTTTGTACTAGACACAAAGGACCCTATAATCCTATGCTGTGAGGTAAATTTATGTAAGTAGGTTTGAGAATTTTTGCTTTTAAATGCATGAACGAAAAGCTTTCTCTTTGTCAAAAATTCTAAAAAAAACTTAATTTATCAATGTAAATGTACCACCAATAAAATAAGATATTATAGAACATGTTCACAAAAATTATGTACAAATGTAGTATTAGTATTTGTATGATTCCTAAAATTAGTAGTATGCATAAATGTAAGTAAGGATTTTTCCCAATGAAATCTTAAATGTACTGCACTTTCCAAGAATACCACAAGATGGCACACATATTCTGATGAGCTCATTTTATTTTAACCCTGGTAAAGACAATGAAGTGGTTACATTTTTGACTGCCAGTTAATGTGTTTATTTTGGAGAGTGGATAATACAAAGGGAGTTGTGTGCCTTCTTCAAGTGCAGTTTTACTTCATATAGTATCTAGTGTAGCTAGAATGATTGCAAAGCCGGCCATAATGTTTAATTTGTTTCAGAAGAATCAACCAGAATAAATTTTAATTTCATGAACAATAAAAAAATAATAGTCTTGTAATCTAAAACAATGGATTTGACAAGGCCAGATATGGAATGCAGTAGAAAGAATGTTCTCTTGAGTTAATGTCATAGAGGTTAAAGAGGCCTCAAAAACAGGAAATGTGTTCTGAGAAAATAAGGTTCCTTCTAAACATATCTGAAGAAGAGAACTGTAGAGAGTGTTTGGATTGAAATGTAAGTAGATTTTGCAATGCTGTTATATTCAAACTGAAAAGAAAGCAGCTTCCCATAGGCCTTAACTGTTCACCTTTTATAGCAGTACAGGTGCTGGTCATAAAATTAGAATATCATGACAAAGTTGATTTATTTCAGTAATTCCATTCAAAAAGTGAAACTTGTCTATTAGATTCATTCATTACACACAGACTGATGTATTTTAAATGTTTATTTCTTTTAATTTTGATGATTATAACTGACAACTAATGAAAGTCCCAAATTCAGTATCTCGGAAAATTAGAATATTGTGAAAGGTTCAATATTGAAGACACTTGGTGCCACACTCTAATAAGCTAATTAACTCAAAACACCTGCAAAAGCCTTTAAATGGTCTCTCAGTCTAGTTCTGTAGGCTACACAATCATGGGGAAGACTGCTGACTTGACAGTTGTCCAAAAGACGACCATTGACACCTTGCACAAGGAGGGCAAGACACAAAAGGTCATTGCTAAAGAGGCTGGCTGTTCACAGAGCTCTGTGTCCAAGCACATTAATAGAGAGGCGAAGGGAAGGACAAGATGTGGTAGAAAAAAGTGTACAAGCAATAGGGATAACCGCACCCTGGAGAGGATTGTGAAACAAAACCCATTCAAAACTGTGGGGGAGATTCACAAAGAGTGGAATGCAGCTAGAGTCAGTGCTTCAAGAACCACCACGCACAGACGTATGCAAGACATGGGTTTCAGCTGTCGCATTCCTTGTGTCAAGCCACTCTTGAACAAGTGACAGCGTCAGAAGCTTCTCGCCTGGACTAAAGACAAAAAGGACTGGACTGCTGCAGAGTGGTCCAAAGTTATGTTCTCTGATGAAAGTAAATTTTGCATTTCCTTTGGAAATCAAGGTCCCAGAGTCTGGAGGAAGAGAGGAGAGGCACAGAATCCACGTTGCTTGAGGTCCAGTGTAAAGTTTCCACAGTCAGTGATGGTTTGGGGTGCCATGTCATCTGCTGGTGTTGGTCCATTGTGTTTTCTGAGGTCCAAGGTCAACGCAGCCGTCTACCAGGAAGTTTTAGAGCACTTCATGCTTCCTGCTGCTGACAAACTTTATGGAGATGCAGATTTCATTTTCCAACAGGACCTGGCACCTGCACAAAGTGCCAAAACTACCAGTACCTGGTTTAATGACCATGGTATCCCTGTTCTTGATTGGCCAGCAAACTCGCCTGACCTTAACCCCATAGAAAATCTATGGGGTATTGTGAAGAGGAAGATGCAATACACCAGACCCAACAATTCAGAAGAGCTGAAGGCCACTATCAGAGCAACATGGGCTCTCATAACACCTGAGCAGTGCCACAGACTGATCGACTCCATGCCACGCCGCATTGCTGCAGTAATCCAGGCCAAAGGAGCCCCAACTAAATATTGAGTGCTGTACATGCTTATACATTTCATGTTCATACCTTTCAGTTGGCCAACATTTCTAAAAATCCTTTTTTGGCATTGGTCTTAATTGATATTCTAATTTTCCGAGATACTGAATTTGGGACTTTCATTAGTTGTCAGTTATAATCAATACAATACAATACAGTTTATTTTTGTATAGCCCAAAATCACACAGGAAGTGCCGCAATGGGCTTTAACAGGCCCTGCCTCTTGACAGCCCCCCAGCCTTGACTCTCTGAGAAGACAAGGAAAAACTCCCAAAAAAACCTTGTAGGGAAAAATGGAAGAAACCTTGGGAAGGCAGTTCAAAGAGAGACCCCTTTCCAGGTAGGTTGGGCGTGCAGTGGGTGTCAAAAGAAGGGGGTCAATACAATACAATACACAGAACAGAACAAATCCTTAATACAGTATAATAATAAAAATTTTAGAAGCACGGAGCAGAATTTAACTGTAGATGATTTCCCATAATAAGATTTGGATATTTTTAGAGTCCTGGAGACCTCATCCATCAAGCTGCCTCCCCATTTGGCCATTCCACGGCTGAAACGTTGCTCGGCCAGCCAATCCGATGAAAGGACCCCTTTTTCCCATGATTCCTGTGATCCTCCATCAGGGATGACTTTACCATAGGCAGTCAATAACTTGGCAGGTGGGTCGTTGTACCAATTGCCACATTTGAGTACCGAGAACAGAAACAGAATAGGTGAGGGTTAGTAACAAATTATAACAATCATGTTACTTATGTTTTAGTGCTAATGACTAGCAACAGAGATGCAGTATGTACAGTTAATCAGCAGCTCTAGTCAGAATATGCTAAACTGAAGTAGTGAGTCTTCAGCCGAGATTTAAAGGCTGAGACCGAGGGAGCATCTCTTATAGAAGCAGGAAGACCATTCCACAATTTAGGGGCCCTGTAACTAAAGGCTCGACCTCCCACTGTTATTTTATTAATCCTTGGAATCATAAGCAGACCGGCATCTTGAGATCTTAATGTGCGCTCAGGTTTGTAAGTCATGATGAGTTCAGACAAGTAAGCCGGACCTTGGCCATTTAATGCTTTATATGTTAAAAGGAGGATTTTGAAATCTGCCCTAAACTTAACCGGGAGCCAATGTAAGGATTTAAGAACTGGAGTTATGTGTTCATATTTTCTTGTTCTTGTAATAATTCTTGCAGCCGCATTTTGGATTAACTGGAGGCTGTATAGAGAACAGTTTGAACAGCCAGTGAACACCGCATTGCAGTAGTCAATCCTACTAGAGATAAATGCATGAATTAATTTCTCACAATCCTGTTTATTTAGAAAGCGCCTTAATTTCCTAACATTTTTAAGATGGAAAAAACATGTTTTTGACAACTTTGTAATATGTGCTTTAAATGACATGCTAGAATCAAAGATAACTCCTAGATTGCGGGCTGATTCAGTAAAATGAATTGGGATTCCAACTGAGTTAAATGATGACAAAATATTGCTGTGATCAGCGTCATCCCCTCCAACAATTAACATCTCTGTTTTATCTGTATTTAAAGACAAGTAGTTCTCATTCATCCACTCCTTTAATTCACTAACAACTAATTAAAGACAACATCGGAGATACTTCATTTGATTTAAATGAAAGGTATAACTGGGTGTCATCTGCATACGAGTGAAAATTAACATTATGTTTCCTAATGAGAGATCCCAGAGGAAGCATGTAAAGTGAAAACAGTAAAGGTCCCAGTACTGAGCCCTGCGGGACACCATATTGAACTTCTGTGTATAATGATGGAGTACTGTCAGCACATTTCTGTACGTATTGGAATCAATTTGATAAATATGAACTAAACCAAGCGAGCACGGGGCCTGTAAGCCCAACATCATTTTCTAGCCTGTGCAGTAAAATAGAATGGTCAATGGTGTCAAATGCTGCACTTAAATCTAACAACATAATTACAGTGGAGTTTCCTTCATCAGAGGATATCAGAATGTCATTTACAACCCGTGTTAGTGCAGTTTCTGTACTATGACCAGTGCGAAAACCAGACTGGAATTTCTCAAATAAATTGTAATGCATAAGGTGTGACTGAAGCTGACTGGCGACTACTTTTTCTAGTACTTTGGAGAGAAATGGTAAATTTGAAACAGGCCTATAGTTATTTAGTATGTGTGGGTCTAGGTCTGACTTTTTAAGTAAAGGTTTAATGACTGAAACTTTTAGTGCATCAGGTACAGTGCCATGCAGTAATGAACTATTGATAATGGTTAAAATAGGTGCTGCAAGAACATCCATGGCACTTTTTACTAGTTTTGTTGGCACTGGATCTAGGGAACAAGTAGTGGGCTTCATTTTAGTAATTAAAGTTAAGACTTCCTGCTCAGTTACAGGATTAAAATTACTAAAGTGCTGAATGCAATGTGCGGCAGGGTCTGCTAAACTAGTATTTGGTTTGTACTGTGATGCTGAGATCTGGGATCTTATATTTTTAATTTTCTCATTGAAGAAGTTCATAAAGTCTGTACTGCTAATATCTGTTGGTATTTTGCACTGTTGATCTGAATTCCCATTTGTTAATTTAGCCACTATTCTAAACAGTACCCGAGGGTTTTTATTATTGCTATCTATTAATGTAGAATAGTATTCTGAGCGAGCTTTAAAGAGGGCTTTTTTATATTTATTAACACTCTCTGTCCATGCAATTTGAAAGACATGTAGCTTTGTTGTTCTCCATCTGCGCTCCAGTTTTCTACACTCTAATTTAAGAGCTTGAGTATTTTCATTAAACCAGGGAGAGTTTCTATGTGCTTTGATCACTTTTGTTTTAAGGGTAGCCACTGTGTCCAGAGCATCTTTCAATGTCACATTATAATGTGATGTTAGCTGATCTAAATTGTTTTCCACGTTTACATTTAATGTTAACTGATCTAAATGGTTTTCCACAATTACACTCGACTTACTCAAGGTATCTATAAATTTTGAAGCAGAATTACAAACTAGATGTCGCACTGTCTTTGTTTTAATCTGTGAGTGCGTTGGCATGGGCAGAACTAAATCAAATGTAATTAAGAAGTGATCGGAAATGACTTCATTTAATGGAGTAATATTTAAATTTTGAATTTCAACTTTGTAAGTTATAATTAAATCTAATGTGTGGTTATGATGATGAGTTGGACTTTTGACAATCTGACAAAATCCTACTGAATTTAACAAATGAGTAAAACATTTGCTAAAAGTGTCAGTTTCCACATCAATGTGTACATTAAAATCCCCCATCAGTACTACGTGATCATAATTTATAGCCAAATCAGATAGAAGGTTGCTAAATTCAGTCATGAACAATGAATATGGCCCTGGTGGTCTGTAGACTAGCACTATAATTGTGTTGGAATCTGTTTTAATATTTAAAATGAATACCTCAAAGGATGTAAAGTTGCCTAAATTTTTAGAAGTGATTTGCATTTTGTTACAATGAATTATTCCAAGGCCTCCTCCTCGACCAGAATCTCTAGACTTATGAAGGAAAGAGTATCCATCTGGTGACGCCTCAGCTAGGGGAACAGTGTCACATTTACTAAGCCAGGTTTCAGTAAGAAGACACAGATCAGATTTTGTACTTAATATAATATCATTTACCAAAACAGCTTTACTGCCAAGAAAGCGAATGTTCAATAAACAGCATTTAAAACTGCATGGTTTTTTCTGAACTGGTGATATATTTTTTGTTTTAATTTGAAGTAAATTTCTATTACAGATGCCCCTGGTGGAGGGTCTGGTTTTATCCCTTGGTCTAATTATACACCTTATTTTTTGGTTATCAATTAATTTAAGGTTTGTATTAAGACTAAATTTACTGGATGCCCCACAACAGGGATTATGGGTTAATCGTCAACATTAAAAGAAATAAACATTTGAAATACATTAGTCTGTGTGTATTGAATGAATCTAATATACAGTTTCACTTTTTGAATGGAATTACTTAAATAAATCAACTTTGTCATGATATTCTAATTTTATGACCAGCACCTGTATATCAGGTAGAATATAAAATCCTGAGGTATACCTGATAGTTGAAGTGGTGATTGTATAATTTGCAGTCTAGGGCATGTTCTTTCCCTCTGTGTGTGGGTATATGTTGTTATGCATGTAAATAGCATTATATAAAGTGTGTTTATATAGGCCTAGGAAAGTTAATGTTTGTGATTAATGTGGCCAGTTTAACGCGTTAAAAGATACTGTGACGTCCAGGGCAAGCAACAGGCAATCACCTCCTACTGGTGTTCATTTTGTTGACTTATACATACTGACACAGATGTAGTGGAGTTTGGGGATGGTGTTATGGCAGTCCCCAATGCTACAATGCTAGAGAAATCAAAATTGCTTTTTTTTTTCTTTTCTTTTTTTTTTTTTTTGTTCTTCACATTTGTGTAAGAAGGTCAAATCATTGTCAAACCATGTAAGTGCAAAATAAGTTATCTTTCAGGGGCACTAAAACAAGTCTGTAGTGTGTCTGTATTTAACTTGCCTGTCTGTCAACTGGCTTGCAGTGCTGACTTCCCAAATATAATGACAAAATACTATGAAATAGAAATGTAATGATTATCCCTATCCATGTTCATATTTGTAGTATGTTTGGTAATTTATGCAAAGAATGCATCCTGAGCAGCCAAGTAATGTACAGTGTCAGTTTTTAAGCGAGATGGCTGCTACGGAGAACTTTCGTGTCCCAGAAGCAAAGGTGTACAGCAGTGTTTTCCAAGTATTTTTTTGTGGTGGCACACTTTTTGTAGCTTAAAACAATCCCAAGGCACACCACTATTCTACCAACTACAATAATATTAAAAGTAAAGGGTCTTGACTACCAGAGATACAGTCAAAAAATTAACTTTGGAGATTGGCATTTGCAGCCCATCTGAGGGGACAGTGTGTTTTCTCTCAGGTCAGGACCCAGGGCACTACACTATTATTGCCACATAGTACAATTTTAATTTATGCTCAATTAATT
Organism: Polypterus bichir lapradei; assembly: GCA_026402145.1. Lineage (NCBI taxonomy): Eukaryota > Metazoa > Chordata > Cladistia > Polypteriformes > Polypteridae > Polypterus > Polypterus bichir. The sequence goes on along the minus strand of JANRMT010062838.1, from coordinate 15,608,393 downwards.
TGTACTTTCAATTAAATCGGTCATTTCAGCCATTTAGTTTTACTTTGACATGTATGTGCCTTATATAGTATGCCAATTTGAGAATTAACACAAGATTTTTTTTTGTTATTTTTGTAGGTGCTTAATACATTGGCCTTGTTTTCTTATTGCCTTCTTTTCAACTTGCCTTTTAGAAAGGCATTAAAATTCAGGTTGAACTTGCTCAAGTAGTATTTTGTTAAAAGCTTAGATTTAAGGTCATTGTTTAAGGTTAAGCTATACTATTATTTTTTTTAATTCCTTTGTGTTGATTCTACATTATTTCTGTGATTCAGTATATATTTACTTAATGATTTAAGTACTTATTTTATGATTACATATTTTAATCTTAGGTGTGATTAAACACAATTAATTACATACAATGATACAATTAAGTAGTTGATTGTATGTAAGTTTATATATGTACTGTATATTGTATTTATTTTTCAGGGGAGGCAGAAACTTGCAAGATTTAATGCTCATGAGTTTGCTACACTTGTAATTGACATTTTAAGTGATGCCAAACGTCGACAACAGGGAAACACTGTTTCAAGTCCAAAAGGTAAATTCTGACCATCAGCCAGAGTTGTTAATTGAGTTTTCTTAAAACTAGTTTATCAAAATACACATGTCCTGTCCTGTTACATTCTATTCTATTGTGCCACCTGTCCATCTGATCTACTCCTCTAAAGTGACAGCCTGTATGTGGAAAGTTTGAGAGAACTATCTTGAAACATTACTACTAAGAAAAGTTTAGCAGTCTATTGGACTGCTAATATTCTCAAAACTACAAGTTTGACAGGAAATCTTCTAGTCTCAGACTAGCACACTAATGCTAGTTTTATGCCCGGTTTAAGTATTTGTGTTTTTGGTTTATAATCATTTTTCTCTCTCATAAGCCTTGAAGAGCCCTAAAGTCACCTGCAACAAACAGGACTAATCATTTAAATGTTTCCTCATATACTGTATGATGTGGTGTGCTTCTAACCATTGAGCACATGCAATTACAAATGTACAACATAAGGTAGCAGTTAAAGACTAGATGGCAATAAAACTCCACTTTCTGCATGTACAGTATGTGTGAAATATTTTTCACTTCGTTTTATCTTAATTTTCTGTTTGTACTTTTGATGTAAACTTCTTACTTGCTGTAAATACTTGGTATCTCGGAAAAGAAACATTTTCAGTAAGTGGATCAGCTGCAGCATATAGGCCACTTACAGTTGTGACAGTAACCCATTTGATTACTTGCTAAAGTTAGTTTGAATGTATTGTAATTAACAGAGTTTGGTTAAGATTTTTAGTAGCTTTTTGTTTGTTTTTTTTTTAAATCATCATCTAAGTGGATGTTTTTTAATCTACTTGTGAGCTAGAAAACATAGAGCTGGTTTTGAAGAATATTGGTAGCCGGCATGGAAGTGAAAGCCAAGACAACGATCAACCTGACTATGACAGTGTGGCTTCCGATGAGGACACAGATCACGAGCCAACAGGAGTGAAAGCCAGTCGGGCAAAGGTATGAAGAGTATGCTTGTGCTGTTCATATTTTTGTTTTTAAATCTAAATATAAATTTTGTTTTAAAATATAAACAAAATATACAGTTCCATTGTATTTAGTCATATCATTCCTTTATTGAGTGAGGTTTTAGGTATATATGTGTATATAAAGGAGAGTCTATTGGGGGGTGTGCTAATTTTTCATTCTCCACTCAAGGTAGAAAGACATGCTGTTTTAATGAAATTACCACTGTTTGTTGCAATGGTCTTGACCACCTTCGGCCTCTACTACTACTGAATGCAACTGAGAACATCACTTGTCCTTCGATGTATGGTTTCAAAACATTAATTTTATTCTCTTTATTTTTCTGTTCTAGAGCATGGATTCAGACTTTTCAGATGGTCCAGTTTCTGTGCAGGAATTCATGGAGGTTAAAAATGCATTGACAGCGTCAGAAGCAAAGATTCAGCAGCTTATGAAAGTGAACAGTAACCTGAGTGATGAGCTCAGGCTCATGCAAAAAAAGGTACTTTCAGAGACAAACCATGGGGTGTCCAATGCACAGTCTTAGCAGTGGGATTTATGAGGAAAACAGGCAGCTAACATTACAGACCTCCAAATTTTGAAGAGCTCCTTGGATTGCCATCCCCATTTAATGATTTGGTCCTAATGCATGTCAATGCATGTATGTCTAGACATAAGTGTGTTCTTCTAAACATAAAGGACTGAAAGTGTTTGTGTACTACAGGGTGCATGCTTAATAGTGTATGCATACATAAAACATATTTTACTGTTTGTTTATTCACATTTTTAATGAGTGTTTTTCATCTGTGCATTCTCTTCAGAGGTTGCTTTCTCATGCATCTCTGAATAACCTGTCGGTCTATCCTCCTTTCACCAAATATTGATATGTATAGTGTGTGGGGTGATTTTATTTATTTATTTATTTATGTAACTTTCTACTGGGGACAAGAATTGGACAGTTACCATACCTTTACAGCATTCCACCACTTTTATTTTCATTGCAGTGCTACTTTTAAATAAACTCCAAAGTAAACTGAAATTCACAACCTGACATCTAAATATGTAAGTTATAAAACATAAAAACATATACACTTGTAAACTTGTCTTTGAGTTAACATTAACCAGCCATACATTTGCAATTGCTGCATCTCATTTTCACATATTTTTCAGTAAATGTTTTCATACATTTAAATTCTGCAGGATTTTTTTTCAGCTGAACAAAAATGTTACATTTTAAGTTCTTTGTAGTAGAAACAAGTTACCTAGCATTTCTGGGTAGAGTTATGGTGAGATTCAGCTTGCTATGGTGTATTTAAAAAAAAAAAAAAAAAACTTCCAGCAGTATAATTGGTTGGTTGAACAATCAATCCCAGTGAGCTGATGAAAAAATAATATGTTTGTGGCTTATGTGTTCCTGCTTGGGGGACTTAAACTTGTGCAGGGGTGGGTAACTTGATCTCCCACTACAATAGCCTTCAGACAGGAATGAGAGCTGAAATTACAGGACAGAGCACTATTAAGATGTAAGGGAAGATAAGGAAGGAAACCATAGTCCTTTGTGCCAATTAATAAAAAAGAAAGCATTTAAACAATCAATACAGATTGGATTTTTACCCCAAGCTGCAAAATAGCAGTTTGTATTTGATTGACTCATACAGGACATGCTGATAGTTTTTTTTTTTTTTTCAGGAGATCGAGTTCCCTTTGTGAATTCTCAGGTTGCAGACAACCTGACAGCTGTGCTACCGTCCAGACAAGCATTTTCAGTCATTCTCTGGTGCCCTTTCCACCCTACCTTAATGCCTTGTGCAGCAGCGTAAAATGTTAGCTGGTTTACTTGTTAAATACATAAGCATTATTTAAATGATGCTGCCTTTCAAAGCTTGTCTATGATATTTTAAAGGTTGCATTGCAAATTAACTACCGCAACTGATACACCAATAAATGCTGAAATCTGAAGGAAAGTATTATAAACTGAATTATCAAGATGTATTTTTTTAAGCTATTTTACTCTTCCCATCATTTGTTTTTTTTACTATTTCAAACATCACTGCTTATCTTTTGTCCATATACCTGAGAGTAATCAAGTCAACAATATGCTAACTCTTTGGAAGGTTCTTTTTTTGTTCTCTGCCATTCAGACACAGACATGGTTAAGATTAACAGGCTTACTGAGATCAACACATATTTTTGTCTCTGTACATATGCATATGTCTTTGATCTGGCACTGTGTGAACTTACAGCTGATCAGCATATAAAGTAAACTGGCCAGTTATTGTTTTTCCATTTATCTTCTTGATGAATGAGAGTTGCAGTGATGCATATGAACACTAGTAGAACCTGTGTAATGTTTGTCTGCCAGTTGTGCTTGGCTGTCCTCATATGTATTGTCTACCATGCTTTAATAATTCCATTGCAGCTATTTTCTGGGGCCTTGTAGCAATGCTGTGACCCTCTTTTTGTCAACCAGTTTCTGTTCCCTTGGCCAATTGGCATTTAATAACTCAGCAGGAGCAATACACAAACTGCATGATAAGGGTAATATTGAAGTTTTTTTTTTTCCTTTTGTCTTCCTTATTTAGTTCAGTTGAATTTAGTTTATTCTTATAAAGGGCATTTTATTGTCTTAAGCTTCATAATCAAAAGACTTTACAAATGAAATATAAGAACAAAAACACAACCACAATGATATGTTTATGAATGTTTCAGCCTTACTTGTGGCCCCAGATGCAAACAAAAACTCTTTCATGGTAGCATCCTTGTGTTCCTGCTTTCTTGTGCACTATTCTAAAAGCATGGGGTTGTGTTTTTTATGTGTCTGTATATGTATGTATGTGTTTGTGTGTAATACATGCACCCACACACATAAACGTACATACTTTGGCAAGAAACTCACCACAGGCTCATTGACTTGTCAAGTATTTGTACAACACATCAGAAACTTCTTGTTGGACAATTCAGGCCTTGGCCTATCTAAGGAGACGGGAGTGGGAGGATCATTTTGAATTTGCTGTAGTATACATACATTTTACAAAATCGTTCCCATAAAGATGCATTTTCCTGTCGTCATGGGTTTCTTCTACTTTGAATAAATAGAATGATGTCCTCAGAAAAGACAGTATATGACTAATAAATGAAATTATCTGAAATGTATTTTACAATTATGTTTAGAGCAGTGCCATTTCATAAGAAGGCAGTAGCTAATCTAGCTCTACTGTTCTTCCCTTTTGGGTACTGACATAGCTAAGATTATATAAGAAAAGTTTTATAAATTATGCGCACTTTCTTCTATCTAAGGTGTCATCAACCTCTAAAGAAAGATTTTCTATTTTTCTGATGCTGCTTATAACATTAAGGGATTAAGCACTAGAATGGCCATTCAGCCAGTCTTGTTAGGATGTATGAGTAGTTAAGAGGTCAGACTCTACTCCACTAAGAGTATGATTATAGACATTGTGGCAATGCTCTTAGGTATTCGAGAGAATCCATGTATAACTGATATGACTGAAATGGGAGGGTGCCAGGGGACTGGCCATCAACAAAGTAATGCACTTTTTAGCGTGTTGCTGACCGTCTCTTCCAGCTTCAAACGCTTCAAAGTGAGAACACGACGCTAAGGCGGCAGGTTACAGGCAGTATCTATCAGGTCCCAAGCGCTTCAGAGTACCCAGAATCTTCCAGTCCATCTGCCTTGAAACGGCGTCCGTCCGCGCGAGGTAGCCGCTCCATGTCTATGTATGAGACAGGCTCGGGTCAGAAGCCCTATCTCCCCAAGGGAGAGGCCACCTACCCGGAAGAAGGTATAACCAGACTCCAGTCATTCTCACCACATGTAAGTAAAATTCCAAATTGCTTCTGCTGTTCTCTTTTGTGTGCCTCTGTTTTCTACTAGGTTAGATTGTGTGTGCATTTTCCCCTCTCTGCTTTGTAATTAATTTAATAACACAATAGATTTTGCTCTGTTCTCTTTCCTTGGTTCTTAAAAGTAGCAAATAACCAGGCCAGAGATGTATAAGGAAATGTTTTGCCAAGCTGTTAAGATCACACATTAAGATGCCATTAAATGCTTGTAGTGTAAAAAAGACAACATGACCTTATGATTTTCATTTTCAAGTTAAGCTCAGTTAGTGTTAACTCAAATAGTTAATCAGAGTTTCTCGATGTAGGGTGGCTTAAAATGAACAAGAGTATCCAGGAACATTTGAAAACATGTTCAAAACATTCTATTTTTTATTTTTTTAAAGACTTTGTTTCAGTTTTCTGAACAAGAAAGAATATGTGAATTTTAGAATGTGTCTTCTTTGATGAACGGGTATAGCAAATGTTGCATATTGTACAGAACTGTTAAAATATGTCAGTTTTGTATTCCACCTGACTTGACCGTCAGCAAAACTCCAGTAAAGGCTTTTGAATTTAGAGAGCAGTGCACTGTTTAATGTACTTTATTGATGTACAGCAAATCAATATTATAATCACATACAGTAAATGTTTCAGGTACTAATTTATGGTGGATTGTGCTTGTATTTGTATAGATCAAAGATAATTAATTGTAATGCAAAAAGTATATTAATTAAAGCAATGATAGTAAATGGGTAAAATTCTTTAAGTTGTCACTCAAATGTGAAATTGTTAATTCGCTTTCTTAAAGCAGGATATGATTTACTTTTTTTTTTTTTCATTGAATGGGCTGGGGTATTTTATTCCCAAATGTATAGTCAATTGTAGACAAAAACTAAATTAAATGTGAACAAGTTTATTTCAGACATAATTCAGCTTTAACCAGATGTTTGCTGATTTTACTGTTTTATTAGGATGGGGAAATTGCCCCTTAATTTAAGACAAAAACCTGCTGAAACTGTAAATAAGTATTCCCTTACTTTAGAATTCCTTGATTTTCTTTACTTAATAAAAGTGTCCAATTATTGAAGACCATGGATTGAAATTGCGTTTGAATGCTTGCTTGTATCTGTGTTTTGGTAAAGCCAATGGAAATCAATTAAATGTTGGGTGTCTAGTTTTTTGACTTTAAGATAAACTGTTTGATGGCTTTAAAAGTCCGTCCAAATTGATGTCCAGTGGCATGTTAGAGCCATTTTTTTGCACATTTTATTTATTTATTTTTTTTTTGCAGTGAAGCAGTGACAGGTAAACTAATTCCCCCAGTGAATAGGTGGTACGAACTTAACCAGGAAGGTTGTACAGTTAAGCAAAAATAAAAGAACACGTAGTCCTTTAAAATACATTTCATTGGTGCATCAAACCGCCCCAGTACATTTTATATTATTTCATTGACAAATGAGACCAGAGGTGATCCAGTAGATTGCATGTAATGTGCAGTTGGTTTATTTGCATTGTCAACACAAATGTATGATGCAACTAGAAGAAAAATAAAAATCCAAAATTAGTTCTTATGTTTATTTACTGCAGTGATGGTAATTTTATTCTAGGTATTACATATTTATAAATAAGTGTCTGTTTTTGCCATCACCATTTCTTGGAGTTAGATTGCACACACATACACATATCTGTGCTATTGTAGGTTTACTTTCAGTTGCTGCACAGTACTTTGGTACTCTGTTTGCAGAGCTATGTCATATTCTATTGTCTGAGTTTGTATTTCACAACTCCTGCTTCCCAAAAATAACACCCGAGACCTAAAACAGTTAAGGATACCAAAGTTGGACAATTAACTCTTGGTCATCAGTTTTCCAGCAGGGACTTGTGCTGCAGAGGTGGAGTGTGCAGTTTTGTAACGTGGCTCCTCAGTGTATGATCATCAAGAAGCTGGTGGGAGGGTGGGCTGGGATGAGGGTATAAAATTACATTTGTAATGTTCCTAATATCAATGGATCTGTATGGTGATATTTTAAATTATCAGTCTTGCCATTCATTCATCCATTTATAGTATGTTTTGAATTAATTTTGTATTTGTTTTGTTCTTAATATTAAATTTTTTTTTTTTAACCTCTTTCCAGATTGGGAGGAGTGCTTATGTGAGCGCCTCTTCATCTCTCCCATCCTTCCCTTCCTTGTTATCCTGGTCACGGGATGAAAACACCCGAAGGGTTAAGTACCTTCTCGCTTGATCTGTCCTTCCTTCTCTAGAGGACATTGATCTTGCTACAGCCATAGTCCCATCACCCCTTACTATCTTGCCCCCACAGCATGTTCCATCACTCTTGCCTTGCGGCTGTGTTCACCAGCTCATGCATACCTCCATCACTGTTCATTTTGTAAATGCTTTTGTTATCAGGGTGCTGTGAGTATCAGCATTGAATTAACTTCATTTTGAAATCGGAGCAAGAGAAGGCTGGTTTTTGGCTTCAGGGGAAAAAAAGTTATATGCTAATTTGTCATTTAATATTACATTATTGTATAGTTGGTGAGCTGTACATTGAATATGTCATATTTAGCTTGATGCATTTCTGGGTACAGTAGAAATTTAAAATGATAAAGCAAACACCCTCAGTGGATTGTCTGGCAGAAGGATAAAGCTTACAATTAAAAAATGGCTACTTAGCTGGCAAATGTAATATTCAAAGTAAATCTCATATGGTTAGGTATGTGCGAGTGTCCTGAGATTGGCAACCCATCTAGGGCTGGTACCACCTTGCCTGTGATGTTGCCAAAACCATCCTGAATTGGAATAAGCAGGCGCAAAAACGGTTAGATGGAAGGCTATAAGGATGAACTATGTGTCCTTACTCCCTGTGGTCCGTACATTTTAATTTTCAGTGTATTGTGGCAAAGACCAGGTCCCATCCTTTCCTTCATGTTTCAGTAGAGTTTTTCACAGCCTGCAATTTCAGTAAAGCTTGAAAAACTTTTTCCATTTGGGATTTGTTTTCTGCAACAAACGTTGAAACTGCTAAACATTACATCTTTATATTTGTTAATGTTTTACTATTGAACACAGGTAATGTACGCCCATTGTAAATGATGTGTGAAAATATTGCAATACATGCATGTTGTGCTTCTCAAAGTTTTGATTACTGTGTAGTTAATGCAGAGTGGTGTAATTCTCAAATTTAGAACAAATGGATTCATTATGATCGGCTTATTTGTTCATTTTATTTTACTGCACACCCTTGGGGTCTTGTGCATGTCTCTGATCTAATGACAGCTTGGCAAGTGCTGCTGGTTTAAGCCCAGAATCAAGTGCAGCCTTCAGTCAGTGCAATGAATAAATCCGCATGTAAATGTATAACAGAAACCTTTAATTACCAAAATGTCAACGTAAATACAGTAAGAAAGGTATGTCAATTGTCCAATGCTGTACAGAAGCAGATTTTGTACACGTCTTTCGTGTGGCATGTTTTAAGACTCACCAACACACATCCCAATGTTGCAATCGGGACAGTAGAAGTGTGTTTCTTTGCATTCTTATGATATTTGTTCTGTTACGTGAGCATAGGAGGGTACAATGTTCGTGCCTGAACTGCACAATCAATGTGTCCCTTGTGTAATTATTGTACGTTACCACAGCACAAAAGCTTAATGGCTTCCATGTTTTCCAAAATGGACACTGACAGTTGCTGCATTATGAATGGGGCTTAGGGGGCTAACGTCTTTGTGGTCCTTCCACTTGACCACATTGTCTTCATTATCACTTGATTCAAGTAAGGGTTCAGTTTAAGTTTGTTGTAAAACTGGTTTTTTGCTTCCTCAACATTTTTGAAGGGTCTGCCTCATTAATGAATATTGATCAGTTACCATATGTTATTTTATTCACTAGATGCCAACAGAATAATATTCTGAGTGTTATTTGGGCTTAACACTTTATATCGGATCATAACAGCTTAACCCAAGAGACAGTTTGTGTTTTCTGATTTAGTTAGTCATTGGGGTATGAGACAGGAATAAATGAAAGTATGTTGTACTGATGGTTTCCATTGCCTTTGTGCTCTGAAGCTAATCACATCCCTCACTTCTAGTGCTTAGATAAATTTCAGACTAACCTGCTTCCATTGCCTAAATACTTTTGCAAATGCATTCTGACTATACATGGAATTTATATTTTTTTGAACTTTCATTGAAATGTTATATTTAAAAAAATGTTTTAAATAAGTTTATATGGTGGGTGAAGAAAGTTTCATCCCAGCCCACCAATGCCAACACAATTTGCTATAATAAGAGTCAGAAATTAAATGCATTTTAGTTGAATGTTTGTTAATGTTTAACAACTCAAACTTTAATGGGCAATTATCAAATGTTATAAGTTTAAACAAAAATACAAAGCTGAAAAATTCACCTCCTATCAGTCCTGCATTTTTAGTCCTTCCTAATTTGATATTTGGTAGCAGCTCTCTTTGCAGCAGCTACAGGGTAGTTCATTTGTGTTTGTTATAAATAGTTTATCATGTTTTGTAGGTTTAATATTTGACACTATTCATTTCATAATTACTTACAATTGTTGCAGATCATTTGGGGAGTCACAGTATACAAGTCTTTTATTCCCACCAGGTTTTCTGTGGGCTCACTTTTCCAGTTTAAGGTGTTGCTACATCAACTCCTACGACTGAAGAGCAATCTTACATCATCATGTTGACACCATCTTGCTTCAGTGTGGTGATGCTATGTTTATGTTATGAGTTGTGTGAGTTTTTTTGGGGTTTTTTTTCTTCTAATTTCACCACACAATTTTAGTGTTATCAGAAAACAGAATTCTTTACATCTTCTTTATAGAAACTCCTATATCCTTTTTCTTGCAAACTCAAAGCAATGTTTAATATATGCTTTCTTTAAAATATGGCTATCTCTATACAATTCAACAATAAAACCCAGATGATGCAGCCATGACTTTGATTTTGAGCCCTTTATTCCTCCTCTGTCCAGTTGTCCTCTTGACTGACTGTTGAGTTTTGGGGGACATCCTGCGCTATGAAAATCCTGGGCAAATTTATATGTCTTTAATTTTCTGACAACTGATTGAACGGTTCCTTAAGATTCTTAGTGCCTTTGAAATAATTTTTCTCTCATGTATACATCGTCTGCCAATAAACTCATCTGTCTTCATACCGGCATATGATGTCAGACATGCAGGTGTATTTAACCTTAAAGATGAGAAGTGTCCGTCTGAAGGATTAAGCACACACAGGTGGATTCACAATGGATGGTTCAAAACAGAAACAGATGCAGTGCTTTTTAATGATAGGAAATATTAAGGGGTTAATCATTTTCAAAGCTGTTTTTTTATATTTTTGTCATAGAAATATGTAATATTTTGATAGTCATAATTATGTATTGTTAATGTTCCAAAAAAAATGCCAAATTTAAATGTGTTGCAACATTTTTTTGTACCACAGCAAATTGTGAAATTAGCCTGCAGCAGAGGGAATACTTTCCACACATGATAGTCACTTGGCTTATTACGCCAAGAAAGCCTTGTAATATCTATTTGATAATATTTAGTAAACTTGATCATTTTTTTGATTGAAAAAGACTATATAGTCTGCAACAGGATGCTGACATGACAACTTAATTACAGACATTTTCCTGAGCCATAGCTCAGTCTATTATCATCTCCAAATTACAGACTAAGAATAAAATGGAAACCAAGCCTTCTGTTTAATTTGCTAATGTCTTCCACATAAACAAACCTCAGAGGAAAGAGGCGTTCAGTCCTGGTCTCACATTTTGTTCAGACTGATTTGTTAATTAGAATCCAGTGAATTTTATATATATATATATATATATATATATATATATAGAACTTGCCATGTAATGAGAGATTCTGCTTCTTTAACCAGTCATTCTGCCCTGTCGGAAATTTTGTTTTTCTAACAAAAAACCAACAGAGTGAGCTGGGAGGATTAGTGTCCCTCAGGCTTTCTACTAGTTATTTTGCAAAATATTTTAATAAAAGCCCCAACTTAACAATGCACACAGATTTAACTCTTTGTTAACTACTTTCTGCATATAAAAATAATAAAGAAGTGAATTAAGATAATCAGAAAAAGTTTGAACATTAAGACTCCTGTAACATAGCAGTAGGATGTGCTTCAATAAATTTCAGAGAGGACTGATCATGCTGTGGAGTAGGCTACCTGACTTTTAAAAAACACTTGGACTAAAACCAGCCTTAGTTTGAAAGTTCAAAGAAAAGCCTACAGCATGCAAGACCACAACTGACCAGCCTGCTTTAGCATATCACCTTCAAAATATTTTGTTAAAAACTCTATTCTACAGTTCTGCTCCAGTTCCACTTAATTGTTTCAAAAAAGTGAGCTAATTTTGCATAAGAGTAGAAAGTGTTAATTTTATTTTTATAGACAAGCTGCTAATTGTCTCACTGCAGCAAGCCTATTGCTTTGCAAATGACAAGTTTTAATAGAAATGGGCGGAAAAGAGTGTCAGGAGTGATTTGTGACAGACGGGTGGGTATCAGCAAGAGTGAAAGGGAAGGTCTACAGGATGGTAGTGAGATCAGCTATGTTATATGGCCTGGAGACGGTGGCACAGGAGACAGAGCTAGAGGTGGCAGAGTTAAAGATGTTATGATCCACTGTGACAATCCCTAATGAGAGCAGCCAAAAGAAGAAGAAGAAAAGATATTGTAGCTTAAATGCAATACATCAGTGTTGCATAGCGAAAAGAAGGGTCTTGGAAACTTGATGGATGGAGTATTCAGGAATTACATTAGTGCACATTATAGCAACTTTATACTGCAGAATAACAAAGTGTAGGAGAGTATGAAGGCCTACTAAGTACATCACTCCTATTAAAGTAAGAGCTATCTGAGATGTCCGTGTGCTGCCCTGTGATCGAGGTACAGTACAGTACCTTCTTAGCTCTATGAAACACAAATAAGTGTAATGAAATACTTCTGAAGCTTTCTAGTTGATACAGTCTAAACAAAAAAAAAAGATCTATGTATTGGCAGCCACCATCCAGTAGAGTTCAATGTTTTGAGTGAACTATGTTGAACTATGTTTATTTTTCCTGAAAATAATGGTTCTGCAAATATTAAAAATATATTGTTTAACTTAGGCTGTTTATAAAGGTCCTGTTTGACCTTGTTTTTGTGATGGAGAATGTTCATTTTGAACCTTTATCTTGTAATCAAGCTTATGTATGGCAGCAATGCATGTGCAAATATAATTTTGTTTGAATTATGCCTCACTAGGAACCCACTTCAAATGAAGACCTAACAGCACTAAGCTATCTGCTTCAGCAGGTTTTGATGTTCTCATGACTAACCTTGCTGCATCAAAGTTATTAACAGCTTGATGTGTCAGCCATGACTATGATGCTTCTTTAAAGCTTAGCTGGATTGTTCCACCTTCACTAATTTCATCAGTTCTTCTGTTTTTTATGATCTGCCTTTTAAGTGTATTGGTTAATTCTTAACCAGTTATTTTAAAAATAAAACAAAGGCCTTTAAAGTTAACAACGGAGGACCAGCTGATAGTGTTCACGTCTGAGTGCCCAGTTGTGGATGTGTTTCATTATTCTAACAAACTGAAAGGAGATTTTTCCCACTTCCCAGATATTGGTCTGATTTTTAGACTCTGGTTTCAAACTCTGAAGAATTAGTAGTATTTATGGACCTCCACTACAACCTGTTTCTTGGTTGGATGACGGTTCTTGCTGTTGTTTATATGTGTAGCTTGTCATGCAGTTCTACATAAGGAAGGCTGAAGTTTCGAAGTAAGCTTGTTTTCCTCTCCAAACCAGGTACCGGAGACTGGTGACTTGTTGATTAGCACACACAAGTAAGAATGTCACTGAACCGGCATCTGACTCCATACAACTGTCATTCTGTAGACCTCCTATTCTGAGGTCCATCTAGATTAGCATAGAGATTAGTACTCCTCAGTCTCACTTGTTTCTTGCATGTCTTTCAAAATATTTTACTTAAGTGTACAGATTAACTAAATTAGCTGTTGGCGCCCTTGGTTGGTTGCATCTCGTTATTAACTGGCAGGTAGATAAAGAATTAAGGATCGTAAATCTTAAGAAGCTCCTGAGCTAAAATTAATCTAGAGAATGACCCATTATCAAGCAAAAACAGTTTGACACCCCTAATATATTTAAAGAACAATATTTTTTATTGATTGTCATTTCGTGTTTAAATGAGAAAAGTTTAAAAAAAATCTGTAGATAATGCAATAACTTGTTAACTTACTATACCATCAGGTCCTACGAATGATCAGAATACCCTCACTTGGGTTGGCCCCATTATTTATTATTTTTCTATAATATACGAGAAGAAAAGCATCCAGATGGCACCACATGATGGTGACATCCAGACTCAGAAATGGCAAAGCAGGGCACTCTGAGAGCTGAAGGGGCTTCTGAAGGTGATGTGATCAGTCAGTTGCCTTCTCTTCATCTGTATACATTTTGTTGTTGCACTTTTGTGTTGTGTTATTTTTTTATTTAACAAAATTCTTCTAGGACTTGCTAGCTTAACACCATCAGTCCGCAAATCTGGGAAAATCTATCGCATTTAAGTGATGTATGAAGAAGCTGTTAGTAAGAGTTGAATTTGTTTGTCATATTAGCCTTCACCAGGAGAAATAAGCTGCTTAGCCCTTTCAACAATAACTGGAAAACTAACCACTAGGTGTGGACCCAGGCTGACGCAAACATTATCTGGCCTAGCAGCACAGGGCTCTTACTGCTCGCGAGCTAACCCACCTTCTCTGCCGTTACCATTTTTCTGATCATTTCAGGCTTACAAAGCAGAAAAGCAAAGCAGCATGCCTGAGAGTGATTATGACAACACAGCCAATGAATTGGAGCTAGAAGACATTGGGTGAGTGGATTCCCCATCCCCCATTAAAAAAAATGTTTTTTGTGCTTGATGAAGTAGCAGCACAAAGATGATAAAATTAGAGCAGTAGTTTGAATTGTGTGTGTTTATGCACTGAAAGAAGTGTTGGCAGAAGGCATGGGAAGAATAGGTCTTAGTGCATGATGAGTGGACTAGATAATGACCATTAAACTAACAGCTAGAGGAGCTGATTGCAAACTAAAGACATAACTTAAAATTCAGTTCATTTCTAGCCTTAGTTCTACCAAGGTATGGTGCTTTTAGTTTAATCTGGCCTTCCTAGAGCTTTTAGTTTTTAGTTGTTTTTTTTGAAATGCAGAGTTTTAGATTATTTTTCCCCAAACCAAGCATTGCCCCATGGAGAAAGAATTGTGTTAAGATGTGGAGTCCACTTTTTAACTGAAAATAGTTTTCTGACTTGCAAAACAACTTATTCTCAGATGCTTCCATAATGTTCTCAGTGAAATCCATGTTAATTATCAGATATCGGTAGGAACCAGGAAGTATATTTTTGTGCCTTTTGGATTCAAGATGACAAAAGCGCTTCATACTCTGAATATAAGTTCAGCTTTGGGATTTTGGAGGTTCTAGTATTAAGTGATAAATTGTAGAACATGAGAGAAGTTGTTTTGCACTAAGGTGGGACACCCTGTATTTAATTGTCAGGTAATATCTAAACTCTTGGGTTTCTGTAGTTTAAATATCTGGGCCTGGGAATAAAACTTTATTAAATAGGTAGAAGCTGTTTCAATGGAAAAAGTGCACTCGTTCTGCTATTAAACATCTTTACAGTTTTAGCAGGAAAACAAAGCTGAAAGGCAACAGCTGGCAAGGTGAGGGGACAATCACAGAGTCAGAAGATCAAGACTCTGAGCCAGATGCAACCCTTCCAAGCACTGAGGATGTCATCCGAAAAACTGAACAAATAACTAAAAACATACAGGAACTCCTGCGTGCAGCTCAAGAGAACAAGCATGACAGGTGAGGATGAATGTGCATGGTGTGCTCATTAATATCATCATGGCATCAACCCTTTTCCATTTCACTCTTGAGTCTGATGGGCTAATATTTAGATTTTAATTTTAAAATTTTGCACTTAGTGTCTTTTTTTTTTTTTTTTTTTCTTTTCCGAGTTTTTGTTCTTGATTTATTTGTTTATGAACTGTTAGCTTTCTCCTTGCATGCCCCAGGAGTGTCAAGTTTTCCACTTTTTTTTTCTCATTCATTGTTTTTCTGTCTCCTTCTCTTTCCTTTTCCCCTATTGGGGGTGTTCATTGCTCATGTGTGGCTCCTGTACTCCCTGCCTCTCTCCCTGCTAAACAGACCCGTTGAGCGTGAGAGCTTACGAAGGCTGCGGAACAGTTTTGGGTGTTTCAGTACCCTGGTTCCTTGGACCGACAAATCTCCTCCTTCCCTGCAATCTCTGAGCCTCCAGCAGCCTGATCCTGCCTCCTGGTACTCTGGCTTCTGTCCCTGCCTTCCAGGCACAGTGTCTCCTCTTCAATTCATGCTATGATAGGCTTAGGACAGGTTTACTGACTGTTAGATTAGCCAGTTTGCGTGTACACTGCATGAACACCTAGCCGATTAACAACATCACCTCAAAAGTGACATTCAGCCAAAAGGGGACAGCTAAGTATTTGGGGTACTTGAGAACAAAGTTGATATTGCTATACTAATCTACATTTTACTTTATTGTTTAATTGCTTGAAGCCTTAACCAGTAAGGCAAATGTTCATAAAGGAGGGAACTTGTTTATACTGGCAGGCCTGGCTGTTAGAATTTGATAAAAAGTGAACAGTTCCTTTTTTAAGTCCATTTTCTTGACCTGTCCTGCTTAGGTATGTTGAGATGATTCAGTTTCATGAAATATTCTTTTTTAGAAACGGTAAAGTGAATTTTAAACTTCATGATCTGGGCCTTCTCTTCAAAAGGCTGTGCTTCTTGGACTATATATACTATTGCCAGCCTTCCCAGTTATTTTCTACTTAAAGGTGGAAGTCTTAGCGATATATATTATGAGTTGGCTTCTTTTCCATCCATGGTGTGTAGGGGATGGGGTGGCAAGGCATATACTGCATACAGGGACTCCCTCATCTGGCAATGTTAACATTTTGAAATTAAATTTTAACTAGGCAGATTTGTATGCTTAAAAAACATCTAGTGAATAAACCTTTCGAGCAAAACACTGAGCTCTTGTATGAAAGAATCTCCTCAATTATTTATCAAGTGACGCAGACATGGAAAATGAGCACCATGATGTCTTTCTTGGCAAAAATAGACTGCTCACCCTGCTGCCCTCCTAAAGTTACAAAAAGTAGAGTCTACATTCTCGGGATAAATAAACATAAAGACAAACTTGTTTCCTTCTAAAAGCTTTATAAATAAATTAATAAAAAAGTCAGAATTAAATTCAGAACCCTGAAGAGCAATCTGGAAGATACAGAGGCCAGTATTCTTGGAGGGCATGTAAACCTCATGTGCTAATTACACCCGACACTCCCTGCATTTTATTACAGTTATGGGAAATAAGTCATAAAATGGGATGTTAAAAATAACACATTGTCTGCCTGGCCTAAGAGTGTAACACAATAATACTTGTATGCACAATCGTATGCTTATTTATATTGGTCTCCCCACCAAAATAATAAAGATAATAACAATGATAAAGATACAGACAGTGAATTAAGGTAGAATGGCCAAAGTCAGGCCTAGTGTGAGAGTAAAGCAAACACAATGTTTTAACTTGAATACGAAGACCAACTTATTTAGTTGTGTTTGTATGTAGCACATTTGTTTTTTAATACGTAGCTAGTGTTATTAAAATATTTGTGAAGCCCCCACTTCACTACAGCTTGACTGAACGTCTGTGTTTTTTTTGGTAATACTTAATGAACAAAACCTTTTTAGTGCTGGGAATTCTTGAATATTGCATAAGATGTAACACCTTATATTAATATATTGACATGTTTTCCGTCTTTCTGTTGTAGCTTTATGCCATGCTCCGAAAGAATACATGTGGCTGTAACAGAGATGGCGGCCCTGTTTCCCAAGGTAGGTGGTGCTGTATTTTCTGTTTTTGAGTCAGCAGTTCTCTGTTACACTGTGACCAATTGTACTTGAATTTGTGTTCTTTTGCTGTGTCAATATGATATCTTCTTATGTAATACACTACTGTGGCTGTCCCGTTTGTCTGTCCAGCATTTTAAATCACCTGTAGCTCACTACTGAGAGTGTAGATGCCTTTGGACACTGATCTAATATATAATAAAACACAGAGGTCTGTGTGTGTGTTCAAGCCCTTTGAGCAATGTGACGGGTCATTTTGGCTTTGGTGATGTGATTGAAACAGAAAGTTCAAGTGTGAGAAACACAAGGAGGAGTAAAGGCATAGGATGCACGCTAAGAGTCATCTTCAGAGATGGGAATTCTAAAATTATCTATCTACACTGTGAGTGGAAAAAAAACACACCAAAATGTTTTTCATCACATCTTCAACAATAGTCGGCCGATTTTGATAAAATTTGGAACATTGTATAAACTTCTGTCAAAGCCTGGTCAAAGCAGTATAAGATCTTACTTATTTATAAATTTGGTTGCCATGGATACGTGCGAACGCAGACGATAAAGTTTGTAAACAAGTTTGACCCTTGCTAAATTTGCAGATAAAAATGGGTTTCAGTACAGAAGACCGAATTTTTATTAAGAATTTGGTTCTGCTAAAGGGTTACAGCAGTCGTCGACTGATAAAAGAGTTCCCACAGAAAGGTTGGAACAAAAACGGCCTCGATGTGCTGCTACGAAAGATTCGGTCGACTTGCACTGTGGACCGGCAACCAGGCAGTGGTCGACCACGCTCGGTGCGTACACTTGAAAACATTGAAGCTGTTAACGATCTTGTACTAAGCCAAGAAGACGCACCACAAACTCACAGAACAACTCGACAGATAGCTAGAGAAATCGGAATAAGCCAAAGAACTGTGGTTGAGATAATCCATAAAGACCTGAAGCTGAAGTGCTTGAAAAAGCGCCGTGCACAGCAGTTAACAACAGCCAACGAGGAGTCGCGCTTGAAACGATGCAAGCAGCTGCTGGACAAGTTTTCAGAGCACAACGTCAGCTTCATCTGGTTCACAGATGAAAAGGTTTTTACGGTGGAACCACCTATCAATGCCCTGAATGATCGTCTGTACGTACCGTCAACAACAAAGAAGCGAGATACTGATGCCAAGCGCCTCCTGCGGACCCGCCCTACCTTCAGCTGCTCAGTTATGGTATCGGTAGCAGTCTCCAAACTTGGCTGCACAGAGCTTTTCTTCATTGAACCCGGAGTAAAAGTCAATGGTGCATACTACCGGGATGTCCTGCTGACACAGAACATGTTGCCAGCAATCAGACACATGTCAGGAGACTTCTTTGTCTTCCAGCAGGACAACGCCCCAGCACACCGTGCACGGGACACTGTTGAGCTGCTACGTCGTGAAACTCCAGGTTTAATTGGACCAGACCTTTGGCCAGCAAACTCACCAAACCTCAATCCCGTCGACTATCGAATCTGGGGTTTGATGCAAGACCGCGTCTACCAGACTCCAATATGAGACATCGAGGACCTGAAGCAGTGCCTCATCTCTGTCTGGGCTGAACTGAAACAGAGTGTTGTTGACAAGGCAATTGATCAGTGGAGACCAAGGCTGAGGGCTTGTGTTCGTGCCAAGGGAAAGCACTTCGAACAACTTCTTTAATAAATCATAAAACACTTATTAAAATTACTGTTCCACATCTTGTTGATAACTTTGAATGAAAAGGTAATCTCATTTTATTTATGTCAAAACACGAAGACTTAAGTTCAATAAGCTAGTGCAGCGATGTTGTTTGTTTGATGTGAGTAATTAATACAACTGTTGTTGGAAAACATATTACATACACTTTGTATCAAACATTAAGTAAATCAGCCGACTATTGTTGAAGATGTGATGAAAAACATTTTGGTGTGTTTTTTTTCCACTCACAGTGTATCTATCTATCTAAAAGCGGATAGCAGGTGTGCGAGGAGCCTTGAAATAACAAGAGTGTGTGTGCTATATGGGAGTGCTGCTTGCAATATCCAGGCAAAAGGCACTGAAAGCACACGTTGGGCAAGTGATCTCAAATATTGAATTGTGTTTTGGTTTCTGTCAGTTTGGATTGTCTGATACTGCATCCAGGAAAGGGAGCACAATAGGGCAGGCTGAGGTGACATCCCAGGCTTCTCACTCTTGGGCTGTTTCTGGTTTTGTCCTTTGTGTTCTTTTAATTGCTTGCAAATATGTCCACAGTAATGTGACAGCATCTAAATGCTTATGTTTTACAACTGTGTAAAGCAAAGCTCCTTGCTGGAGTGTGCCCCATGAGCAAGGAGGGCTTGTCACCTTGGCTGTATTAGCTGCTGGAACAGGAAGGTGTAAGTGCTGGTGGTGATCTCTACTCATGGTTCTTTGGGTTGGTAAAGGAGTGGTGATCTGTCATCTTGTGTCCAGCACCTTTATCTGGGCTGGCTGAGGTGGGATTTGAACCACCAACTTTGGGTCTCAGGGTCTGTTGCCTTATTCCCTGGACCACGGGTCCCCTTTGCTGTTAGGGTAAAATGGCTATTAGTGTTCTCCAGTCACACACTTCAACATAAGAGTAGCCTCAACCACTCCCTCCCCTGGACATTGGTGGTGGGGGCTTCTATGGGGACCCTTGGTGCTGTGGTTGGTCAGGGGTGGGAATTGAACCACCAATCGTTGGTCTCAGGGTCCATTGCCTTATCCCCTGGACCATGGGTCCCCTTTAGTGTTAGGGTAAAGTGGCTATTAGTGTTCTCTACTCGCACACTTCAACAGAAAGAGTAACTTCAACCACTCACCTGGACAGTGGTGGGGGGGCCTTTGGTTGGCCAGGGGTGGGAATTGAACCACCAACCTTGGGTCTCAGGGACTGCTGTCTTATCCTCTAGACCACAGGTCCCCTTTGATGTTAGGTTAAAATGGCTAT
>JANRMT010062838.1:15571973-15588050 GCA_026402145.1 Polypterus bichir lapradei | reverse complement strand
TTTATGTTAGGTTAAAATGGCTATTAGTGTTCTCCACTCACACACTTAAACAGAAGAATAACTTCAACCAATCACTTGGACATTGGTTGGCCAGGGGTGGTAATTGAACCACCAACCTTGGGTCTCAGGGTCTGCTGTCTTATCCCCTGGACCACAGGGCCCCTTTGATGTTAGGCTAAAATGGCTGTTAGTGTTCTCCACTCACACACATAAGAGTAGCCTCAACCACGCACCTGGGGCCTCTTGTATAAGTGGTGCGTACGCACAGAAATGTTGCTTAAGAACTTTTCCACGTTCAAATCGCGATGTATAAAACCTACACTTGGCATAAACCCACACACTTTTCCATGGTACCTCATACCTTGTCGTACGCAAGTTCTCCGCTCGGTTTTGCAGACTGGCGCCATCCAGCGTCAAAGCAGTGCTACTGTTCCTGTGTGGTTACACCTTATTTTCCTGACGCGGCTTTATAAATACACTGAAACTAACCGCATATTGTTTATTGCATCTGATTGTAATTAACTTGTAACAATATAATGGTCCAGGGAATAGCCATAGTATTCCAAATACCATAACTGCTTTAGCGTTGTTACTCTCACTGCACCTTCTTCTTCTTCTTCTTTCAGCTCCTCCTGTTAGGAGTTACCACAGCAGATTATCTTTTTCCATATTACTCTCACTGCACCACTTGGAGTATTTATATCATTGTATCTGAGTGTGAATCACAGCAGCAGCTGATCAGAAAGAGAATTATCAGTATACACCTTCAAGGACACGCTGTCTCAGCCACGGCAAAACGTTTCAAAGCCTTTCCTGTACGGACCTCGCTGTTCAGAAACAGTTTCATCCCAAGAACTTTAAATGCACTTAATCAATTGTTCCTTGTAGAACTGTTTTGTTCTTAAAAATGCAATCACGACACTGTAAACTTGCACTACAGTTATAATATCGCACAACCTGAGCCACTTTATAAAGCGCGTATTTAAATATATTAACGATATCATTTTTAAGGTGAAATGCAGCAAAATATGTTTATTATATTATACAGATAAAACTAACTTCATTTAAATAATCTATATTCTTCACTGGGAGTGTCATGAAGGGTAGAATAATTAAACATGTACTACGAAGATATTTCAATGTTCCTTAAACGTTTTGAAGAATCGGCGCTTTAAGCTTACAGATGGCTTAACTTCTATTACAGAGCTGATTGTGTGGTGATTGGGTATTTGGGGAAAGAAAAGCAAGGATTGCAGTGGCGGCTACGCCAATATATATTGAATATAAAACAGAAAGAGAAAATAACAACACAGCTAAAAACGCAGCGGCAAATTTCGGCAAAAGTTAAATGCTTGTGTCATGAGCACGAGGCGGCTATGCAGTGTCTGCAATGGACGTGGCCATCCAACGTGCACAAGCTACCTTACTGACATTGGCGGGCGAAGGAGCCACCGATTATTCCTCTGTCCAGTGCCACCACAAGCCTAGAGCCGCCCCCGAGTACTGCTGCAATAAATTATTTCATCGAAGGTCGCACACAATCACTGCACCGTGAAACTCATGTTTAATAACGTGCTTTAACTCCTATCATCATAAAAATGATATCACGTATACATCTCAGTATTTTAGTTATTCAGAGAGCTGTAATATCACAAATGTAATGGATTCTGTGTCCAGTTGGAGGAAGAGAGCCGGTTTAAGAAGCAAGTAGTGATTCACACACATAGAGCACATAGAAGATCAAATACAAAACAAAGCATTTAACGTACTACTTTAATTACGATGCGATTTAAGAAACTGGTTTATTAAACGATTTTAAGATGAAGTTTATGATGTTCTACTTTAATGACAAAATAAACTACATGATTAAAGTGGAAATTTCGAGATTGAAGTTGACATTTCGTGCTTTTTCCCCACTGTGTGCCTTTTTTTTCTCTGTACCCCAATAAGCTTTCATATGACACTCAGATGATGGGCTACACTTCGCCTTTTCACAGCGACTTTGATATGTGACTTTTTTTTTTTTATTTCCGGCACTGTGCGATTTTGTGAACGTGAGCTTTCAAGTTTCTCCAAAACGCTATGTCACTCGATCAACTTCCTTTTGTTGATTATACCACGGTTTAAATAAACAAATAGTATGTTTTTCCTTTGCCTCCACTTGATATTCGCTGAAATTCTTATATTTTTCCCCCGTGCTTTTCCCATTGTCTTTTCACAGAAGGCTGAGCTTAAGGGCGATTTATATTGATTTGCATAGTCAAAGAGGCGTAATTCTGGGAGGAGTTGGGGCGTTACATAAAGCGCGTGCACAAGCGTTACTTTTCACACTGATCGGGATTTATGTAGCGGAAGAACATGGAAGTTGGGAGTACGCACAGATTCCTGCATCTGGATTTTTCTGTGCGTAAGCACATTTCGGCTTTTGTATAGTGTATAGTGCGATTTTGTATTTTGTATAGTGCGAGTTCTACGCACGGCGTTATACATGAGGCCCCTGGACATTGGTGGTGGGGGCTTCTTTGGGAACCCTTGGTGCTATGGTTGCCCAGGGGTGGGAATTGAACCACCAATCTTGGGTCTCAGGGACCATGGGTCCCCTTTAGTGTTAGGGTAAAGTGGCTATTAGTATACTCCACTCACACACTTCAGCATAAGGGCAGCTGTGATTGCTCACCTAAACATCAGTGGAGGCCTTTGGTGCCATGGTTGGGAATTGAACCACCCACACTGAGGTTCAAGATTTGATGACTTATCCCCCGGCCCATGGGGCAGTTGTGGTAATAAGCTTAAAAGGCTATTTGGGGTCACTCTGTCACATTTCAACAGCTGTGGCTACTTTGCTAAACATGGGAAGGGGTCTCCCCTCTGCCTCTCAAATTCTCCAAGTAGCCTGCACGGCTAGAGGGGCGGGGACTTGCTTGGGGTGGGGTTAGGGTTTCAGACCCGCCCATGTGGCGTTGTCTCTATTTGCATAGTTAGATGTGGGCGGCTCCGAGGTTGTTACTGCAGTTGCGCGGTTTGCTGCTGTGGGGAGATTTGCTCAATGGGCCAGAGTACTACGTCGTTTTATTCCTCCCGAAATGATCGGTTCATAAAATGTTACGTAAGTTCTGAAAAATGAAGCGAGTCCACATTTTAGGAGTTTAAATGGATTGTTAACGTGTCGTTACATCATTGCAGTTCGTGGGCTGTGAACCAGGCTCACACTTGCATTTTTACAGGGTGAAGCTCTGCATTGTGATGTACTGACTGTTTTTAAGACGCATTTCCAGCTTATTTTGTATGCACGTGGTCGTGGCCAAAGACCAAAAGAGAGCTTGCGCTTCGTCGGACCAGCGTGCACGCAGGGGGCTAGACTGTGGCTCCTGATCCGGGGTCGACCTTGAGCAAGGGATGTGCGTTTACAACTTAAGGCACAGCACATTAGCTGCATGGCTACACGGAGTTGACCGTTTTTAATAATAGACCACCTGTCCTTTCATATTACGTTTGGGGATCTTTGTGTGTTTTGCCAAATTCCTTAACATGTTCAGGTATATCTCCTTTCTATCAATTGTAAAGCCATTGCTTCTTTTAGTATAAAACCTCCATCGGCTTCTCCGGTCTTCACACCACGCATCCTCACGGTTTAGTGTTGTTAGAGCTATTTGGGCATACGTAAGGTGATCAGCCGCTTAATCCGAGACCTCCAACTCATTTAAATGGCCCCAGGCCATCTCAGGGGGGCTTGTTCACACTCATTCATTCATTTTTGTCTACATGTAGCTCTTAGTATGGCTCTGTGAACACACTGCAGTGAAATGGCTGTAATGACACTAACCCGACTAACAAGGGGGGGGGGGGTTGGCTTGGGCGTAAACAGAAATACAACTCGGCGCTGCTCGGGTGGTGACGTGAAGCTGAAGTTGTCCTCATTCTTCACATTGCAGGAACTCGACAGCGCACACCGTTATTTTACACTTTCAATAGGGCGTAGCACTACAATCGTATATTTACACAATAGAGGACGAAGGTTGAATGTAATCGTTTCACGTTCTTACGACGTCCAATCATAGCGTGGAGCCCAGTGCCATCACTGCGTGAAGAGCCCAGGAATGGACGATTTTAAACAGCCGGGCCTTCATGCATAATGCCTTGCGTAGAATTCGCACTATAACATGACTTAAGCACAAAAGCCGAAATGTGCTTACGCACAGAAAAATTCAGATGCAGGAATCTGTCCATTCGCCCACTTCCGCGTTCTTCCGCTATATAAATCCCGGTCAGCGGGAAAAGTAACTCTCGTGCACGCGCGTGCTGTCCCGCCCCAAATCCTCCCAGAATTACACCTCTTTGATTATGCAAATCAATATAAATAGCCCTTAAACTCAGTGTTCTGTGAAAAGACAATGGAAAGAGCAAGAGGGAAAATGGAAGAATTTCAGCGAATACCAAGTGGAGGCAAAGAAAAACGTACTATTTGTTGGTTTAAACAGTAGTATAAACAACAAAAGGAAGCTGATCGCCTGACGTCGCACAGTGCCCAAAATAAAAAAAAAGAAGTTGTCACGTATCAAAGTCGCCGTGAAAAGGCGAGTTGTAGCCCACCGTCTGAGTGTCATATGAAAGCTTATTAGGGTACAGAGGAAAAAAAAAAAGCACACAGTAAGAAAAAAGCACAAAATGTCAACTTCAATCTAGTAATTTCCACTTTAATTACGTAGTTTATTTTGTCATTAAAGTAGAACATCTTAAACTTCATCGTAAAATCGTTTACTTAACCATTTTCTCAAATTACATCGTAATTAAAGTAGCAAGTTAAATGCTTTGTTTTGTATCTGATCTTTTGCTCTATATCTGTGAATCACTACGTGCTTCCGTTCTTTCTCTTTGTCCGACAGGGCACATAATCCACTACATTCGTGATATTACAGCTCTCTGAATAACTAAAATACTGAGGTGTATACGTGATATCTTTTTCATGATGATAGGAGTTAAAGCACGTTATTAAACAGGGGAATACGGTGCGTGATTGTGCGCGACCTTCGATGAAATCATTGTAGCAGTACTGTCTCTTTCAAACATGCTAATGTCCAATACCTGTCCTTACTTTTCTTTCTCCAAATACCCAACCGCCACACAATCGGCTCTGTAATAGACGTTAAGCCATCTGTAAGGTTAGAACGACGATTCTTGAAAACTTTTAAGAAACATTGAAATATCTTTGTAGTACAAATTTAATTATTCTATCTATCCTTCCAGTGTCGCGTCAGCCCCAGAAAGAATACAGTACAAGGTAGGATCAATCCATGAACTAGCTAGTGCTGCGGCACTGTGTCCTCACATGTTTAAATATTAACAATACAGATTATTTAAATGAAGTTAAAGTTTTATCTATAGAATATCAACATATTTTGCTGCATTTCATCTTAAAAATGATATCGTCATCATATGTAAATACGCGCTTTATAAAGTGGCGCATGTTGTGCAATATTATAACTGTAGTGCAAGTTTACAGTGAGGTAATTGTACTTATAAGTATAAACAGTTCTACAAGGAGCACTTGATGGACTGATTGACTGTTTATAGTTCTCGGGATGAAACAGTTTTTGAACCGCGAGGTCTGTATAGGAAAGGTTTGAAACGTTTTACCGTGGCCGAGGCAGGGTGTGCTTGATACTGTATACCGATAATTCTCTTTCCGATCAGCTCCTGCTGTGATTCCCCACTCAGATACAGTGATATAAATACTCCGAGTGGTGCAGTGAGAGTAATATGGAAAAAGATGATCCGCTGTGGCAGCCCTTAACGGGATCAGCTGAAAGAAGGAAAAAAAAGGTGCAGTGAGAGTAACAACGCTAAAGCAGTTATGGAATTTGTAATACTATGGCTATTCCCTGGACCATTATATTGTTACAAGTTAATTACAATCAGATGTATTACACTAATAAACAATATGTGGTTAGTTTCAGTGTGTTTATAAAGCCACGTCAGGAATGTGGTTCTAACAAATAAAGGGTAACCACACAGGAACAGTAGCACTGCTTTGATGCTGGGTGCCGCCAGTCTGCAAAACCGAGCGGAGAACTTGCAACTGACAGGGGTATGAGGTACCGTGGAAAGGTGCGTGGCTTTACGCCAAGTGTAGGTTTTATACATCGCGGTTTGAACGTGGAAACGTTGTTACACAACATTTCTGTGCGTACGCACCGTTTATGCATGGGGCCCCAGGTCAATCCACTGGCAGCCTGCCATTCGCACGTCGCAGTGGGCCACGGTGTAGGGTTGCCAGACGACCCTTATATACGTCCCATATTTGATCATTTTGTCCCATGTCCCGTACTGACCTTGCAGGGACACCCAAATGTCCCGTATTTAGTTCATTTTCAAATTTAGTAATTAAATATTTTTACTACCTTCTTACGGTACTTAGTTGTAACTTTATAAGTAATTATACTTTTTCTCAGATTCTCTTGATGAAAATAACCCAAATGTAACGAAGAAACGAATGTCGGCTGCCTGTTTGCAACTTATTCAGTTGCTGTGCTTGTCTGAGGAGTGCGACACTCTCACCGTTTATCTCTCCTGCCGCGCAGCTCTGCTGTTCAGGATCAGCATTGCAACATACAGTGACTGTCAACAAAGGGTGCTGTTACTACTCGCCACTTTTTTTTATAACTGCCTATATTAAATAATAATATTTCTCTATTTTCTGTATTAAATAAATATTTTCAAATAATTGCACTTTTACAGATTTTTTTAACTTGTCTTTATATATAATACCGTGGCCGTCCGTTTGTCTGTCCAGCATGTTAAATCACGAGTAGCTCGCAACCCGTTTGACCAATTGACCTGAAATTTGGTGCACATATACTACGTGACGTCTACTGTCCACGTTCGAGGTGATGATTGACCTCCATGGCGATTCCTCTTTTTATTTTATTGTGGCTTGTGCGGCGCATGCATACGGGCGCCGTTTTCATCGCTACCACCTTGGTGGTAGCTATAATTGAGAGAATTCACAGGTTAAAATTTGTTACCCAAATTTGCTGTACTGTGATATCACCCTAACAACATTTCATTACATAATATTAAAAAAATATAATAATCATCTTGCGTTCACATTCCATGTAGGAGGATACTTTTGCTTCATATTGGGGGAAGTTCCTGGAGCAAATGTTTACTTGCTTGAACAGAATATCAAGAGACCTCACATTTCTATAAATGCACAAGAACAGAATATTGGAAGACATGAACCCCTAAAGGGTAACTCTTTAAAACTCCCATAACACATGAGCACAGCATTTGTTTGGTTTGGCACTGTGCAAACAATAGGATTTAGCATTTTCGATTTAAAAAAAGATTTTTTTTTGCTGTCTTTAAAATGAGCTGTATTAATTAAGTATTCACTCAACACTTTAGTTGATTATAAATGGTTGTAACAGTTATTTTTCTTCACTTCCTCCATTCTTTGACAGAAGCCACGCTCAGAAATGGTACGAACCTCCCTCAAGCTTCTAACATTGAGTGCCTTCCGTCTGCAGTCTGAATGCAAGAAGACTCTGCCTGTGGAAAGTGGCCCGGTGTCAGACATGCAGCTTGTCACTCAGCAGGTTATCCAGTGCGCCTATGACATTGCCAAAGCGGCCAAACAGCTGGTGACCATCACCACCAAAGAGAACAGCAACTGAGGGGCAAGATGCCAATACTTGCAGCCACTTTTTATTTTTCTGTTTAAGAAAACAATACTTCCTTCTTCATACTTTCAGTATTAATTTTTTTTTTGTTTATTGCATGCATTCTCAAAGTTCTTCCCAACCAAATTATAATGGCGGCAGTTTACGTTTTCACTAATAAGTCCTTGAGGACTACTTGGCAAGAGCATTTCTCCTCCTGGATGAAGAAATGATCATGGGTAGTATTATTAAAGCTCTCTCTTACTCTAAAAGTCTGATTATTCTCTAAGACAGCTACTTAAGGAAAGGAACATTTTCCACCTTTGAAAATGAGAAAGAGTCACTGTAAGTGGGCAAATCAGATGAGATATTTTACTGCAAATCTTTAAATTGGTTCTCCTCCATTTTGTCACCTCCCCCATTTCACATACATACACATAATTATTCATTTAACATCAGCATGCATTTTCTATTTAAAACTGATTCCTTTTAGCCAGGTGCTTCTGCACTATGCTGGTAGCCCAACTTCAAAGTCTAGTTATCAAACTGGTTTGCACTGACTGGAAAAGAAAAAGCCATAATCCTGCCCCATTAGACGTACATACCTCAGTGACCATCATCAGCCATGATACCACAGATTTAGATTTAATTTGCACAAAGATTCAGCGACTTCAATGTTGCTTGTTTTCTGTGACGTTATAACTTACACTTCCCCTCTACCCATGGCAGTCAGTCAGTCTCCACATAAGTATTAACTTTTTCAAGCTTGTGACTTTAATTTAAAGCTACAAAAAAAAAAAAAAATTCACAGCAAGACAAGTATACAGTATTTACATGAACAATGCAATGGTCTTGTGTTGGTGCCGTAGTCTGATTCAGTGTAAGAAAACATCAATCATGATTAGCTGATATTCTAAAAGCACCATCTCAGGAAAGAAAATGTCTTGTCGGGTGCAGAGCCTGAGGTCTTTATGTTGTACTTGAATATCATTGAAATATGCATCTGCATACAATGCAAAATCTGCTAGTTGTTCTTACAACCAGTGCCAGCATTTTGAAGCAACTTGTCTTTTTTATTTTATTAATATATATATATATATATAAATATATAAACATTTGTATTTATAAACTGTGACATACATGCTTTTTTTTTGACCTTTATTGTATAAAGTGTATTACTGTAAAATGATCTTGTTTTTATTTGTATTTTTTCTTGCCTGCTAAATATGCAATAAACAGGGTTCAAAAAGGCTGGAGAGTAAGTACTATTTTCATCGTCCACAGTGTGGAGCCTTTTGTGGGGTGCAGTTCAAGCACTTAGTTATACATTTCCTGGTCTCTTCACTTAACACATCAGAGGTTAACCACTTTAACATGAATCATTTCCTATTTTAACTGTCGGCCAACCTTAGCGTGCAGACAGAGAATTTCTGCACTTACAAATATTCATGCTTTAGCTTAAAAAATGGCACCATGTCCTGACAACCTACTGACTGGTTTTCTTATCTTTAAGTTAAAACACTTAACACAGACATGGAAAGACTCTCCTCTTTGCTGTCATTTCTAATTCTGTTTTACATATATAAAATTAAAACAAAAAAAAAATGTCTAACAGTGTATGTTTTACATTAATTAAAACCAGCAATGCTTCAAACAGTCTTTAATATTTAACAATTTGTTCATAATTAGGATTTTTTAGATTATCAACTTTGTAAGAAAATCTCACATGACATATTGCAGTCATATAATCCCCACCAAACCGCACACAAATCAACCAAACAATACAGACAAAACCACGCATTTAGACAAAGTACTTCTCGAAAAAATCTCTTGATTTGTTTAGGAGCATGATCGTGTTTTTACACAATGGCAGAGTGGTCATGCACCAATGTACCATTATTTTTCAATAGGTTTGTTGTTCATGATCAGATTAATAAAACTGACCGTTCAGTTTTTAGGATGAAACTCTTCATTAAAATGTTACCAATCATTGGGCTTGGTCAACCTTCAGGTACCTCTTTTTGAGAAAACGTTAGTTTTATGTACAAATGCTTCCCAGTGGTTCAAATTTTCTGTTTTTTTTTTTTTTTTGCATCATATCCATGCTGTTTTTGGACGACTGTAAATCTGAAAGAATAAAAATGTAAAGAGAAAAAATAAATACCAAAAATTTGTAACAAACAGCTCATTATTATTGGATCAGAACAAATGGTTCATTTAAAAAAAATCCCAATTGAAAATGTAACAATCGTTTTGTTTTTTTTTGTCATGTTTCTCATGAAACACAGGATTGTAAAATAGTACAGGGGTCCCTGCTTCCTCCATATCAAGACTGCATAAAACAGCAACTCCTGCTGCTGGACATATTACCTTCTCCTGGTAGCCTCGCCGAGTCATTCTTTCTGCCTCATGTCGCACCTCTTCCTCGTGGTGCCTCTCTGCCTCCCTTTCTGCTTCGTCATCCTCTGCTCTCTGAATAAGGGCCTTGTAGTACTTTCGGTTTCGCTCAGCAATCTGTGCCATGGAAAGGAAACCATTTCAATGTTTTTTGGGGGGGGGGGGGGAGACAATTTCAGTTCATGTGCAGCTCCTTCCTCTTTTTGAAAAAAGCCATTTTAAATGTACATCCTCCTAAAAATTTTTTTTACTAGTGTTTACAACTTGAAAAAGAACAGCATTAATTGACCATGTTCCTGATTCGTGGCAAGTCCCGTTTATCCACATACACAGCAACAGTTGAAGCCCTTGGTGTCTTCATAAATATCATTTGAAAATTGTATTGGACACCACCCTCATAACACAGCATAAAATACCCCAAAACATGGACTTTAACAAACCAGATGTTGGAGTGCTAAATACAGCAAGAAATAATCAAAAGAAAAGGCAAAGTAGTAAAACGAAAGAACACCAGGTGCCACATTGAGCCTATTAAAACAACATTCCAAGCCTATATGTATGAATGCAAGTGGATGGTCTATTCGACCCGATACACTGTGCCACAGGCATGGGGCAGTTCTCATGGGCACTTCCAATGCATCTCCCAGCCAGTTTTAAGCCTTGCTCAACTCTCCTCCCGACTCTGGAAGCTTATGGCCCCCCAAACACTCCCAGACTCTAATCACAAGAGAGGTGTCCAAGAAGGAAGTTCACACATAGTCACAAACCCCTCCTTCAACCAGAGGCACACCCAAGGGTTACTAACCATTCACCCACATTGTACTGCCTGTGACTCCATCTAAAGACTAGTGATCCACTTTGCCCTGGTCGTAGATCCTCTCCTTTCCTTCCCAGCTGCCTCCTTAAGTCATATTTAGCATTGGTACCTCCCCTATCAGCTAGCATTTATTAGCCAAAATGCATGCCTGAAGTATACCGACCTTTACCAGCCCAGGTCTGACCCCTTTTTACCCCCTTACTTTGGCATACCTGTTCTGACAGCTCCAGTCTGCGTGCAGTCTTCACCTCGTCTTCCTTCTCTTTCTCTCTTGCCGTCATCCGCCTTTCTAGTTCGAGCTGTCTGATAAGCTCTTCACGTCGCAGCACAGACTCCTCCTGAGCTTGCCGATTCTTCTTCATGCGCTCCTCCAGTTGCTCATGCCTACCTGCCATCACCTGAGAGGAAGATGACATTTGGCATATTGGACTCCACTTTTTTTTTTTTTGCACATCTGTGTAGTACATGACAATGAATGGAGACCTGCAAAATTCAGTTAGCAGTTGGTCCCTCACCTCTTGCATGAGACGTGTTCTCGCTCTTCTTTCTTTCTCCCATTCAGCCTCCCGCTTTTCCCACATTCTCTGGGCCTCCTCCCTATAACATAGTCAATTGTTAACAAGCCACTGGCCTGCCTCATACAGAAATACATAGAACCCAAAGCAGTGCCAGCTCAATGCTGACCTGTACAGCATGTCAAACTCAGCCTCCCGTTCTTTCTCCAGTGCCAACTGCTCTTCAATGACTTGCTTCATCCAAGTAGCGTCAGCTATGGCCCGCTCTCGCTGTGCTGCATGCAGCTTTACTTCTTCTTGCTCTCTGCGTAGAAGTGCCTGTAGTATAGAATGATCTGCCTCCTGAAGAAGAAAGAAGATTTCACATCAGTAGTGCAACCTCTGCTCTCTCATGGGTGGGACACAAACAGAGGGACTTTCCTCTAGATTGACTAGCCTAAATAAACATGCAACTCTACATCACTAGAATTACTTAATATATCATAAAAGGAAGTATGAGGGGAGGAAGTGCTTCCTAGTTTGACTATCCATTTTCTAAACCCACTCTTTTTCACCAGCTTCTCACAGCCCTGTAATGGAGTCCTCCTCAGCAACAAGATAACGAGCCTGCAAATACACTAATCAATTACAACATTAAAACACATGTCCCATACTGTGTAGCTTCCTCTCATGCCACCAGTAGAGCTCTGACCTCAAATCAAGACATTAGCAGTAAATCCTTTAAGTCCTATAAGCAGGGTCTCCATGGATCAGACTTGTTTTTCCAGCACATCCCACACAAGCTCAACGGGATTGAGGGCTGGGGAATTTGGGGGCCAAGTCAACACCCTGAACTCTTTGTCATGTTTCTCATTATCCTGCTAAAAGAGGGTGTACGTGGTCTGCAACAATCTTTAGGTAGATGGTATGTGCCAAAATAACATTCATATTAATGAATGCCAGGACCCATGGTTTCACAGCATAATACTGCCCAGAGCATTACACTCCTCCACCAGCTTGCCTTCTTCCCATACTACATCCTGCTTGCATCTCTTCTCCAAGTAAACGAAATACACACACCTGGCCTCCCATGTGATCTGTATGAAAACACAATTCATCAAACCAGGCCACCTTCTTCCATTACTTCATGGTCCAGTTTTGATGCTCACATGTGCATTGTAGGCACTTTGGGTGGTGGACAGGGGTAAGCACAGGCACTCTGATAGGTCTGCGGCTACGAAGTGATGCACTGTGTGTTCTGACACCTTTCTCTAATGGATAACATTCGGTTTTCAGCAATTTGTACTAAGGTAGCTCCTCTGTGAGATCAGACCAGATGAGCTAGCCTTTGCTCCCCACACACATCAATGAGCCTTGGGTGCCCATCCCCATGACCTTTTTGTTGGTTACCTGTTGTCCATCCTTTGACCAGTTTTGGTAGGTACTAACCAATGCTTACTGGGAACACACCAAAGACTGTCATTTTGGAGATGATCTGACCCAGGGCATCTAGCCCTCTCAGTCCCATGTCAAAGTTGCTCATCCTTACCCTTGGGCATTCTTGCTGCTTCCAACAGATCACCTTCAAGGACTGCTTGTCTGCTTGCTGTCAAATATATCCCACTCCTTGACAGGTTCCATTTTAACAAGGTAATCAATGCTATTCACTTCATCTGGGAGTGGTTTTAATGTTTTAGCTGATCAGTGTACACTAGCCCATTAAGTGCCCAAACACAGCTGGTTCACCCATCTTTAGAATATGTGAGAAAACAAGTGCAAACATGGAGGAAGACACGTGAAGTGACACAAGCCAGGACTTGAACCAAGGTATCTGAAGCTGCACAGCAGTACTGCGTCACTATTGCTTTAAAAATATTTTTTGGTAATGCCATAATCAGAAGTTTTATTGAGATGTATAGCCGATTGTGGGCAAAACTTTTCTTGTGGGATATGGATGAGGGCGGTCTGGTAACTGAACAATGGCTAGCACTGCATCCCAAACTATTAAAGTAAACATGAACTTAGAAATAGTCCATCAGTACTTACCAACTCTTCTTGCACCTGCTGAGCCCTTCGCTTAAGTTGTGCTCGGTACTGACGAGTGAGAAATCGTCTAAAAAGAAGAAAGTTACAGTCACTTTTGAATAGTTCTCATTTTCACAAGGATAGACTTCATCCTGGTTCTCGGTTTAACTGCTCTGTCTGTCTTCATCCCTGTCGTGACTGTTCCCATGGCTCCCAAAGTGGACAAATGGATAGACAGACAAACAGAAAGGAAGACACACACTCCTTTCTTCATACCCAAGCTCAGATTTTTTTCTTTGCTCTTCTAGCCGTCTCCTCTCCTCCTCCAGGACTTCAATCTCCCTTTGCTGAGCAGCCAGATTTGCCTCCTCCTTTTTAAGCTGTTCTGCCTGAAATAAAATTAATCCAAAAATGTCTTCTGCACCATTGAGACCTCACATTAAACACCTTAGCATATCACCTGTTTTAGCCAGTGGATAAGAAAAGCTACACAGCCTCTTGTAAGGCATACCAGTGATGGTAAAAGAAACACCTTGTTAGGTGTGTTGCAGGTAATTTTAGATAAAACCTTGAAGTAGAAGACAAACACGAAGAAGTAAAATGGTGTGAGCTCTTCCACAACATAGAAATGATTGCTGTGTCAGAGGAACACCGTACAAAAATAAAGGAGGAATGGTAATGATCTAGAATGGGGGCTAACACGGTACATCAAATAGTTACTGCTGGGTAACAAGAATGTATTAAGGGGCGCAAGTAGCAACGTCTTGCACACATTGTTAGTTGTCAGTTACTGTGTAAAAAGGGTCTTAACAAAAAGGTGCCATTTGATCTTAAAATACTTACCAATGTCAAGTTTTCAATAAGGCCTACCCATCATACATATATTACTTATTTACTGTATGGCAGGCGGGTTTACCTAAAGTAACTTGCAACATTGAGATACAATTAGTTTTAGTAGGATGCAAAGCCTTAACCACTATACTACACTGCTTATTAGTCACTAGAACGTCATAAAAAGACATTAATAAAGACTTTGCATTACACACAGCAGCAGTAACTGACTAACAGATGCATTTATAACAAGGCCACCTCTCAAGTATTAGAGTAGTGTTTAACAGCAGTATACTTTCATGCTGTCCAAGTATGCTTGGACAATAGATTTTTTTTTTGCAGATGAATAATTCCAAATTTCCTTGAAAAAAAATCCCTACTCTTACATTTATCCAAGTGCATTTCAAATGTAAAAATTCAAAATGTCAGTCATGTGTGGCAAATTCCTTGTTAATCCACAACATAAGTATGCAATTATAGACACCAGGTGCAAGGTGAAAAAGGCATCCCAAAATGCTTTACTATGAACAAATCTTTGTTATATTTACATTAAGAATCAAGGCACCTTATTGGTTTGATCTGGTATGGAATATATAGTAAATTAATGGAAGAAGCACTCTTAGTTCTGTATCTCATTTTTTTCAAAAAGAAAGTCAAATACCATGGCATAAATGCATGGAAAGAGTCCGATTGAAAACAGAATGCATGTGTTTTATACTGAAGGAATCTTCAAGCAGTTTCCAAACATCACCGGTCTACTATTTTTTTTTTCCTTGTGTCAACTGTCTAACAAACTAGTCAGTTAGCCACTTACCTCCACTTCTCTCAGTCGGAGCTCCTCCATCTGCTGCACTAGAACCTCTGCTCTCTGTTTCTCTTTCTCCTTTCGCCACTCCTCCTCTTGCTTCATCCGCTCCATAGCTTCCCTCCTAGTTCTTTCATACTCATTCTCAAATCTTTTCTGCTCCTCCTGCTCCAGCTCATCTTGCTGTTGAAGGACAAAGAAAAATCATTCCTAGTGACATTCAGAACTGTCTATTTTTGGGGCCCGGAACTGTGCCAAAACATTAAACATCCATTTGTTAACTTAAAAAGTAATTGCTAGCAAACTGGAAGCAGAAGCAATTCTGTTAGGCAAGTGTAATATAGTTAGAATTACACCCTTTCCACTAGAATGCCACCCAGGTCATCTGTATGCTGTATTACAAAGAAACCAGTCAAATCTATACTAATAAACGGCAAAGCCCTCCCTCACTCACTCACTCACTCACTGACTGACTGACTCATCACTAATTCTCCAACTTCCCGTGTAGGTAGAAGGCTGAAATTTGGCAGGCTTATTCCTTACAGCTTCCTTACAAAAGTTGGGCAGGTTTCATATCGAAATTCTACGCGTAATGGTCATAACTGGAAGCTGTTTTTCTCCATTTACTGTAATGGAGATGAGCTTGAAACCCGTGGGGGGCGGAGTTTCATGTGACATCATCACGCCTCTCACGTAATCACGCAGTACGTAGAAAACCAGGAAGAGGCCCAAAAAGCGCTAAAGAAAACATGCATTATATAATTGAGAAGGCAGCGAAACAATAAGAAGCGAGCGAGTGACATATACAACCATATTCATGAGTTCTGCTACTTCGGAAACAAAGCACGATGTAAACCTAAACTTTAAATTAAGTTCATAGACAGGCTGCCGCTAGCGTTTGTAATTTAGTGCCTGCCCATATAAGGCCGTCCGTCAGCGGCAATCCAATAGCAAACTGCCACGGGTAAATATTCACGGGTGAAGGACTGTGCTTATGCAGAGGAAGATGAGATGGTCAGGGTGGTGTTTGGCACAAACTCAGCGAAACTG
>JANRMT010062838.1:15506023-15556973 GCA_026402145.1 Polypterus bichir lapradei | reverse complement strand
CAACGGTCTTTGTTACTTATGGGCCCATCTTCAAGAAATTTGGTACGCGGGTTCCCAACGCTAACTGAATCCTACTTACGGTCATTTATACGTCCATAGCCTGCAGCTCGGTCACTGTGTGAGGCGGCGTTGGGTCCCCCATCCCAACTCCTCCCACGTTGTTAGCTGTCTGCCTATATAAGGCCATCTGTCACTCTGGTCTCTACATTCCCTTCCTTGCTTTGCCACGGGATTCACGTCTCCCTGTTGATAACTACAGCCTTTTTATTTAATCCACGGTTTCTCCGCTGTTTTATTGTTCGTTTATTATAATTATAGTTATTGTATAGGTATTTTAGACTTACTTTACATTGTTCAAGTACCCATTTCCTTTATCATTCCAACTGTACTCCCATTAACATGTCTATTGAGGTGATCACCATCGATCAAAGAACTGTCACTTACCAAGTGGTTTCCATGCCCGGAGATGGCACCTGCCTTTTCCATTCTCTTTGTTACATATTGCACGGCCATATCAGGCTCACTCTTGATATCCAGAGGAACATTGTGTCTTATGCATTGAATGACTGGAACAGGTTCAAGGTGTGGACTGATGACGGTACAGGAGATAATTATACTACACAGGAGCACTATAAGAGTGAAATGCTTAAGCCCTTCACCTATGGTTCTGCATGTGAGTTGATGGCTGCCGCTGAATTGTTCGGTTGCCGCTTTCAAGTGTACCGAAATGGCCAAATATTTTACACCTTTCGACAACCGCCAATGCCTCTTAAACATCTTAGATTCACAGGTGACAATTTCAGTAATGGACACTTTGATGTTTACGAATGTTTAAACTCTCAAAAGCTGGATGTGAAGTTATCGATGAAACCGGTTGTATGCTTACAACGCTTGACAGATGCCGGATGTCACTTCAACACAAGTCCTGCAAATACTAACGTAATTGAAACAAACCATGAAACTCAAACTGATTATGATAGCAGCAATCCAGGCTGTGAGAGTTGAAACAAGATTACTTTTCACATGGCCAACTGTAAGTTGCATGTTCAAAAGTAAGCTCAGCACACAGCTTGATCATATTACAACCGGAGGGCCGAACTGACAATGTGGTATACAAAGAGATCCTTAACAAATAATTATTAGTATATTTTCCCTCAGTTTAAAAAGGTTTAATTTTCTTCTTAATAAAAATTTTAAGGCAGTACTTTGCCCTGCAAAGCGCAAGTATTTTGCTAATGTGTATATATATATATATATATATATATATATATATATAATTTTTAGTGTAGGTAGATCATTTTGACCTGGTCATTTTAAAAGTAGCTCGCAAGCCGAAAAACTGTGGCCACCCCTGGTCCACATCATCACCTGTTAGAAGGTGTACACTAGACAACATCCCCCCTTGGTCATCCCTGTCGGGGTCTGGATTGAATCAGACCCAGCTGCTCCAGAAATCACAATGAATTGTCAAGGTTTCTCTTGGGTTGAGGCTCACCAGTCCCCAGTACTCCAGACTGACCACTTGTCTCTTAGTGCTCTGTCCCACCTTTTGGTCTTCACCAGCAGCCTAGTAAGCTCAGCGATAGTCTTGTCCTGCCATTTTATAATATTTTGCTCATCACACTAACTTACATGTAAAATTAAATATGTGCATACCTAAGCCAATGGGTCATTTATATTGCATAGTGTAGTGCCATGTAACCAATTAGAAACTTCATGACAGGACTATTTCATCTGTGTAACACCACATCCAGCTAATCCAATATAATTATAGCCCATCCTAAAATTATACACGGTACAGTGATTTTGGCAGCATATACAGAACACAAAAATATTGTTTTATTGTAATAAAGCTCCAAGTTGACTTTCTGTACCAGTAACTTTAATCCTCTGGGTCTGAAGCAAAAAAAATGTGCCAGACCATGAAGCCAACATGCCCATTTTCCTTTCAAAATTCACAAATGCTGGTTCACTCACTCTGCTCAAGAGATACTGTCGTTTGTTATGCAAGCAAACATGTTAAAAGTGGTTCACAATGGAAAAAGGTTGAGTACCCCGTTTTACTGCAGGTGTGTTCATGCATTTATACTGTTTAATAACTTGGAAAAGTAGGTTGCACTTAAAGGACAAAAATCAGTATGTAGGTTTCTAGAGTATTAAATTCTAATTTTTCTTGCTTGTAGGGTTGGTTACACACACACATACATATACACACACATATACATAAAAGAAAGCCAGCCAGGCTCAAGCGCGACCTGCAGGATGAACACCTTACCTGCCGTTTGTCCTCAATTTGGGTCACCCACTTGCCTACTACATGATTTTTATGAAGTTCTGATTCCACCTGGAGAGAGCAATAAATTGTAAAAGACAGTTAGAAAAACAAAAACACACACAATATGTTGGCATTCACATTATGTCTAACATAATAATCTCAAACCCACAGGGTCATGCAAGGCCAGAGCTTATCCCATTCACTTTCTGTTTTAGTATTTGTGTCCTAAACAACTGGAGGTTTATAAACATGTAGCTCCCTTAACCTTACCTGCCGCAGCTCTGGATTATTCTTTCTCCAGTGATCCTGGAGCAGTTCTTGAGCAACCTGTTAACAGGAAAGCATATCTATTTGCTTAAAGTTATAATTTACACTACATTATTCCAATAGTAAAATCTTTACAAAAAGTAGATAGCACCTTTCATATTGAAAACCAGAACACTTTCTAGTATTTTATTATAAGTACGCAATTGGAGTCCGGACACACTAAACAGCTAGACTTAAGAATCACACAAAAGGATCTTTTTTTTACTTCTGTAGTTGCAGCAATATAGGCAAAATGGCACCCCTTTACTGTAACCACTGATTTGCTACGCTCTTACAAAATGGAGGACACTCTTTACAGAAAATTAAACATATCAGGCAGCAAATACAACTTTATGGCAGTCAAGAGACACACAATTACCATTTTCCTGCGCTCCTCTCTGGCAGATTTCAGCCTCTCTGTCTTAGATTCCATCTCCCTGGCTAGACTGGCACTAGTAGGTAAAATGTCTTGGAGTTCAGCTTCCAAGATGTCACACTCTTCCTTCAAGAGAGCACGGAGACGGGCCCTGCGCTCTTCTAGGCTCCTTTTCTTTTCCTCTCTAATTCGATCACGATGGAAGGCAGACATACTGAGGAAAAAAAAAAACCCTTAAAACCAGGGACACTTAATTAGGACACTCAATGTATTCCCTTGCACTTGATAAGTTCATGTTCATGGGAAAGATTGATTCATATGGAAGACCAGTCTAATTCAGGCATGTTTTTTACCAAAATACTCAAAAAGTGACCCTAGTTACTCCTTGAACAGAACTGGATTCACTACAGGGCCATGCCTGAAAATGCATGCATAATCACTTTGCACAGCAAACAAATAAACAGTATTAAAGTCTGATGTAATTTTTCTAGGATCGCTTCATAAACATCAAAACAACCAATAAAGAGATCTGACCAAATTCAATGTAAAAATGTACAACAAACATAACACACACAGATGGCTAAACTTTTTTTCACTGAACCATGAATGAAACATCATTGTGCCATGAAGAAGGAGCAGAAAAACTTGTCCAAAGGAACAGTTCATTTAACATATTGTCCACAAACTCAAATAAAACACTTACAAATATGATACAAGAACAGACAGTAATACTTGGGTGTGTTCTCTCTGAGTGTCTCTTGATACAGCATCATTAGGTGACAACACTGAGATGGACTGTGCAGGTGTATCATACATATAAAGATATAAACTCATATGCATGTGCACAAATGTTGGTAGGCACATCTGCAGATAATTTACCTCACCTCTTTTGATAGGACTGCCTGGAGCTCCACTGTGCCTGCTTACTGCTGCGCACATCATGATCTTTAAAATATCTGTAATGCTGTTCCCACTGCTGCCTAAACCGTGCTTCCTGCTCACGCTGCCGGGCAATCTTTTCCTCCAGAGTATGAATGCGATTGGACCAGTGAGATGTCAGAGTTGGCAGAGCCATTTCCCTTTATCCTTTTGAAAGCGATAAACAAAGTTATTATCTTAGAACTATTTAAAAATACTGCCAAGTAAAGATGGCACTCAGAGCATAGAAGGATATGTTATTGCATGGAAATGCTACCAGCTGAATGAATAAATAAGTGAATTAATTTATTGCTTAAATCTGTTTGTCCTGCAGCAGTAAAGGTTGCACAAGTCAACCTACTCAGAAATGTGTAAGCATGCTTTAAGTTGTGCCAAAGATATTACAATACAGCCACAATCTACTGTATATTGCTGATATTACTGAATAATATTATGAATGACTGTTCATCTTTTTTAAAGTTGCAGGCTTCTATATGAACAGTAACTACTCAACAACAGACAGACACTATTAGATACACATACAGATTCTACAGAAATACTACAGCTTTGATGGCATACAAGTCTCTAGGGACTTTGTACGAGATGGCTACAGAGTCCTTGCCCAAAAGCCGAACTTGAAGTCTTTTGTTGATGCGAAGATAGTGATTTCATCCTTGTTTATTTATTTATTCATTCATTCATTCTCTTTCTTTCAATCTCTCTCTCTTCCCCAACCCCAATCCATTAGTTTTCTAACTGCTTGTTCAAATGTTTTTTATTAGCAGACGATACTTTGTGGACTAATTTGCTTAACAAAGAGTTTGCCTCCTAATATGGCCCCAACGAGAACTATGTGTTACCAAGTTGAAATCGCTAGTGTCATTATCTCCATCCAAGTGAGGTGTCCTACTTCTTGCCTTTCATTTACGTTATTTACACCCACGCGCTTTTACTGATTGAATAAATTCCGTAACTCAAGCAGTCTGGTGCCACATGATACTCAGGTAATTAAAACGCCTGGATAATCAGCATCAGCCGATTAAACGTGAGCCAGCAGTCCTTAAAAACCGAACATTTAGCTCCTTACTGGATGACAGACGCTTATTGAACTTTTTTTATTTAAACTGTATATAATTTAAAAG
The DNA here is from genome assembly GCA_026402145.1 of Polypterus bichir lapradei. Classification (NCBI taxonomy): domain Eukaryota; kingdom Metazoa; phylum Chordata; class Cladistia; order Polypteriformes; family Polypteridae; genus Polypterus; species Polypterus bichir. The sequence continues at coordinate 15,551,956 of JANRMT010062838.1, read as the reverse complement.
CGACTGGCGTCCCTGTACACTGACCGATCGCTGCGTGAAATAGATGCGTTCGAAGCTGACCGCGTTATATGCCATACGCTCCGGAACACATGCAGGTACTTACAGATCTTCGTTCTTAATTTTACTAGTAATATAGCATCTGCTTTGATTGAAAACCGGAGACTTCACTGTCTTGTTTCAGGTGGTTGTCCTAATTCGTAATTCAAATTTCGGTTAAGAAGCCGTTCGTTAAACTGTTTCCTGTTTGTCTTGGTGACTCACAGAACTTCCTGGTTACGCTACGGGCTGCTAGAAGACTCAAACTACTTGGACGAAAATCGCGCTTTTTTTCTTAAAAGGCGGGTTAGGTTTTCACAGTTTCGAATCTCTCTCATTTAATAAAACTGTTGCCCCAGTTGATTTATTCTCATTCTCTCTCTCTCTATATTATATTTTATATATATATATATATATATATATATATATATATTGTGTGTGTGTGTGTGTATATATATGTTTAAATCCATAATTCCTTCTTATGTTTAATATTTTTATCATTGAGGAAATGTAATAAACATTAAACAATACTGATACAATCCTGAGTGGTTCACAGTGTCTTCAGGTTTTCATTCTAACTGTATGCCATTATTGGATTTTTATGTTATCAACTTAAATCAGCAATTTAAAAAACTGCTCTGAAACACTTGTTAACAGTGACAAAAGACCAAAACAACTTTTAAGCTCTCATTCTGAGACCCACTACAATAGTGTTAGACAGATAAACTTGAATGTGATAAGAGTCATAATATAGAATATACAATTAAGATACCTGCACTCTTTTCTTGGTACATTTTAAGAATGTTTTTTCCCCCTATTCATCCCTTTTCTGAGCATACTTTATGAATTAAATGCATGCAAAGAGCAGGAGTTTAACCTGGCATCAGAAATAGAGTCTAAATGTGATTCTAGTCAAAAGAATGACACAGTATTCACATATATACCCATATAAACATCCAAACTCATTTTAGTTTAGAGCCGTTTATTAACCTATCACTTGAACCAATTAACTGTACTATTTTGCAGACACTTTTAGTCAAAGTGAATTATAAAATCGATATTCTTACAATGCAACTGAGTGATTAGATAGTGTAACATTGGCAAATAGCGATACAGAATAAATTTAAAAGTAGAGCAACAGAAGTTTAAAATTATGGTTAGTCCAACACCTCAACAAAACGTGTCACTCTAACAAGGCTGTTTTAATGTAGGAAGCATTTACATTGGTGTAACTGGCCTAAAAAAATAAGTGAATGGATGGATTCCTTAAACCTGTTCATTCCAAAATGGGTTCATGGGGCACCAGGGCCTATCTAGTAAGACTGGGTACTAACAAGAACCAGACCAATAGAACAGACATCTCAGAAGGGGACCAATTTTGAGATAGCCTGCAAACAGAAATCTGAGTGGTCTAAGAAAACCCATAAAGACTCAGATATGATAGGCCAACTCTGCGCAGACTGTGAAAAGGCCTTATTCTGAATCTAGGCGCTTGCAGCTGAAAGGCAACTAACCACTGCTAAGCTCCCACATCATTAAAAAAGGTATATCAATTTTTAAAATAATTTTTATGAAGTAATTTTAAATGAACTTAATTGCACGAGGACAGCAACTAAAATAATACGGTAATAATAAAAAAGAACTGTTTTCCAAAAAACTTTTAGATTATCTCTTTTCTTTAAATTCCCATCTTGCATAATAATCAGATTACGATCCTTGCAATTTATTCATTCATCCATCTGTTTTCCTAGCCTGTTTATCATTTTATTAAACCATAGTATCGAAATGGCATTTATTTTCACAATTATATTTATTCTGCGGTGGGCTGGCGCCCTGCCCGGGGTTTGTTTCCTGCCTTGCGCCCTGTGTTGGCTGGGATTGGCTCCAGCAGACCCCGTGACCCTGTAGTTAGGATATAGCGGGTTGGATAATGGATGGATTATATTTATTTCACCCACAGAAGTGGTCAATTCAGACCCGTTGTTTTTTGCGCTGGAAAGTACTGGACGTCCTTTGCTAACTGTTTAAAGAATGCGCAGTATTGGTAGTTTGCAAAAAAAAAAAAAAAACAGCCATAAAAATGTCTTATTGATGTAGTAGTATCCCAACATAACATACTTGTATGTATATGACATACATCAGTATACACCCATGTTAAAACGAACTCCCTAACATCTTGGTTTTCAGATGAGTGAATGCACAAGAAGCGGGTTATTTTAACTGCCCCGCCTTTCCAGACTAAATGATATTGGGGCACTTCATGCGTTGTCATTGGCCAGCTTTCTTCCACCCCAGCTTGATTCCCCATTGGACGCACATACCATTGCGTCAGTACGCCTTCCTCTTCTTTCATTCGCTACTTGCGCGTGAGGAGCTTTCCTCGCGGTTCCGGGTTCGCCGTTTCCCAGTTTGACACTAATTTCTTATTCGTCTCTCGTTCCCTGCTGAAGTGGAAAGCAACCTTTTTGAAGCTAACCATGGCTCTTCTAATGGAGCACCAGTTTAAGCAGCTGCCGGCTGACAAGCAGGTGGACACGCGGTCGTTTCTTGAAGCGGTATCCTACCTGCCGCCTTTCTTCGGTAAGGTGAAGGGTAATCTTAGTGTCTGGTAAAGGGAGGCCGTGCTTCGGGTCTGTACCTTGAAAAGTGTGCTCGTGGCGGAGCCCTGTAAGTTGAGAAACTTTAGCAAGAATAGCTGCCATTGACTGTAGCTGGACATATACTATAATGGAAGAGCGAGGTAGGGCAGGGCGTCATCTAGAGCTAGGCAGATCACCGAATTTACACGTACGACTGTTTGGTGAACTAACCTTGGACAGGTTATCTATCGCTCGTAAACGACATCATCTGTGGTGCCGCGGTCCCCGAGCAGTTTGAGGAATGGACATGTAGTTCTGTAGGCAGTCTCTTAGATTTGTGCGCAATTGTAGAGTTTGCCGCGAATGTACGGGAAAGTAGTCATTATCAACTTTATGGGAAACAACACTGGTAGTTCTTGCGCCTGGTGAGACTTGTAATTACTGGAGATAGTAGACCCTTTAATACTGTGGTTCGTAAACTTTACAAGACATTATATGTTACGCCTGTTATTTGCGAACATATAATGTATGCTATCTAAATTTGTGTTAACGTGATCAATAGTCTGTAATGAAGCACTTACTGTATAATATTGTGGTCAGCAAGCTCTAGGATAAATCACTTAAAATACTACAGTTGTTTAAGTAGTTTGTTTTGTAATTCTTCAGACAGTAATCTGCAGCACTGTGAGCAGTACCACATTTGAGACAGTACAGTGCATCACCAGTTACACTATGTATGCAAGCTCCACGAGGTATCGTTTACAATGGTCTTTGCCAGTGTAGACAAGAGAGCATCAAGATTATTTGTAAGCACAATATTTGGGGCATTGTTTATTATTGTGGTCTCTGCGGTTATATGATGATGCTGCTGCAGCAATACTGTGGTCAGTGAGCTCTATAGTAGGAGATCAGTGACCTGAAATACTAATTCTTAGAATTATTAAATATTAGTTAATTCTGTATGGGAGAAATTACTTAAAATAATATTGTTCATGAATGATCAATGGATAGGGCACAAGATGGGATAGTGTGTCTAATCCACCTGAAGGAAAAAAAAAGGGTGTTTGTCTGTATGTCTGTCCAGTTGCTATGTCTGTCATTGCAAAAGATGGAGCATCACAATCATTTTTAGTAATAAAATTTCATTGCATTTGTCATTTTCATAGATGGTGAACCCTTTTCCTAATGGCATGTAAAAGAGACATGCATTGCTTGGTGTACTGTAAACATTAATGCTGTGCTTATTACTTAGATTTCAACCCGTTTTAGATGGGTAGTGCAGCTAGTATACCTATATGTGGACAGAAAGCAAGACACTGTTTAGTGACACCTGAGAAATTACATACGCTTAGGTATTTAACTTTCTTTGCAATTGTTTGTCTCATGTAAAGTTGTTTCCACTTAGTTGAGCATTTGGTATGTCTGAAGGCATTTTTGTTTGTACATTAGGTTACTAATGTCTGCAAAGCTAGGATCTGTTAATATGGCTTAGATCAGGGGTAGGCAAAGTTGTTCCTGGAGGGCCGCATTGGCTGCAGGTTTTTGTTCCAACTTAATTGCTTAATAAGAAGCACCAATTGCTTGAGTAACACTTCTGCTTCATTTTAGTTGTCTGACTTGTTAAGATTTTGAACCCTTATTGCTTATGTCAGTCTTCAACCAGCTATAGTCTCATTTTTTAATTGCTCCTTATTAGCAGTAAGATGAAACTTATAAAAGAAACCATCATTACTAAATTAAGCTTGTTTCCATTTACACCTTTGTGTATTTATTAAACATTATTTGGTTTAATTAAATATTTGGAAGGAAAGAGAGAAGAAAAAGTGAAGAACTGAGAATAACTCATCCGTTTTAGACTTCAAATAATTTTGATGATATCCTTAAAAAGAAAAAAAAAAATTAGGACATGAGAATGACCTGACATGGCAGAATTAAAGCACTGACAAGCCATGAAATTAAATTATTGGCAAGAATTGTTTTCTAATTAAGCAACTGGGTTGGAAGAAAAACCTGCAGCCACTGCAGCCCTCCAGGACTGACTTTGCCCACTCCTGGCATAGATAGTGATTATCTTTTATAGTGTGAACTGCCTAAAGAAAAAAATTGGGGAGGATTTTTAAATAAAAATACACCCCTGTCATTTGAGTTCCAGATAGCGCTGGGAACATTGTGTTTGTCTGTATAATTATTGTGCATCAAGAATAGGACTTGAACTTAAGATACACAAATGTAAATCTGTTGTGATGCATTTGATTTTATGGAAGATTAGAATTATAACATTACATTCTCAAACATACATAATACAATTTCGAATAAATCATTGACACAGGGCATGCATGGTTCCAATATTTTATCTGTTTTATAACCAATAAACAGATTAGACTTGTCTAGGAGATAGTCATTATAAGTTAATGCAAATTGATTATTTCATTCCTTACTACTGATTCTCTGATACTCTGACTGACTTGACCTAAAAAAATTCACACCTGTACTGCGATTGGATTCTTTTTGTGTATAGTGTAGGCAGAATAAATAAATAAATACACTGTAGAAAGGCAAATTAACTCAAAATTTAAAAATGATGATGAGGGGACATTTTATAACATATATTTGTCATTTCTCAGTGCCGTCTGATTTTAGTGCTCTGATTGGAAATAGAGGTGACGCCTGGTTACATGGTGCCTCAAGAAGTTTAGTAAGTAGTTGGCAAGGGTTTAAGATAAAACATCAGTATAAGCCAGAAATTGGAATAACACATCCAAATAAAAAAGAATGCAAAAATATGTATTATTTGTAACAAATACTGTGAATGGCAATCCAAGGGTTTTGTTTTCTCCCTTGGTGTATGAAGTTTTTATGATGAGAGGGTGGAATCACAGATTGTAACCCTCTAATCAAAGGGTCTCATCTTTATTGATAAAATTACAGTATTTTTGGAGCACAGTAAGCCTATTACCCATTTGACGTATACTGCTAGTACATTCATGATAAGGGGGTATGTTGGCATAATCCTTGATTTTTTCCCCCCCTAATTACAGTAGATTCCAAACTATAGTCAACATAATACTTCTTTTGACATTTCACTAACTGTCATTATTATACATTAGTAACTGTATTGCAAAGCCAGTTTGCCTACATTTGTGCTGTGACTGGGTTTTCAGAGTCTCAGCAGGGCAAAAATCAGTTCAGGTTTTTCTAATAATAGCCATTTAAACTTGAAACTGTTCCAGTAATGAGTCATTATGTATTTACAGTATGCATGAGTGTGTCCAGAAATGGACTGATGCTCTGCCCAAGGTTATCTCCTGCTTGTGCCCTGACCCTTTACAATTCTGGAATGGTTTATTCAAGTCTGAAAATGAATAGATGGAAGTTTAGTTTTTTTTTTTTTTTTGGCACATTTTAAAGACTATGGAGAGGTAATAGAAATGTTGTTAAAAGGATAAAAATAATGACTGAAAAATGTATTGCTTCTGATTACTCAATTTAAAGAACATGAACATAAATTAAAATACATTTCCCAAATCTGCTTAGTCTAGTTTAGGGGACACAGGGTTCTGGAGTCTATCTTGGCATCACCTAGTATGAGTCAGGAGCTTGATGAATATGGCACCTCTCTGTTACAGGGCCCTAAATATATTGTTTGGTATCAGTAATAAAACTAGGAATACTACACATAACTACTCCAACCTCTGCTCCCTCCATTATAGGGTGATTACATGTTGTACATTGGAAGCTTTACCAGTAATTACAAACAAATCCATTATAGGATGTCAATGAACACTCATCCATCCATTTTTTTTAACATGCATATTCCAATCAATGGTGTATAGGAACAACCCCAATGTTAGGCACAAGACTGGAAGCCAGCCCATCATAGAACTTTACTAATGCACTCAAAATCACTTACACAAGGCCAAATTAGAATCACTAATGAACCAGTGGGAGGAAATGCAGGTACCCAGAACAACCCCCTTCCCCAGCTCTAAAAAAAATCCTATTTCTGTCACTTAAGAAAACCTGAGTAAAAAATTAACAATTTGAGGGAAAAAGCACACTCCAGAAATAGAGGATGTCTTCTCAGGCCAACTTTGTTTTGGAACGGGCTGGCTGATCTGGTTTGTTTTGTCTCAATGGCTGCCTTGTTTGGCCTTTGTGTCTCCTAAAATACAGTACAATAAATTACAGTAACTTTGACATACCAGATAAAGTGTGGCTTAGAATTGAAAATGTGTATGTCCTTCACCAGGTTTGTATTATTCCTTAACTTAGAAAGGTGGGGCCTTTACATCTGTACATAAGGCAAAACTGAACTATTAATCTCCTGATATGGAACTGTTTAAGAAAAAAAGTAATGAGCTAAAAGACAACACAGGCCTTAGAAAGGTTAAAAAAAAAAGGTAGAACAAGGGCCACACTATTTTATTTCCCGATCATAAGGCTGAAAGGCATTTGTTGTATGTTGGAAATTTCCATTCATTTATATTTGGCATAGACCAAAAAAAAAAAAAACGCACACACAAAGGAGGAGGTGATATTCGATACATAATCAGACTTTCATTTAGTAGATGCAATTATTTGCTGTGAGCAGGGTCATCTTTTGTCTGTGTGTCTGTGTCAAGCTGCAGCTAACCTGCCACATGCATAATTTAATTTCTATCTTAAATGTACTTTCACAAAATATGGAGTGTGGCTTCTGGCCATGGTATTGGATTGCACCCTCCTTTCAGTATTTTAGCGAGTCTCTGTATGGTGGTTTTGTACAAATGTTCAATTATGTATATAACTAAAGTTGCTTTTAAGTAATATCTTCTTTCTGACCTGAGCTTTCAGACCAGCACTAATGTTTTCACCCATGTCTTGAAAATAAATATTATAATACATAGGTTGCTTTGGGTAATAGTTTGAGATTTTGTAATTTTGTTTATTCTGTTTACAGTTTCTGTTAAATTACCAAAAATGCCAAAATAATAATAGATTTTAGATTATTTTTTCAAGGCTATTTTATGTCAAATTGTTTTTCATAAAATGAAATAAAGTAGATGAATAGACAAAAAAAAATTCAAACTGTCTCACTGCAAATGACAGAATGTAATCACCTGACATCCCTTCTTGGTTTATCTCTGTCATGCTGTTGATAATTGGGATTGGTGTTTCTATGACTAGAGGAAAAATCAGGCTCAGAAATTTGAAGAAGATGGATAGAGAACCTATCTGGTACATTTCATTTTCATTACCCAACTATTTGAGATTATGATTTTAAATGGTGTAATTAAAGCAAATCACTGCTGACCTCAGGAAGCAGATTAGATTGGCATAAGTCTCAATGGTCTGGGTGGGACAAAGCACATAGAATGTGCAGTGCATGGGGAACAGAATACAAAAGCAATTATGAGAAAGAAAGAGAGCATTCAGAAAATGCATATGCCATTAAGTGAGCTAGACAACTGGAAACAGTGAGTTTACTCAGGCTCATACAACAAGCTCCCTTTTGCTAGTATTAAAAGAATCTTTTCTCTGTCCACAGAGTTGACACACTAGATGGTACTGGTATTTGAGAACCTCTGTGAGAAATTTATTCAAAGATAAACAAACAGTTTCTTTATCCAGAAGGACATATCTTATATAACACTCAAATATAGTTGTACTAATTACCTTTCTCTTTAAATAACTTTTTCCACACTTCTGTATAGAGAAATTAGCACGCTCAGAAGTTCCATCTACCTTCAGATGCATACATTTATTCATTGATCAGAGATCACATAGAATGCACTTAAAATGCATCCTCTCAACCAACATGAATCAACAGGTGTTTTTTCAGTCATCCACTATCCAGGATTTGTGTTCCCTATTTCACTGCAATTGCATCTTTATGCCCCACTCATTGGAGTAGAAGTCATTTGGGTCACTTTCTCATTACTGCAGTTTCAGATACGCTCATGCCATTGCTTTTGTTATCCACAACTATGCAAGTTCAAAGTTCGTTAATCTTTTGTTTTTGTGGTACATCCAGTGTTTCATGCCTGTCTGTTTTAAATAGTATAGCTGTTAAACTGATTTTGTCTTTACTTGAGGAGTCAGTTAGATAAGAAAGGCAGGTGTACATACAGTAATCGAATGGCCACTTATTATGACATTGTATGATAAGTTTTGATTTCCACATAAATGCCCACATTTGTTCATTTGCCTACTTTAGAACCTGAATTATAGCATTCCACATTTTCATTGTGCTTACTGCTGAATTTCTCTGTTTAGATTGCTTGGGTTCAAAGGTATTTTCTCCAATCAAAGCTGACATAAGTGGAAATATTACTGTAAGTATTTCCAGTTTTGCCTCATGCTGTCTACATGTAAGCAATTGATGATGTGATTTATTCATAATTATTTTTATTATAGAAAATCAAAGCAGTTTACGATACAAACCCTACCAGGTTTAAAACTCTTCAGCAGATTCTGGAAGCAGAGAAAGAGATGTATGGGTCAGAATGGCCAAAAGTAGGGGCAACATTAGCACTTATGTGGCTGAAAAGGTGAGTGAATATGTGGTAAGGATAAGCAGGGTAAACTAGAACTATACCCTTTGACAGTGTTATCTAGCTGTGGTTTTCTTATACCTTTTGTTGATATTGAAGTTTCTTAATTTCATGTTATGAATAGGATAAAGGGATTTACAAAATGAAATGACTCATTGTGCCTTAAATTGACGGACACTTCTTATTTTCTTCAGTTGAGACCTATCAAGGAAAGGGAAAAAAATTTGTTTTGCATATAGACCTAATTTTCTCTGGATACGTTTAATACATCTATTATGTTTTCCAGTTGGGTTATTTAAACGGTACATATCTTTCTTCCAGCTACAAGAGAAACTGTCTGATTAGATGATTTTCTCTTGTATGTTCTGTTGTATGAGCTTACTGCCTGGATTCAATGTTGTTGCCAGATAGCCCCTGAAAATTGTTTTTCTCCTCTCAATAAAATGTTATTCTATAAAGTCTAAATAAGGCACGGATTCAGAGAGATAACACTGTAAATAGGAAAGCAGCTAAGGTAATGGTGTCTCTTAATCTTATATTCCAATTCTTTCTTCAGTGTTCATGAAAATGTTGTTAGTATGCAGAAAACACAAACCAGAATTTTATGTGCTGAGTTTTGTAGTGTTACCTGCAGTGCAATTTCACTGGTATGTAGGATGGACTTGGGTTAGGGAAAGAGAGTGATAATATAATTTCCCTTTACATACGTAAAGTATGTACTAGATTTCTTATTTGGTATTTTGTCAGTTTCACTGTGCCAGAGGTTTGCTTGTTCTTCCTCTATCTACATGTGTTTTTATCTGGGTACCATTGTTTCCTCCAATATATTGTGTATATATTGTCAACTGGTGACACTAAATTAGCCTAGAATGAGAGAGTGTGTATGTTAATCAGTGAAGTAGTAGCCTTCTCAGGATTGGTTTCTGCTTTTCACCAGATGCTCCTGGGATAATCTGTAGCTCACTAAAACCTTGAAACTGAAGAAAGTAATTTTAGTATATTAATGGAATGATTAAAGATTGTGCTGCTAATTTCTTACTATTAAAAACTTTTTACTCTATGAATACTTAACAAAGTGGAATTTAAGTTTGTTCCAAAAATGGATGAATCTTTGAATTTGAGAATCTTTGTGTAATTTATTTTTGTTTTCTGCCAGAGGCCTTAAGTTCATCCAAGTTTTGCTACAAAGTATTGCTGATGGAGAACGTGATGATGCAAACCCTAATCTTATTCGAGTAAATGCCACTAAAGCTTATGAGATTGCACTGAAAAAGTACCATAGCTGGCTGATCCAGAAAATCTTCCATGTGAGTTTGATTTATCTTTATGTAATACCCTTCACTGAACTTAAATTGCTTATATATATTTGAATATCCTCTTTGCAAAACTTAATTTTCTTTCCTGCTCTTCATCTTGGTATGGGGACTTTCATATTTTCCTTCTAAATGAGCCACTTTTTTCCTGTTTTTCATTTCTTTCTGTGACTTTTTACTGATATTATTTTTCCCAATTCGTTTCTCACTTTTTGCTCATCTCCTTACAGACAGCTCTTTATGCCGCTCCCTACAAATCTGACTTCCTGAAAGCTCTGTCCAAAGGACGGGACGTCAAAGAGGAGGAGTGCATGGAGAAAATCCGCCAGTTCTTGTTAAACTATACAGCCACAATTGATGCCATTTATGAAATGTACACAAAAATGAATGCAGAACTGGACTACAAGGCTTGATGTTAGGGCACTGGGAAAACACTCGGATGCCTATTAAAAAAAAAAACAAAAAAAAAACTTTCACCTCATTTTCTTTCCAAAGCAATAACTTGGAGACTTCTCTTCCAGCTCTGTGATGGTGGTCTCTTACAAAAGTGAGGGAGAAACTATGATGAGAAAGAACTCAAGTGTTACCTCATGGTACAGTTGGCTTGTTTCCGCCTGATGACAGTTTCATATTCTGTACCCGGGGGAGTGGGGAATATGTTTTCTATGAAGGAAAAAAATCCCCAGAATTCAACCAACATATATAAGGTTTGATCACTATAGTTGGCCTCAGTTTTTTTCAGAAATTGTAAAGCTTTAAGGTTGACTGCCATCCCCCCCCAAACAAAAAGCCTTACAAGAAAGTCAGTGTGACTGAAATACTTTCATTTCTGTTATTTTTTTATTTATTTATTTTTTTTTAAAGACACATTACTAACTTTTGCACAAATCTAATCAGAAAATAGCTAAGAGGCTGAGGTTAAGTGCCGAAAATGGAAATTTGATTTTACAGCATGGATAAAGTACAGGGAACGTAATTAGGAAACTCTTAGTTTAAAAGAATGTGGTCTTATTAGTTGGTTTCTTGAAATTCCAGTTTAAGTTACTATACTTTACTAAAGACAGATCTAATAACTGATCCTGGCCACCATGCTGGAACTTGCTTTAATAAAAATAACCTGACATTACAGGTACAGCCTTAGTTTAAACAGTTTCCAGAGGTGTGAAAGGGAGCTGACTTCACAGCATTTAAAAACAGAATCTGATCTGGAGCACAACAAGAGACTTATTATCCTTTTTGTGGATGTTACTTGTAGCTTTATTTTGAATGACTGGTCTGAATTCTACAAGGTACTTAGCTGACTGGTGCAATGTTTAAATATATTTTAAGACTTATTGGGTATGCTAAGTAATTCTGTTAGTGGTATGGGGATATGTTTGACCTTCCAAGAAGAAAAAGGACAAAAAAAAAAGTCTAATTTGTAGGACTCGTTTTTTTTATTCTGGATTTTTCTGTTCTTTCAACAGTGGCATATCACTGAAATGTGTTTATTAAGTTATCATTACTGGCACAACATTTTTATAGCTTGCAGAACACAAGTGCCTTTTTAGAAAGTGCTGTACAGGTATCATGGGTGAGGGAATTCATGTAAAAAGTGTCTAAATAATACCATAATATTTGATAGGAAAGTTGGAGTACCATTGAACATTTGGAATTTGGAAAGTACGTGTTCAAACTTGACTATATATAAGCATTTTGACAAAGTGCAGGTTTACATAAAAAAAGGAAATAACACTTGCTTTCAAGATTATTAACTGTGTTACATTGTTAGAGTAAGATTTTATTTTTTTTTTTTAATAGTTGACAGTTTTTGCTGAGCAATTTTATATTACTTTCCACTTCACAATGCAAATTTGTAAAGTGGGTTGAGGGTAATGAGACTTATTTTGATATCATGCGAGAAATTAGATTGATTTTTTTAAACTTCATATAAAGAGTGACGGATGTTACTTTTGTTCTTAATCACTAGTAAATGACTGATTAACCATCATATTGAAACGAGGTAAAAAAAAAAACAACCTAGTTCTTGGTGATATATATAACACATGGTTTAGTTGGAAGTAGCACATTATGGTAATCGGAATTTACATTTACATTTCACAGAAGAATTGTGTTCTTATTTTGGCAGAAAAATGAAATAAAACCTTTTTGTATTTCAATTTTGTAGAATACAAATGTGGTGCATTTTAGTACAACTAATTCTGTTTGCAGCAGAAACATGTAAACTATATTGTTGATGAAATAATCACTCTTACTTTTTATCCAATTAGGTTCTAATAGTAGAATAATATGTATGCTTAATTGTAATTGAATGTCTAGATGGTGGCTTCAAATTCTGGAAACAGCAACTTTTCAGTATGTTATTTTACAGAATGAAAGTGTTTTCAGTTATAAAATGTTATGTTCTGATGTTACTTTGTCATCCTACAATAAACAATTGATGTACTAGTTTAATTTCCCCAGCAATGTTCAGCAGCTGTAAAAATCATATTCTACCCCCAAAAAATTCTTTACCTATATTAGAAACCTATTTGATCTTCCCTACTAGTATCTATATCTTCCAAAGCTGAAAAATATTCTTTTTAAAAGTTACTATGCTTATGAATGATGTTCAAGTGACCTTCTATTTTACTAATGAAAAGGCAAGAAAAATGCAACATAAGAAGCCAAAGTTAACAGACATTTCCTCCGAGTGATTATATGCACTTGAGATTTGGGTTTTTATTTCACGCGTGCATAAGTAGAAACTGTTTATTGCTGTCAGGCTAGTATTTTCAAAGCATTTTTCATAATTCTACTATAACAAGGCATCTATAGACTCCACTCACCAGCTGAGTGTCTGGGGTTGGGGTGTTTCTAAATTTAAAAGGGCATTGTATTATTGCATCATCTTGTGCTTAGTGTTTGATGAAGACACAGCACGACAGTTTTATGTAATATTTTTTAATGGTTAAGGGAACTTGTGTAGCCAGCTGTGGTTATTCAGCATGGTTTAGAGGGATGGGTAAAGTTTTGTAATGTTTGTTCCTTCATGGATTCATCAGTAGGTATATAGGTGTAAGTACTCAAATTCTTGTGACATGGTTAATAAAACAATGTTCAACAATGAAGCTTGTTTGTTTTTTTGTTTTTTTTTAACATTATGGTGACAATACAGCTGACAAAACAACTGCCTATAAAATTGTGCACAGTTCTTGTTAACTGCCAATTACCAATATGTACAGTATTAAAGTTTCAGGCATTCCAGTACTTTAAATACAGAGTATTAGGTTTTGACAGTGAAGCCGAGCCCATAAATTAGGAATCCATAAGGTTGCCATTACACTCCCTTTCCTGACAAGCACACAAGTTAGTTAACCTGCCAGTCTTCCAAATGATGAAATATACAAACAACTGTATTATGCACACGTGATTTCTAATTTGACTGGGATAAAAGCTGGGTCTCTCCCTGCTACAGTGAAGGCTTGTAGTTTTCTTTTTATCTGTTTTTTTTTTTTTTTTTTTTTGGCCTGCACCTCTGCTTCATTGTACACTTTCATACAAAATTCTATACATTTGTGTACAAGACTGCAAAGATGTAACCGGGAGGCAATTATGCATATCTGAAGAAGAAAGTCATTAAGTAATAAGCTAAAGTTTAGTTTCAAATGGAAATTACAGTACCCTTCTTTTTTAAATTGTTGATGTGGAGAAAAGATTTTGTCCTGATGACATTTCCCATGCTTAAAAAACTGATTCAAAGGCCAGAACACAACATTGGTATAACGGTGGATGCAATGATCCTTTATTCGAATTGACTCTACACGTCAGAATTTTTTTTTTTTTTTTTTTTTTGGGTTGTTAGGTTTGTCTTTCACAGCACCCTTTTGTGTGTTAAAAGCAAAAACGAGACATTGCTGCACCTAATGTTATTGCAGCTAAATTGTTTTTATAACCTATAAGGAACTAAGCAATGTGACACCACCGGAAATTTGGGTGGGTTTAATGCAACTGAAGGCATCCATTCTTGTGTGTGAATCCCGAAAGTGTGCAGTATTATTATTAGTTACTAGAGATTTCAGATTAGTTTCTGGCAAGACGTTTTCATTTCAATGTATTTCTTAACAGAAGGAATTCAAAGTCTTTTTAAATAATTTTTCTTTTGCTGATAAAATTGTTATATATTGTTTATTGTATATATTCCTATCATTACTCTAGATACATGGATGTGACTTCGCATCATTTTTAGTTACTTTTATTTGTAAACATTGTAAACATTAACTTAACAACTGCTACCTAAAGTATTTTCTAAATAGTTTCTCTGGAGGCTGTTGTTAATACCAATCAATCCCCAGTGTATCTTAAAGAAACAACCAATAGATATGTTGAAACCGTGTGATCAGGTAATGCAACAGCCAGAGAGAGAGTCCATACATCGAATGTTTGGGGGCTCAGGTTATGAATATAAAAGATGATAAGTGTTATTTACTTCACAGCACATAAAGGAATAAAAGTATTTATCAAACAAGAATATTAGTTTGGCTCGGATTCTGGTAAGTTTCATGAAAGTTCATATATGGGCTTAGGCTTTAATAACAAATGCTGACCAGTCAAATCTGCAGTTTTTGAAACAAAAGAAAAAAGGTAACAAAGCATCATTTGACATTTTAAATTTTATAATATATAACACATTTAGTTACATTTTTGTAAGTATTGAATAATGTAACAGTTACTTTTAAAAGTAATGTTCACAGTACTTTTTTTTTTTTTTTTTTTTAATGAAACTAGGTATTTGCTTTGAATTACTCTCCTTATTTCGACCTTGTGTACTGTGTGTATATAGACACACAACACATTCACTGATTGTGATCAGCCTGGGCAGTGAACCCAGCTCCTTTAAGCTGTAAGGCAGGGGTGCATGCCCACACTTTTTCGGCTTGTGAGCTACTTTTAAAATGACCAGGTCGCAATGATCTACCTACATTAAAAATGCTATATATATATATATTTGTGGAGGACTGCCGGCTTCTCATGCCGGTCCTCACCCCCAGGCCGCCAGGAGGAGCCCTCCCGACAGCAGGATAGTGCCCCGAGGTCCAGCAGGGCCTCATGGACTTTGTAGTATTTATACACAGCCCTGCTGGATACCTTGGGGGCCATCAGGAGTCGCTGTGGGGGGGCTTATGGGCTCTTTTGTGCCTTATGACCCGGGGGTACGTCACGGTCATGTGACAGGAAGGAACGACGTGCTCCCGGGTTGAAGAAAAGGACTGTTTGCCCTGACCCGGAAGGAATAAGGAACTGTGGACTGTTGGGACAGGAACACCTCCGGGTCAGGGGCTATAAAAGGACGGTGCCTCAGTCCAGACACTGAGCTGTGCTGGGAGGGAGAGGAGCAAAGTGTCTGGGCGAGGAGGAGAGAGATTATTGTGTTTATTGTAGTTATTGGTAGATTTATGAGTAGTGTGGAAGGTGCTTGGTGCACATTGGTGGAAAACGAAAATAAAGAGTCTTGGACTTTTACCTGGTGTCTGGAGTCATCCCTGAGGGTTCAAGGGAGCACTAGCGCCCCCTACTGCCACAATATATATATATATATATATATATATATATATATATACACACACACACACTGAGTATACTTTATACATAAAATATATGTTGTTGTACCTTGCATGACTGAATAACCTTTATGGCACAATAACAATTTAATACATTTATGGTCACTACAGCATTTGAATTTAATAAGCTTCTTGTGGGAAAAGGCTGACTCGCATAAATAAGTAGAGCCAAATAATGCATTCAAGGAGCTTTTGAATTCAGCCGAGTGAAAAATGACGGCTGTCTGATTAACTGCGATTTTAGTTCCCTCTCCTTTCTCTTTCTCAGATTGCTTTTAGGAAGGAAGTCAGTTTCGTAGTTATTATGAACAGTTCGAAAGTGCCTTTCCACGTTTTCCTTCGTTGGAATAGTGTGGAATGGAAGTTAAAGTCTATTGCTAGCTTCTGTATGAAAATCTGCATGTTCTCTGTGTGGCTAGGTATTATTATAACAGATAAATAAGCGTGCTTACATAGAGTAGGGCTGCCAGTGTGGAATGCAGTTCTTGGCTACTTTACCGTCCAATTAAGATGCCAAACGTATGACTAGTTTTCTGATAAGCTTAATTAAAAATATAAGACTCGAATTTCTGCTTTCCGTTGTAATCAACAAATTGTGTAAGAATGTTCTGTGACCTTTGGATGAAACTGAGCTTATTTTTTCTGTTTCTTTGAAGATTTCTGTTATAAAAATGCAACTGACCCCCCGCGAGGGGGCTTTTTGCACTTAGAGCTCGGTAAGGCAAAAACCATTTACTCATCAAGTGTAAGAATAAAAAGAATTCTGCTTGTTTGAATTGGTTTCTGCCTGCTGTTGTCTTGAACCTTTGTCCACAATAGCAATGATAGATTGACAGATCAGACAGATGCACTTCGATTGTGACATTGTGAGAGAAAAAAATCCTCTTCCAATTCCACATCCAGCCCATACCCTCTCCAAACAATTTTTTTTAATCCCTTCTTTAGTCGATATAAATTGGAAGGCTAACTAGATCACAGCCGGAGTTTTGCAGTAGCTTGCGCGTTTGATCGTGCGTGCGGGATGACCAGTGTGTTAGAAGAAAAGAGATCTCAGACTGGCCTCCCTGTCTGTCAATCAAGTGGCAAATGCCATAGGGAGGATATATGATAGACTAAGCTTAAAAAAATTTTTTTTTGGAATGCAACGCGATCTATTGGTCGATCGCGATCAACGCATTGGGCACCCCTGCTGTAAGGTATCAGTGTTGATTAGTGTTCCATCACACAGCCTATATATAAGAACCAATAAGTTCTAAATTTAGTAATTATGTGTTGTGTTCCACCCTCAATAATTGTAATCTCATTTTGTACTTGCAAATCTGCAATCCATGATAAAATGAAACCATATTCAAAAATTAATAATTGGTATCCTACAATTAAAATCTACACTCAACAGGACAGTGAAATATCCACCATTTGTAAAAATAAGTGGTTCTGATCTAATCTTTACCATTCTGCCGTAGAGCTGCTTGGGTAGAGAATGGGTGCCTAGGGTATTAGTCTTTCAGTTTTTATCTTCAACAGAAATAAAATCAATACCTTACCACCTAAGTTCAGAAAAAAATTAATTATTGTGTGTTAAATACAAACATTTGCCAGACTCTTGAGTACGGACTTAATATATTCTTCTATTTAGTCCCCTTCAAATTGAATTATAGCTATTTCATTTAAACTGTCAAACAGATATGGATGAGCTGAAACTGGCATGAATCTGCACTAGCCATCCATATTCATTTATACGTAAGTTCAGCCAGCATCACGCTGAACATATGGTAGGTAAGTAAAATTACATAGTGTGTGGAAAAAAAGTAGTGGACAAAGTCTGCAGGTAAAGTAACTGCAACAGAACACATGCAGTTAAATGCAATTTGATCAGAAGTGTTTTTACATTTAAATGTCAATCATATACACATACTGTATTCCAAAAGCCAGGGAGTTGTCAGATTTGTTTTTTCAAGTTAAAATTTAAATAGATATATTAACTGCTAGAAAGTACTTTATTGGTCCCAAAGGTAAACTGCAATGTTTAAGCAGACCATGCATATCAGCAGATGAACACAAATACAAAAGTCTAAAAGGAAAATAAATGTTTCCATAACTTACTGTATTTAAAAGCAACAATACAATACTGGGTGATAAGACTGTTATTTAAGATTAAACAGTCCTGGGTTCAAGGGCACACAGGATGTTGAAAGCTGGCACTCCTACCGTCATCTTGAGTTCAAATTATTGTGGTACTTTAGGAAGGGGGGGGTATATATAGAATTTATAGTTAATATTTTCAGTTAAAGTATGATTTTTACAACTTAATACAAGATATATTTATATTAATATATGATCATTTTTACAGTTTAACTGAAAATCTTAACTAAAATTTCAGTACTAGCTAGCATCTTTGTCATGTAAGCCATATCACAAAATTGTGATCAACTGACAGTTTATTGTGTTCCTTTACCTGGGCTTCTATATGCATACATCCTCAGAAACTACACACACACACTGATACTATGTACACCTTTGAGAAATCTTGATTTTTTTTAGCATGGTGCTCATTATCGAAAAATCCATAGGTAGTATGGAATACCAATCACAATGCACCATTAGGATTCCCTGCATGTGTTTCTTACAATTCCACACTTGAGTACTGATGTCTCCCAGTAGAATTGCAGATTAAGCTTGTATCTTTTAACATGGAAGACACAGCCACTTAGAAGATAAAATACTCCCTATAAGAGAGTAAACAAGTTGTAAGCTTTCTGTTCAACCTTTTGCAAATACTGCAATTTGTAAGAGACAGAATTACACTGTGTTCTGGTACAGGAAATCTTGTCAAATCTACATCCACACATTAAAAAATTTCACTCTATATATTACAGTAAACTAATGGCAGCAGAATTGACATTAAGTACTGTAAATATAGTTAGAAACTGTACATGGAAACAACAGTAAGTTATTATTCTCACAATATTACATTAGTGTATAGATGACAGTAAACTACTGTAAACACCAGTACAGTACCAGTAATTTACTGTAAAATCAATTCTTAAAAATCAGTTTAAAAATCTTGCCATAAGTCTAGCAGGTTTCATTACAGGAAAATTAATTCTGTAAAAAAAAGCATCATTGTTAACATTAAATCATTACACATACACACACACACATATGCAGAACACATTTCAATTGTTAAACTAAAGCTAAAAGCAAAATGAAAATTGCTTTTACAAGAGTCATTAATCTATTCACTTTTGTGAGGAAAAGGTTATGTTTGTGATGTAGGGTGTTCTACAGGTTTGGCAGTTTATTGAAAACAATTCATTTTCCACAACCACAAAAAACCTGCAGCAACTTGGGGAAAAAAAGTGTGCTATCCATCTTCCACTTTCCTTCTGACCAAAAGTTATGGAGATTCTTGGGAACCATTTGTACCTTTACCCCAAAAGGAGCATTTCTACATGCAAACCATCTTTATTCAAACATGGAATGCTCTGCCAAGAAAAAAAAACTGATAAAGTAGAAAAAGTCCTAAAAAATTGCATTATACTGTATACAGTATGTGAACCCATGCAAACCTGTTTTTCTTCAGGTGCATATTGTTGAAAAAAATTAATCTGGAGTCAAAGGGTATTTATTAATTTATTGTTGTATAGAAAATTGTCAAATTAGATTCAGTGGTAAAAAAATGTTGTCAAGGAGATAAAGAGAGGTTGCCTTTTGTGATGAAGGTTTGGGACAGGTTTTACTCCAAACCTATTTAATTTTCTGCAAAACATCAGAATGCCCTGCATTTTCTACCCCTAGTAATTTATTGTAAAAACATGCTTAAATTTAAGTTATTTGCTGGAAAGAATTGCACTTAAAATATCATAAACTAATACAACAGTACTTTTACTGTGAAAAATACTTGTAAAATTACATCAGTTTTTTTAGAGTGTACTTTTTGCTAAAATGTGGGAGACTGTGTACTTAACACTAACCAATACACGCCAGTCTAATTCTATGGTTCTGGTACCCCTCTTCTGGACAAGGTTTTCTTGATTTTTGTTGGAATCCTTTGAGAAGCCTATTTTTGAGTGATTCTTTGTGTGGCACTTTCCATTTGGTTAACTTGCGAAAGGCAGCCCTTTGAAAAACATAGGTTGTCTAACAGCACAGCTCTAAGGATACCCAAGTAGCAAAAGCCCCTCTTTTATGAGTAAGAAATAATCCTGGGCGAAGGTGATTATTGCCATGCATACAGATTTTCATTTAATACTTTACATAATTGCCTATCCTAGTATAAAAAAGCTTTCAAACTGTATTGTTAATATTATTAAAGCTTCATTAACAGCTGAGAAAATATAAGTAAGCAAAAAGCCTATTAAAACATTGTCTTCTGATGGATTTTTAAACTAAAGTGTGCCACATAATAGCTGCAGAACAACTAGTTCAATAAAAAGAAAAAGGTACCTTTTTTGCAGGTTTAACATGGGTTCAGACTATTAAACTAGAGCACCAAATTGTCCGACTGCACATACATACATATATACATCTACATGGAGACACTGTATATTCGTTAAATAAAAAAAATGCTATACATACCAGAAGTTTCCATAATCTGTTTGTCTGTTCTTTGATGAAAGCACTGTCCAGACAAGCTAGAAAGGAAAGATATTATCTTATTATAATCCCAATTTTGCATAATAGGGAGGGAAGCACTGGATCACACAATTTTTTATAAGAGAAGTTTAAATATTTAAAATAAATATAATTAGCTTTGGGCTGTGGGGTTATACTCAACTCATATTTCTGAAAGCATTTTTGGAAATTAAACGTGGCAGCAGACTCTAAGGACACAAAGTTTTCTTACAGAATATACATTTTGTTTAACGTCTTAAAACTGTCATTACTGATTTGAATTGGGAGTGGTTATAAAATAAATAAATCTTGTTTTGTTTATGTTTAAAATGTTTATGTTAAACGTTTGTATTAAAAAAAAAAAAAGTTTTTTTTTTGGCTGAACAAAAACAGTTTGGTATTTGGCGCCCTCAAGTGGTGATATTGGTAAAGTGCTTGCAGTGCACGTTTTACTAAAACCAAGGTTAAAAAGTTATTAATTTTTTTCACTGTTTTTTTTTTCCCCACTTTGAAGAATATCATTGTTAACTGACTGAACTGGCTTAATTCAGCTCTGACATTCCATAAATGACCAATAGAGATGGCTTTACTATTTTATAAAATTGATGTTCTCCCCATGTCTGCGTGGGTTTCCTCCCACAGTCCAAAGACATGCAGGTTAGGTGCACTGGTGATCCTAAATTGTCCCAAGTGTGTGCTTGGTGTGTGTGTGTGCCCTGCGGTGGGCTGGCGCCCTGGGGTTTGTTTCCTGCCTTGTGCCCTGTGTTGGCTGGGATTGGCTCCAGCAGACCCCCATGACCCTGTAGTTAGGATCTAGCGGGTTGGATAATGGATGAATGGATGAAAAATTACATTCCTCTCAAGACCTTTTTTTGTTTTGAATTTACTTTTTGTTGAAATCCTAATCTTTCTTCCATTTTTCTTAACTAGCAGCTACTTTTCAATAAATTCCAAAAAGGTAGCCAACAACTTTGTGTCAAATGTGAACAATTTTATGAATAAATGTGAATAAATTTTGTTTCAGTGTGACTAGTGCTCAGCTAAAGCTAGAAATAAAAAGAAACTGCTGCAAACATTCATTAGGTTGGTTGAATCGGGTCACTGATTAGGTTGTTCATTTGGTTAGTCAATAACTATGGATTAACAATTAACGTTTTAAGCAAATCTATTTCACTCACAAAATTCCTATCCCCTGCCCAACATTCTTTACAAAAATTTAAAAAGGCTCAATGAGAATTTAAGCAGCAAAAAATCTCTAGGTATACAATATTGCTGGATAGAAACCAGTATTAAAGCATTAAACACCAAATAAAACAAATATATTAATCATAAAATTCCATTTTCGCAAAAGAAAACTATAAATGGGCATACAATAAGTGCTAGAAGACAATAAGCAAAGTTTGCAATGTTGAGTCCTATCATAAACGCCTGCACAGAGGGGTTGAACAAAGAATAAATTGAATCAGAAGATCTGATATTTTTAGAAGTTAATTCAAAAGATGGTATACAAAAGAACTGAATGCTCTGTTTTCTGCACAGCATAGGTTAGTTTAAGGTGTGACAAGATTACCAGAATCAGTGAATTATAATAGGTGGACAGGACATCTGATGCCAGGTAATATCAAGATTTTGAGAGCAACAAAACTCAAAAAAGTAAAAAGCAGTAAGAAAAGGACAAATAAATAGAGCACAATCCAAAACAGTATTGTTTCTTTGACCTGCACTTAAACCTTTTTCTGAACAGTATAATTCATTCACTTAACCAACTTTCAGGTATAGTCAAATCTCTTTTTATTTCTCTTTTTCCTCCCACTCCTAGTATTCCTCTCTTCAGTGACTGTTACTCTCAAATCTCATTTTTACATAATTCTCATGAATTACCAATAATTTTTTATTGACAAAGAAGTTCACTATAAGGATACACTCCAGAAATACTACATACAACCCTAAAATCACCACACTTAAATAGCCAAGTCTCTAAGAAAGTTTCTGGGCTTACTGGCCTAAATCGGTAATATAGTTCCTTCCGGAGCCGGCTCTACGCTGGGGCAAATCAAACAAAAGAAAATAATAGATTACCCACAAACTGAATATGGACAAGATTTACTACAGTAGCTGAAAAATACACTGGAAATGGCACAAATGAAATGATAGGTTTCACCTCTTGTTCGCTCTTTCCCTCCGTGCTCTGTTTGTCCGCAGGACACCCTCCCCCCAGCTAAACATCCAATCACTGTTAGTATGCAAATGACCCGATGTCAGGTTTCTCAGTAGGCAGGGCTGCGCAACAGCGGAAGGCTTTGAGGAAGCAGCAAATCCCTGTCGTCAAAATCATAGCGACTCATGAGATAATTAACAACAACTAAAAAATACATCTATATTTGTACAGTCAATGGGGGGCTAGTCCATTGTTCTTCTTACAATTTCAGTCTGGTAGAGAAGTGTTTCTTTCTCGATCCCACAAGCACCACTGTGAGCCTGTCTGCTGCATAGAGCCAACTGGAGGACCTCTGTCTGTCTGTCAGACCCCGACACAAAGCCCCGCTCCAGCTTTCAACTCTGCACTCAACAGTTTTCTCGTTTCATATACTGATGTAATCACAGCGATTTTAGTAAAGCTTATTCACTTTCCACCCCAGCTTCCAGCAGCTCACAAAGGGAAAGTTAATGCTGTGAGATGCATCCTTTTTTCCAGGCTTTTAAAAAGTGTGGCGCTGCTCCTGCCTGTACCAATAGCAGTAGCAATGATGCTGCTGCTGGTACATCATCAGAGACAGCATCTAGCATGTCTACTCCTGTGCCATCAACAGGCACTGCTTCTCCTGTACCCCTGCCAACAATTGCTGCCCCAAAGCAACCCACCCAGCTACCCAGTGACTTAAATGGCAATACACCATCCCAGCCAATACTGGGTAGTTATCCCAAACGTGTATTTGGCGGTACAACATTAAGATCTTTCAGTCCTCCCTGGTACCACGCACGACCATGGCTCGAGTACTCTGTTGTGCGGGACGCATGCTTCAGTTTCCCCTGTCGGAAGTATGGCAGCACTGTTAATGAGAGGGATGTAGTTTTTACCTTAACTGGTTTTAATAACTGGAAAGCAGCACTTGATCGAGACAAGGGGCTACAGAGGTATGTGTCCAGCCACAACCATGTGCATTCTTCAACCATCTGGACTGAGCATAAAAGCAGAGAGGCCACAGGGGGGACTGTGGATTCAATGCTGGTTGGTAAAACAACTTGGAAAAAAAACATTACTATGTCAAGAGTATTGGTAGTGCTATAAGGTTTCTCTGTGTAAATGAGTTGGGGGTCCGTGGGACTGCAGAAACCTTCAGACATGATGCAGTGGGTAATGATAATGACATTGTTTCAGGTATTTTTCTAAAACTGATGGAATATACCTTAGAAAAGGATGAGAAGCTAGCAAGAATTGCTAAGGGTATCCCAAAAATGCAAAATACACATCTAAGGATATTCAAAATGAAATTATCCCAACACTGGCTGACATGGTGCTTGGAGAGGTCAGGAAAAAATATGAAAGTGCTGATTCTGCAGGGTTTTGCCTCAAAAGTGATGGGATCAAGGATAGGTGCAATGTGGAAAATTTGTCTGTGATAATACGGTTTGTCAGAAATTCCATGCCAGAGGAGCATCTTATTGGGTTGCTTGACTTGCAACAACTTGATGCAGAGTACATTACCTCTGAGATGCTGTTGCACCTTTCTGATGCTGGCTACAGTGCTGACAGTATACTTAGCCAGTGTTATGATGGGGCTTCTGTGATGAGTGGGGTTAGAGGTGGGGTACAAGCTCTGCTCCAAAAGAGGCTTGACAGATATGTCCCATACATCCACTGCTACAACCACCAACTGCACTTAGTGGTTGTGCATGCCATGCAGAGTGAGCCGTGTGCAAAAAGATTTTTTAGCCTATCTAGTTCACTCTACAACTTTTTTCACCACTACTATGTGCTCAATAAACATGATGCACCTTGTCTAAAAAGGCTGCTTGAGATCAGTTGGACAAGCCACTATGAGGTGACAAGGTGCACTGTGGACAATCAAGAACAAATCCTTAGTATCCTATCTGAAATGACAGAGGATGATGATGCTGCAGTTGACCTGTGCACCGAGGCATCAGGCCTGCTATGCCAAATTAAGAGACATCACTTCTTTGAGATTGGAAAGTTCCTAGTGCGGGTGCTTGGTGTCTTAAAACCAGCAAATGCTATTCTACAGTCTCAGTCAGTTGATCTGTGCAGTGCTTCTGAGGTTGTTAGTGCAGCACTGGACTCCTTAAAAAACATCCGTGAGGATGACTGTTGGGGAGTGTCATCTCCTGCTGAGGATGAGTCACACCCAACAAAGAGAAGGAGAACAATGAGCAAACACCTGGGTCAAAGTGTTGTGCTCTCAACCTTAGGCCATACAGACTCTGGTGACCCTACCATTTCCCCCCCATCAGTCTCTGAAAAGATCCCTGCTCAACATCTTTGAGAGGGCCATTTCAGAAATGGAAACTAGATTTTCACACAAGAATATTGACCTGATGAGAGGCATATGTAGTCTTGCACCCAAATCTAGCGCATTTCTGGATCCCACCCTGTTGCACACCCTCTGGCTGTGATGGCTGGCACTGTAGCAGATGTTGTAAGTCTGAAAAATGAAGTTCTTGTGGCAAAACAGATGCTGCTCAAAAAATGTTCAAAGGAAACAGACCTGTCCACTGTGTGTAAACTCCTGCAGGAGTACAAGGAAGCCTTTCCTGAGTTGCATAAATTGTATGGAACAGCCCTGGTAATTGGTGTGTCTTCAGCATCGTGTGAGAGTGTCCTAACCTCCTATCGTCGCACCATGTTACATAAAAGAAAGAGGAATTTGGCGATCTTGGCCCATGAGAAGTCCATAACAAATAACTTGGATATGGATGAATTTGGAAGAGTTTTTGTAAAGGGAAACAGGAGACTGTTGTTGTAGAGTGGATTGAGGAGAAAGGAGAGTGGAGCTGTTCATTTGCAAACAGAGAGTTCAGTTGCTTGCAAAACAAACAAGCTTAAAACAAGACAAAAGACAAAAAAAGAAGAAAAAAGTTAAAATGTTCTGTTCTAAATCTATTGTGTTCTACAAATTAGTTTGA
This sequence comes from Polypterus bichir lapradei, assembly GCA_026402145.1. Classification (NCBI taxonomy): domain Eukaryota; kingdom Metazoa; phylum Chordata; class Cladistia; order Polypteriformes; family Polypteridae; genus Polypterus; species Polypterus bichir. Next base: position 15,526,139 of record JANRMT010062838.1, on the reverse strand, counting down.
GAATTGTAGGAAAAGACATGGTGAATTGTTTTTGTTTTTTTTAATTACTATGCCAACCCTTTTTAGTTTTGTAAATATTGGCTATATTGAGAGGTCTTATTTTATTCTTACTTAATTTTGCAAATTTATTTGAGAATTAGGCCATCCAATTAAGATAAATTTTATGTTGTTGGTTGTAAAGATCTGGATGGATATTTTATTTTATTCTTTATTTTATTTTTTTTATTCTATTTTTTAGTTTTATTTTTAAAGACTTGGTGAATTGATTTTTTTTTTTTTTTTAATAACTTGACCTACCCTTTTTAGTTTTGTTAATATTGGCAATAGTGAGAAGTGTTATTGTTGGGTTCGAATATATTTGATATAGGCCATCCAGTTAAGGTAAATGTCATGTTTTTAGTTGTTAGAATTTGATGAGGAATATTTTATTTTATTTTTTGTTGTTTTATTTTTCCATTTTCCTCCTGAGGGATTGCCACCTTATTGTGGTCAGGGAGTTTGCGTGCCTCAGTGACCCTAAGAGCTACATCAGCAGAAGCGTAGCCTTCGGGTGGGACACCCAAGTTGGACAGATCTTATGGTAGAGGCCTGACAAAGTGCAATCCAATTACATGACAAAAACAGTTATCCAGAGCACATTCTATTATTTGACTTCATTATTGAAATTATTTTAATTATACTGTATGGATAGCAATATGAAATGTGTGAGTTTTCAAATACATTGATATATGTTCTTTGTCAAATGTGTATCATATAAATGATTTACATATGACATACTCAAATGTGCTTAATCCAGCTCAGCAACATCACGTGCAAGTCAGACATTCACATATTTTTGTATTATTGCCCTCTGTTCTATCAATATCTTTATTTGCCTATAGTGGATTAGCAAATTAGAAAATGAATGGAATATTTTTTTCAAAGCATTCCTTATTTTGCCATTAGTTTGTTATTATATGCAGAATTTGAATGTTATCTGTCAGACTGGTATGTTTTTAACGTAACCTACAGAAACCCTGAATTAACATTTAGACTGTAGTGGTTAAGGCTTTGGATTTAAGAACCTGAGGTTGTGGGTTCCAATCCCTTTACTGACACTGTATGACCATGTGACGCTGTGCAAGTTACTTCATCTGCCTGTGCTCCAATTAGAAAAACACAATTGGTTACATTTCCTTTTTTATCTCATATGTCATAAGTTAAAGGTGTCAGACAAATAATAAGTAATAATAATAATAATAATCTCAAAATGAAGTGCAGATACCTTAAAATGCAATTCACCTGAAACTCATTTCAGTATGTTCCGTTACATTACATTTTGGGAGATCTCAAATTGACCTTGCATGCATTTTATGGTATCTGAAATTCACTTTGAGATTAAAAAAAAAAAAAAAAAAAAATCACATAATGTAAAATTTCCTATTCTTTCAATGGGACTTCCTTTCTATTATAAGATTTTTTAAAGGAATTTCTCGACATGCATTTCAGATATCTGAAAATGGACAGGAAACTACTCTGAAATATCTTGTAATACGTTTTCAGATCTGTGAAATTGAGATATCAAGAAATGAGTTTGACATATCTTAAAATGTAGTTGTATTTTGATATCTGAAATGCGATTTAATATAAAGGATGAGTGACATTTAGTTAAGGATATATTCATTACGTTTCCATATATTTTAAAATGACTTTCAGACCATTCTGAGATATTTAAAATGCATTTTAAGATATCTCAAATTCATTTCAAGATACTCTTAACATAGACAGGAGGTCGAACTAAAAACATTGGTAATTTTGCAGAAAGTCATTTTGGGATACCTTGAATGAATTGCATTTCAGATATCACAAAATGAGCATCAGGTCATTTCAAGACACCTTCAAATCCATTTGAGATCTCTTAAAATGTATTTAAGAATCTTGAAATGGATCCAGTAGCCATATGTAATTTTAAGATGTTTTAAATACATTTCCAGATATATTTAAATACATTTTGAAACAGTTCTAAACGTCAGTTCGGCTTGCCATACTAAACGAATTCTTTCAACCTTTCTTATACTTCCAACGTTAACAAATTAAATTAGTAGAAAACAGGAAAAAAAGACTAGTTATGGCTAGCGACTAAAGAGTTAAGAGGATGAGAAAGTTGAGCGCCAGAGGGAGGGAGAGAGAGAGAGGAAGCGGCGCCACTCCACAGTCACAGGGTTACATTTAGGAGTTTCGAAGAGAGCGGGGTCAACCCGTTGACGAGTCTTCCCTTCAAGCCCACCGTGCCTCCGCTTGTGCTCAGGTAAGTCGTACTACTTTCCCTCCTTCTTAACGGGTGCCAGTGGATTAAGAACATGCTCACTTACCGTAGGCAGTGTGGGAACTGCCGGGTTAAGTGCGGGGAACCCTTGAAGTAACGTAGTTGGAAGAGGAACCTGGTGCAGTCGAGCTGCAGTAAATCCGCAGCCTTGAACGCTCCGTGACGTCATCCGCCGCGATCCTGGGATGCGCGCCCACCTGAGCGCTACAGCAGGGGACGCCACCGTGATCCACTCCTCTTTCTTCGTCATAACACTGTATTCTTCAGTCCAGATAGGTAACTCGCCATTTAAATTAATGTGTGATATCGCGATCGATGTCGAAATGCTTTGTTTTACATACGATTTCTCAAACTTTTTACAACTTTGGTTCAAACAAGTTCACAAGGCACAACAGATACCTGTTTGATTTTCTTTTTGATATGCCTTTACATGTATAAAGAACAGAGGGACAAACAAGGTATATTTATGTTTTTCGGCAGAGGGGGACTTGTTTCATTTACAGGATTACATTTCTGAGCCCCCTAATTTGGGGATGCGAGCACTTGTGTTGTTTCTGGCTCAGTCGGACGCCTTGATGGTAGCTTAGCTCAGGTCTGTTAGTAGAAGTTCAGCTGCCTTCAGGAAACATACGCCCAGCCTCTGAATGGCCTCATTATGTTAAGTGGAAGCGACGAGACCGAGTCCTTTGCACAGGCTGTGCCCCCACCCACATTAGGTGGTCATCGGTGCCCAATTTTAACCGAATTACGACTTTTCAATTGAAACCTTGCATTACTTTGCGTCCAGTGTCACACCCAAACGCCAAAGGCAAACTTCTTCACCTTGTTGTGGATTTACAGTGCAGTAATTCCTGGCAAGGTTGTGTATAGGCGTAATCGTTTTTTCCCTTTCGTCTTTAATATTTCAAAAGTACCAGGCAGGCTTCACTGCACATATATTTGACTTGCACACATTGGTCTGTAAATGAAAGGGCAATGCTGGGTGTGGCAAACATCTGTACTAAGCCTAGAATATACAGTGTCACTTGTCCTTTCTGACCACAGAACTCGGAGCGCTGCCACATTGGTCTGTGTAATTTAAATGGTTGGGTTTTGGGATAACAGTATAAGAAACTAGTGGCAGCATACTAGGTTATTAGAGAAACAGGTTTATGACAGAGCAAAGCATCACACAAAAATGAGGACAGTATGTCTTTTAAGAAAAGAGAAACACTAGAATTTCTCTACACTAGCAAAGAACATTTAAGATGTAGGAGTGTTGTGTTTTATTTCATTGCCTGTATCAGTGGTTTACAATTAACCCGTGCCTTCTGGTCTATGAATGTTCTGTAGCAGTTGTACTGATGGGCTGATTGTCCTGGTCTTACAGGTGTCCAGCACCACATTTGCTTTGTTGTCATTGCAGATTAACTTTCACTGCTGGAATATTGATAGTTTGAAAGACTGATTTATCAATGGATAGTCTTGTAAACTATTTTGAACTATTTTTGTGCATGAAAATGGACTATTTAAATAAATGTTTTATTGTTGTTGACTGGCTGACTTGATTGTTCCTCCTTTTGATCCACTTCCATTGTTAGCCTTTCAAATTTTGGCTCTTAGAGTTTTATTTCTTTGCTCCATTGTCTGTGTTAATGGTAATCACCTTGACTGATGCATGATCCAAAACTAAAGGACATCAAGCTACTTGAATCTATTAATGGCAATTGCTGTCGAAAAGCCACATATTATGGATGTAATGCAACCTATGGATTCAATAGTCTACTCTGGTTTACAGGGATAACACCATTAATTGTTCAGACTTCTTATCATTCATAAATCAAAATATATATTTTTTTTAATTAAATCATATGTTGCCATGTGCTTACAATTTTTTCTTTGTGGAACACTCGTGATGACAAAGTGTTTTTTTTTTTTTAAATGGAATTCCTGTTACAGCTTCTGTATATAATAAGGGTACCTTTAAACTGAATAATTTTATCAATTTAAATTTGCATGGTGAAACTGAATTTCCTGGTTGTATTACAGCACCTGACACATACTTACTTTGACACATTGACACACAAGGGCAATATTTAAGCTATATTTGAGGTCTTTGTAAATACAAAGCAGAACAGATACTTTTATCAAAAATTTGGCATAGTAAGCTTAGGTTGGATTGGGAGTATTTTAATCAAAAGGATGACAGAGTCAGTGGCAGAGAGTATAACACTGGGTTGAAATACAGAAGCAACACATCTAATATGCTTTGCCATAAACGAGGCAAGCATGTCCTTTATGATGTCATACTACAGCACTAAGGAAGAAAATAGTGTTGCTGAGATGGTCAGCAGAAAATAACGCACGCTGTGATTATGGGTTCAATGATAGAAAAAGACATGTTGCCAGTTCATTTGGTTGATGGCAATGGCTTTTGGCAGCTAATCAGTTGTCTAGATAAATTATATATAGAGGTAAAGTTACTAACTGCAATAAAAAAAAAAACTTTACTGAGAGGATGTAAGAATTTAAAACTCTAGATATCTATAGCTTGCTTACTTTTGGACTATGCTAACAACTGAGAGGTATATTACAATAGTGTTCCATTGCTTAGATGAAGACTGACTGATGATACTACAGACACAGAATGTATCACTAAGACTTACAGCTGACCGCTTTGCCAAAAAGCTGACTGCAGCTGTGTAGACATGGGAATGTACTGGTGTAATGATTGTGTGCATTCAGGATATCACATGAAACATTGTGGCTGCTAATGCTTTACTAATCTGGTTATATAACCATTAACTCAAAATCACTATCCCAGTGGTCTAGCTTTATATGTGTAAAGCTGATGTTTTCATATCCGTATATGCTTGTTAAATTTTTAAATACACGATTGCTGTGTAAAGCTACTGTTGTGGCCCATTAATTCATTTGTTACGATACAGCCATTCTATGAGAGCCTTCTCACAGAGAAGTTCTCACACATTCTGATATTTTTGCATACTGGGCTAGTGCTGTTTTCTTTTTTTTTCCAACTATTGTATATGATTCAGTGGCTAGGGGGTATTAGCATTTTTTGTGTATTTTTTCCACATCTCTAGGTAGGGGGTGGTGTCAGACTTGTGAGAGTAAAACTGTCAGTGTTTCCTTGTAGGTAAAAGAGGTGGTCCAAGTGAAGGAACTCATTTGATGTTCGACATTTAAAAACTGGAAGCAGGAATCTAGACAATTCAATGATATATTGTAGTGTTCTTCACAATATATAACAAGAGTTATTCAGTAATTTTTATGTAGTGTCATTGCACTGTAGATCCATGCTCTAAGTCTTACTGTATTTGCTTATTTTGTACCAAAGAGGATCTGTTGGGAATTGCTAAATATGTATGCTTTCAAGATGTCAATTACTGTCAAGTTATATGTATGTCATTTTTATCATGAAGTTTAGAACACTATGTTCATAATGACTTTTATATTTGTGTTTGCACTATATAGGTATCCTTTTGTAGTGTTGTAAAAGGATCCCTAAGAGCTTGTGGCTGATTGCCTACAAGTTAATGATAGTTGTGCGTGTTTTTACTTATTTTGTGCTTTTGGGGCACTTCCATATCTGCTGTATGTGTTGTGTGACTTCAGATATTACAAAATGAACATTATAGCACAACTAGATAATTTTAATGACATTAAGTAATATCACAAAATATTGGTAATGCTGAGCATAGCATCTAAAATGTTACAGTTTCAAAATGCACATGTGTGCAAGAGAGTAAGGTGCCATGCATTGAGTTTTGAAAGCGCCAAGTATTGCTGCATCCCAATTCTGTTGTGTGCATGTACTGCTTACTTTATACTTGTGTGAACTCTCACTTTTTAATTCTTAATTCTTCCAGATTAGCCTTCACAATTTTGCGCTATTATCATATTGCAATGGCTGAACCAGAAGATCCATCCAAAACCCTGAGTTCTGCAGAATCAGTTGATATCCCTCCAGAAAATGACTCCTCCTTTCCATTGTCTTCCCTGGCCAATTTATTTGAAGGAGAAGAGAATGTTCATACCCCAGAGCTACCTCGACATGTTGACAACAAGTCAAATTTACGCATGAAATTCCAAGGAGCCTTCAAGAAGGGAATCTCCAATCCTATGGACCTTCTGGAATACAATATTTATGAGTCCCCTGTAGTTCCAGCACCCAAAAAGGCTCCCATGGACTCGCTTTTTGACTATGGTACCTACCATCAGCCCAATGAACAAAAACGCAGAAGGAAGAAGATTCCTCATGAGTGAGTACATGTTCAGTTTTACTTGCAGAACCACATTTTTGTGCATGCTACTTTTGAGATGCTTACCTTAATATTCATTTTAAAATAGTTCTTAAAAAAATACCTGCTTTTGAAGTTAAAAAATCTCATCTAAAAGTTCCAAATATGAAGAATGTAGAAGGGTATTCAGAGCAAATTTCATTTGCAATATTTCAAATGCTGGAATTAATGTGCTCTCTAAACCTGTGATTTCTGTGAGAATGTCAAAGCAGATGTTTGAACCACACATAGAATTTTTTTACAGCATTAAATAAGTCAGTAGAACTTTATTTGTCCCCAGGGGGAAGTTTCATTTTTTACAGATGCTCTTTAAATAAATAAATAGATAAATGAGTAAGTAATTAAATAAATAAATAAATAAACACTTACACTTTGGTCTGAATACACACCAGAATGACTATAAAGCAAGAAAATTAAAAAGAGAAAAGAAAAGTGCCATGCTTTGCTGTCACAGTCACTGAGAGGCATTGTGCAGATGTATTGTTATTGGTATGATAGATTCCCAGTACTGACATGTCTGCTGAATAATTCGTTGGCTGAAAGTACTCAGTGTTAGCGTGTCAGAGAGAGGATGTGCAGCATTGTTCATAATAGCCATCAGTTTTGTTTTAATTCTCTCCTTCTCTACGGTCTCCACTGGTTCCAGAGTGCATCCTATAACAGAGCTTGGCCTTTTATTTAGCCTGTTAGCCGGTTAGTCAGCTTTTTAGTGCAGCTTCAAGAGTTGCAGATAAGAAAGGAAAGAGACTGATTTGTGATAGAGTTGAATTATTATATTTTTAAAAAAGAACCTTGAATTGCGATTAAACTGTTTTTTTAATGAAATTCCAATTTGTTAAAAGACTTTGTATCTATTGTTTGAAAAATATAAAACACATTTACAAAACATTACACGTTATTATTAGTTTTAAATATCATCAAAAATACATTTATTCTTTATTTGACACAGACTATGTATTTTATTCACTATGTGCTAATAAATAAAATTGTATTGTTCTCATGTTTTTGTAGCATCATTCATCCTAGTAAAGCTAACTTGTTCATTACCCAGCATCAGCATACAGTATTCATTAAGTAATTGGTATTGGTACCTGTGTATTTCTAATAGTGGCAAAGGCCTATAACCAGCTTTACGCAACGCAGCATAAAGAGTGCAGATGGAGTTTCAGACAGGGAATTGGGGAACAAGAGAAATGAAAAAGAGGGGTGTAGGGAAGTGGAGAAGATAGCATGATACCACATGTATTAAGGGCAAACCTTAACAGAAGATAAAAATTAAAAGAGGACAATGAAATTGAGCACTTGGGCTGCACACATTGGAACTTTGGAACATCCTGAGCCTTGAGTCATTTAAAATATCATGGCTTACATCAATGACAAAAAGGTCATATAACTGTACAAAATTTCAGGTATTAGGACCACATTTGCACCTTGTGTATTTGTTTATTATATGTGTGCATTTCTGCAGTGTATTTTGTTACTCTTAACACAATGTGTATTTGAACTTAGGAGTGAATGTTGTTTGTTTGATATTTAGGTACTCTATTTAGCTTTCTTTGTTCTGTATAATTAGTTGTATTTCATGTTGCCTTTATATTGGCTCTAATAATGTACAATCTAGCTTCAGCTTTTAACCTTAAAATTTCTAAGCATGTATTTAGAGATTCAGGCATTTATATTAAATGTAATAAATAAAATGTGCCGTTTGCATATTTGCAAGATTTCCACAATTCTGTTTCAGATGTGTAAATATTGGTACATTTTTGCTAGTTATTTATTTTCTCTTTATGTATTACTGTTTCATCTTGGTAGAGTAATATATATTGCTCTACTTTTCCCTATTGTATTATTAATATGTAGCCTTAGAATGCCTAATCTCACAGACTTACCACTGTTTATAAGGTATTATTTTATATAACTTACCCCCACCTTCCCTTCTATATCTATAACCTCAGGCAATTAGATGTAGTAAAAAGACACGCAGGAGTTATGTTACACATAAAACAATGTATTACTGATAATATTCATAAATAATAACAAAATGCAAAGTACATTTGAATATTGGCAACTATACAACCTGATTAAATGGTGATGCATAATTCAGGTGGCACAAAGACTTGTACTTACTTAAAATGTCTCTAGTTAAGGCATCATTGGTGCTCAGCTTTCAGCCACATGTCTGTTCAAAATGGCTGAAGCTGTGCTCTTCATTGTGTTGTCTTTAGTTCATGGTGTGATGGTCTTCTTCAGTTGTTAACAAGAGAAAGATACTTCTACATCATCACAGGTTAGCAAGAGAGATGCTTCTTCATCATGGTTAGAGAGAGAGAATGTGGTTGAGCAAGCAAATTTATAGGTTTTCTGTCCAACCCCTTCAGCCAATTCAGACAGCCATATCTCAGACCAATGGGGGAAATAGTACATTTTAATCTCCTGCCCCAAAACCATATGTTAAACATCCTGGCTTCCTTGCAGGGGGGTTGAAAGACTTTAGCAGAGAAATACTCATCAAACTGGTTTAAGACACATCCCCCCAAATCCTGTCATAAAATTACAAAGAGACAGTTGTAAACCGGGGGGGGGATGGGGGGCAAACACGAATACCTCTCACCAATGTAACACTAAATTACATTGGTTTGCCTAAATTATAAATAAAGACAAACATTTATCAAGTTATATGCAAAATCTCACATCACAACAATTACCTTTCCCTGAAGCAATTATTTTTAAAGTAATATGCTCTTTCATTGCTAATCGGGAAGTCTCCTAGCAGCAATAATGCCTTTTATCCTGGTAACAGACATCATTCAATGGTGCTAGAATTTTAAGCTGACACTTTGAAAAGGTGGGAAAATAGTAAGTTCTTTCAAGATGCAATTTATATCCCTCTGCTCTTTTTGTCTATTAAACTTGCAAGTATGAGGCAATGAGAATATTGTTTCTGTTGCTGCTTTCCACATATTCATTGACTAATCATTAGGGCCTCTAAACCTCTGTCTGTGCCTGACTTCATACAACTGTTAGTTTATTATTTGAACCCTACTCCTCCCTCTCACTCCCATAATATATCTTTGTCTTTAACTCCTGAAATATCTCAGATGGCAATGCGAGTCAGTTCCTAAGAAAGATACGTAATACAGATTCTTAGTATCATATTTCATTTGCAAAAATGTGTGAAATTTGAAACTATAATAAATGTTTTTGTGTATATATATATATATATATATATATATATATATATATATATATAGCATTAAAGCATTTATAAAGAATTAATAACACTTGTACATCTCTGTACTTTGTGAGGTGGCAACCCTTTTCCTGAAGAGCAAATATGCAAATGGCCCCAAACCAATAAACAACAGAAAAACCAGCAAAAAACAATTTGCAAACTACAATTCCTAAATACTTTAATTCTAAATATTATACTGCTTCTTGGCTGGTTTTGTAGTTCCAGTTTTTATTATTACCTACTTTTAGTAACCCTCTATAACAGAAACTTGTAAAGCAGTTTCTTTCTTTATCTGAATCCTTACTAGGTGCCAATTTCCAAAATTCCTGAAAGTGTATCTTTTATCAAGTCAGTAATTTAAAAGCTTAACTTCTTTGATGTGATGTGTGATGATTTTTATCTGGCAATTCTAGAGAAATTAGATATTCTGTGTGACTTGGTGGTGTGGAATTGAACTTCAAACCAAAAGGATGCCATTTCTTAATCTGCAACCAACTTGCTTTTATAGTCACATCATATCACTTAACTTACTAGGGATCTTAAAATAAAGGTTATTTGTTTAACTTGAACTAACTGTATGTAAACAAAAGTAGAGAGACCTAAAGTTTATTAAATGATGGAATACTTTTTTTGAAGGTCTCAGCCTGCTATTTACATTCATCCTTTGTCTCATAAGCAAACTGAAGACAACTGCAGCAGATCCAGCACCCAATCCACCTCCTGTTCTCAAGGTCTTCAACCGTTCCCTGCTGTTTGATGCAGTATCACGAGGAAATGTAGATGACTTGGAAGGCTTGCTTTCATTTTTGCAAGCACACAAGAAGCGGCTAACGGATGAGGAGTTCAGAGGTGAGACAAAGAGCAAAGGGAGCTTGTGTTGGCAGAACTCCTAGCCTTATGTGTTTACTGGAAAAAATGTGAGGAATGTCAGAAGGCACTCTCAAATGGTAGAACTATGAATTATATGATGACCATCTGTGAGAAGTAGCAGTTAAGTGTATGTGGGCAATGTTGTGCTAGGAATATCAGAAGGACTGCATCTTCTTCCTACTTTAAGATTAGACAGAATTGGATGTCTAAATTTACATCTATCTGTACTTGTTCAGCAGTGAGTTTACAAGTGTGCATTTGGTAAACAGTAATCAATAATGTTTGCGTGCATGACCAAAAAAGAACATGTATAAAGACTTGATGACACTGAGATGATCTGTTTGTTTGAAACATTGCTTCATGTTTTTAGTAGTGGAAATTCATTTTTTTCTATTAATAGTCAAGTTGTATTTTTTTTTCTACATTAATTTCAAATTTTTTGATATTAAAATGGGGATGCATATTGCACATTCATAAGCAGTTATTACTGTATGCTAGGAATTATGAGCAGAAAATAAACATAGCTTGTGTGGTTTTTGCCTTTTAGCTTAGTGATGTTTTGTATATTTCATTTTGGCTCTATTAACATTTTTATCTGTTGTCTCAACAGAGATTTCAACAGGAAAGACATGCCTCCCAAAAGCCCTAATGAACCTCTATAGTGGCCATAATGACACTATCCCTTTGCTGGTGGACATTGCTGAGAAGACTGGCAACCTACGGGAGTTTATCAACACACCATTCAGAGATGTTTACTATCGAGGTGAGATATATAATATAGATAAGCTTTGTTCAGCTTCTGTTTAGTTTCAGGGGTGGAAAGCAGTATTTTATGTTTTGTTATGGAAGAGGAGGAATCAGTCATTTCCCAGGGTTTGTTTACAAAACAACAGTCTTGTGCTTTCTGGGAAATCCTGTGACTTTCATCCAGAGTAATGATTTTTGTAAGTCATTAACAGTAGGGAGGAAAAAGGAAGACATATGACCATAAAGAGAGTCGGCATTAGCTAGACTTTTACAATTGAACTGCCAATCGCCTTATATAGTAAATTTAATCCACTTCTAATTCAGCATTGTCCTATGGTAAGTTTCACCAACTAACTGTTTCACTTTACCTCAAGTCCTGTTTCACAATGGAAGAAACAGTTTAGTATAAAGAGGGCTCTATGGGTAGCATACAGGAATTTTTCTTTGTGTCGGTTTTTGTGTTTTTTGCTGATTCCTTTATTGACATGTAAGAAATGTATTATGTACTTAATTTACTGTGTTCACATAACAGGTTCAAAGACAAAATGTTACATGTTTTGAGGACTATGGATTGGGGTAGGAGTTAAATACAGGAAGGTTCAGAGATTAGAGTCTGTATTTATCAAGCATATCAGAATTACTCCTAGGAATTGCATTAAAAGTAATACTAAGATGATCATTTTTTCTACCTAGTCCCAGTCCCAATTAAGAGTTGGAAATAATATCTGTGAATGAATAACACCATAATATTACAGAAGTCATCGCCGTAAATTGCCACTCATGATGATGGATTGTAGTTTTCTGATACTAATGCTAAGGCTTCACCACAAAGATAATAATGATAATGATAATATTGAAAGTAGAAGGAGAATAGACATGAAACATAATAAAGTAGGATACTGCGCTAAGATTCATGTAATTGTTGCCTCTTCAACAGAACAATATCAAGAATAATACAGTAATAAACACCAAGGTTGAAAGACTGAGACACACAAACAAAAGAATCTTGAGCCTGATAACAGGCATGTTTTGTTAACAATAAATAATTCACAGTCGATCTTTCAAAAAAAATTCACTTTCCCTATTATGGCCATGGGAAGCACCTTGTACAGTAACAGCTACTGAAACTAGCTACAGTATGGCTGTAAGTCCTGGTCACTCTTCCAATGTCCTGATCATCTTCCAGAGTCGCATGCCGTGTCCCTTTCCCTGATTTCCCCCTAATCTTCTGCGAGGCTTTGCCTTCTTAAACCTTCCTGAGCTTGTAAAATGTAACACGAATATTCCAGGGGTTCATGGAATGCAAAGCTCAGTGTACTTGTGTGACATTTCACTGTCAGTTTCAGTTACCCATCCATACCTGCTTATCTTCAGGGTAATGCATGTATTCTGTCCACTAGAGTACAGTTTGCACACATGACTGCTTGTATGTTGTTACTGTAATGTCACCTTCACATAGGTGTGCTCATCCACACTTGGGGCAGTGATGTTTATGTGCATGGCGATTTGCATGATAACAGGTTGCTTTAATATTAGCTCACATAGAGTCATAGGTAAATGTATAATCTGCGTATTACCTCACAAGTTAAAAGGGCATTGACAGTTTGTTGTGAAATTCCATAAATAGTTGGTTATGACATATAACAATCATTGCCATTGGAAAGCCGTATTTTTTCCTGTGGCCAAAATGTTGCGAGCACTTTCATTTTGGCTGTTGGTACATGGATTCTCAGTGTAGGTGGATTTATCACATAACGAACAAGATTTGTTATGAATATTATTCCATTTCTGTCAGATATCTTTCTACAAGTTCGTTGTTTTCTGGTGGTTCCAAAACATAAAGCCTTTCGAGAAATAATCTCTGCCCGAATGCCATCTTCTTGCAGCTCCTAGCAAGTTAGGACAGCTCACAGGTTTCCTACTCTGAGACACCTGATAAATATGGGTACTGGTGTACTTGTTTACAACTTCAGAGGCAACATGTTTTGTAAGAGGGAATCATATGAATTCAGAATCTTTAGAAAATTGTATTGTGTTTGTGTTTTTTTTTTCCCCTCATTTTGGAAGTTCACAATCATCTTGCCCATCCAGATTTACATTATAGTTACTCTGAAATTGTGTGCTATCAGGCTGTTTGTGACATTTATCAAAACATTGTGATATTTAAATTTATTCTGTACTGTTGTTGTTGTACCTATTATTGTTTTTTATTGATATTTAGGTGTGCAGAATTTCTAATAAGGGTTGTTATTATTTTGTGAAATTATTGGGTTACCATTTGTTTGTTAATGTAGACTCCTGTCTAAGTTAAAGATAGGTTGTTCATTTTCTTTAAAATGCCTTCTTTGTGTGTGGTTTATAGATTTTCTCGAGACTATAAAGGTGTTTGTGTATCCATACTTTCATCCTGTAATTTCTGTTAATAGATATGTTAAATGTTTAAAGTTTATGTTAACCTTGTTATTGGAATAGTATCCTAAAAATGTAAATGTTTCTAATAATAAATATCATAGTAGTATGCAGTATTACCATTAGGATAATCTTCAGCAATTTAACATGTAAGTTGAAAAACCATCATGGTATAGTTACTGTTAATTATTGGTATTGCGAATAGATTCATAAATAAGCTATACTATGGTTTATGATTGTGGCTTGATCAATTTTTTATAACAAAGGGAAAAGCTATACACATTTCCACCAGTGAGGAGCATTTTCATTGTCTACTTTTATTAAGTCAATATAGGGTGACTTGGTAATGTAGTAATTATCTTTTCTGACTCAAATGCCACAAATCTTTTGTCTGAAGCTCAGCCTGGGCACTAGTTGTGCAAAGTTTGCTCTTTTTCACCATAGATTTGTAGGGTTTATGTGTAGGTAGTCCATTGTTTCTCCCATATCTCATATATGAATATAAGAGAATAACTGATCTGTCCAGATTCGTCCCATGTGTGAAAGTGCACATGTGTAGATTGTGATAGAGTAACCTGTCCAAGATTGGTTCCAGATTTGTGTCGGTATCCCTAAACTGGATTAAGTGGAATTATTGATGAATGGAAGAATGTCCCATCATACATTATGTCTTACAACTAAGACTGTATGAACAGCAATATTAAGTAAATTACTACAAATTATTTTCTACTTCTTGGAAACACCAGCCTGCTGGATTTATCAGTTTTTTTTCTGTTTTTAATTCTAATTCTTAGAAGCCTGTTAAGTAGCATATATAGCTGTTAGAGAATGCTACAAAATATTTGTTGGTTGTCCAGTTATTTTTATTTATTTATTTTGGTAAACTAAATCAGGCAACATCTTGCTTTAAAATGTATATGAAATAAACAGCATAACGATAAGTGTGTTGTTCTAGAAACATTCTGTAATCCCATTGTTTACAGGCAAGTACACTGGATTGTCATATTAGAACTGATGCCACTAAGGTACCCACTGTGATAATTTGGTTGTGGTCACAAGGCAACAGTGGGATGTGTGAAATACAGCATGCTGCAGGTAAGACTACAAATCCTCTGTACCCAAGACTGAGCAACTGTTAGGAAGCCTATTTTCTACATAGCAGTTACAGCTGGTATATAATAATTGTACAATGTATGTGAATGAGTTTTTTATGGAGTTTCCTAGTATTACTACTAATACTTTCTAATATTCAGATGCTGTGATCCATTTTAAAATTTGTAGCTGGTCATGGCAAGAAATTTAAGGTGGCAACACCTTTTTCTAGAGTTAAGGCTTCAATATAGCCCTTTTCCCTTTTTGTAAGGTCAAACAGCTCTCCATATTGCAATAGAGAGGCGCTGCAAACAGTATGTGGAACTCCTTGTGGAGAAGGGTGCAGATGTACATGCCCAGGCAAGAGGCAGATTCTTTCAGCCCAGAGATGAAGGTGGCTACTTCTACTTTGGTGAGTCATTCAAGGTTTTTGTTCTTTTTTTTCTGTATACAGCAAATAAAAATGTTTGATTGCTTTGTTCCTGCAATCCTCCGAATCAGAAAAGTGTGTTCAGAAAGGAATCTGTATTGGCTCATAATATAATGTTTTATTTGGAGTTGGCTGTACTTTTCTAAGAGTTTCCTTGTATCTTCTCAAAAATGTACCATAATCCTGTAATGCACCACTCTCAGGGATAGACTGTGGTTCTTTGTTTGGTTGTGAGAAAGTGTTTATAAAAAGTACCAGTTTCCTCCCACAGTCTAAGACACACAAATTAGGTGAATTGGCAGTCCTAAACTGTCCCACGTGTGTGCATGTGTGTTTGCCCTGTGATGGACTGGCATCCTGTCCAGGGTTTGTCCCTGCCTTGTACCTTTTGCTAGCTGGGATAGGCTCCAGCAGACCCCGTGACCCTGTTCTAACTAAGTGGGTTAGAAAATGACTGACTGGCTGACATTAACCTGTAAGGTTCTTTTATATTGGTGGACAGGTTAATGCTAGAAATGCCTAAAATGTTAGTCTTTAGTCACATGTATCTCCTGCAATACTTAAGTTTTTAACATTCACTCAGCACATATATCATCAAATACAAAGCAAGAATACCTCAACACTGGCTAAGGGTTGCAACCTTAACTCCAATACCTTGCCAGAGGCTAGAAGTCTATTCGTTCATGAGTCATCCCTGCCAGAATTTTATGGACATGTCAATCTGTCTTCTTCCCCTGGAAGAGCTACTGTTTGCAACAACTCCTGCCAGGTTTATCCTATCCTGATGGCTAACTTTGCAGGTGCTTTGTAGGTGCTGCACAGTCTAGCAGAATGCAAAGGCTAATCAATACCCCTGAAAGAACATAACCTTAATGAATGCAGTTTGTTTCATTAACAATCATCAGTCAGTAAACAACAGGACAACTTCAGCAAAGCAATACTCAAACTGTATTTCGGTCATTATTTATGTTTAATTGCAGGAAGAAAAGTATAAATGTTTGATATGAAAACATACAGCCTGAACAATTCAAATCAAAGTCACACAGCAAGCTTCATATCAGGTGGCTGTAGCTTTAATTGTTGCATTCTTTGTTGTCTTAAACCAGATTATGATGCTTGGGAGCAAAGGGATGGTCTGTAGATGATAAAATCTGACTGAGTTGTCTTCTCTCAGGCAGTAGTTTCTTTTAGTGAGAAGTCAAGAAAATGACCCATTTTGTTGGCTAACTAAAAAGATTACAATATGAAAGCTTTCGAGGCAATTCAGGCCCCTCCTTTAGGCAAGATGTAATCCCTGTATTATGTAAGATGTTGTTTCTGTCAAACATATCAAACAACTGATAAGTTCCCATGGTCTGGCTGATTGTTCATTAAGTTTCACATACAGTATTTTTACAAGTATATCAAGCCAATTAGTTGACCTTAAACTTAAACATATGCATTCTAATAAACAATTGTATAAAAGTGTATACTTGCCTTCCCAGAATTCTCATCTAGGCCTATTTTGCATACATCCCAAAATTTTATTGAGTCCCGATGTCAAAACTCTTATGAATATTAATGATCTAATACTGGCATTTGTACCTGCCTGCTGATTCAGTTACAGAACATTACGATTAGACTATGTCAGCTTTTGCAAATGAGCTTTGGGTAAACAGGTTAAGGGCCATTATCTAAATAATCCTAAAATAAAACACACAAATGAAATATTATGAGTTGTATTTAGTATACTGTAAAAGCACAATTTGTTAACAGTATTACATATTTCATAAAACATTTCAACTTCTGGTTTTGCTTTAGTTGCATCAATTTCTACAGCCTTACTCTGTTTAGCACTATTTGTGTGTGTGATGTATATTGAGAGGCCTGTTTTATTAGTTGGAGTATAAAAGTTGTGCTTGATTGCTTTGCAGGCAGCTTTGTAGTTGAGTTCCCTATAGAATATCCCATTTACTGTACAGGTTTTAGGTATCTCACTAAATGAGATGTATAGTTTGTACTGTATTTGGAGTCAATGAGAAAACAACATTTTTCATCATATCAGTATCCTTGCATTTGGCCTCTTCATGGTCCACCTAGGGAGTGTCTGACTCTGCCAGTGTTGTGGTGTGTATGCATTGACTATACTGAAAGTGCAGGTAAGATAATTAATAATAATTAATTATCATTTTTGTTTTTGGCAACGTCAGTAAATAATGAGATCATTTAGTAATACTTTCACTTTGTATTTTCTTGATTATCTGGTGGTAGGCATTACTAGCCATCAGTAAAATAAAGCTAATTTTAGTAACAAAATAATATAATTTACGAACTCTGCAATTATACAATTATGATAATTGTTTAAATATATAGACAGAAAAAGATGTGATACAAGACAGACAAACATATAACACTATAGAAGGTGTTCTTAATTAGTTTAGTGGCTTTTTGGAGTTTTTTGATTTCTATAAGCTTTTTAGTTTTCTGTTTTGGAACTTTAGTACGGCATCACAGTCAGCTTGCTAGTTTCTTGCTAAAATTTCCATTGAGTACGAGAGGACTTAAGATATGTAATTGCTCAAGGATCATTTGTTTCCAGTTTAGTAAAAAAATATTTCACAAACTAGAGGTTGACCTAAATACTTATTTACAAGCTTGTTACATATTAACACTTAAGCAAGAGAATACAAGACTTTGGCTTGCTGCATTAGCTGTTTAGAATTCACATTTGTGTAGGCATAGAAAAATCAGTTTTGATAATAGGCTTTAATGAGACGTTTGATGCTATGTGAAATAGAACTGACATTTGGTTTTGTAAAGAACTTTGTTTGCACAGTTGACATACATTGCAGACATTATGACATTCATTAGGTAATGCAAATATAAAAACACACCAATTTATATATGCATATGCATGTTAATGTGCCATAATCCTGCATATGCCTTCATTAACATTTCCAAGACTTTAAAACTAGTACACAATAAAACTTAATTGAATATGTACATAAGCGCAGACATGCCCTGTTACAAAATGTCATTTAAAATCCTGACGTAGTTACTTAAGTTCTGAGGAGACTGGAAGTTTACTGTTAAAAACTACCATTTTTGTCAAGGTGGTCTGTGTGATTAATAAATTATGAAAATGGAAAAAATGTGTTGGTCTCAGACTAGATAAATTCACTGAGAAAGTAGCGTTTAACATGAGTGAGGTCCTTATTTAATGGTAGACAGTCAGACTTCAGGAAAGATGTTGCATGATGTCCTCAAACTCTTTGAATGAAAGAACAGGCTTGTGAGTTTCCAGAATGAAATTGCTGTTTTGCCATGTTAAATTTTCAAAGTGCATTTTGCATTTAGTAATTTTGATTTTCATTATGTAACTTGTAAGTATATATAACATAGTACACAAAAAGATAAAGTGTCTTGAATGTGAGTTTTAGTATACAGCAAAGCAATGTCGCTATTCAATATTTGAAATAAAGCATACGTCGAGGAGACAAAAGGTGATTTAGTGATACTGATCATTATGATTTTCTTCTTTTCGGAAGTTTATTTCTACTCAGGCATTTCTATCATGAGCTTTAGATACCCACTGAAAAAGATATCTGCCTACATACCGTTTTAAATGAATGATAATTATTAGTTAACTTGGTGTAAGGCAGTGTGTTGGAGATTGTTGCCAAGAATGACTGTTTGGAGGTCCCAAGACAGGCAACCAAGCTCCCTCAAGAGCATTGTATTCCTGCATCTCTGTGCTCTGTGGATAAACACATTAGTTAATGTCTCACCTCTCCTAAAATAGTAAAGCATCTCAGGAAATTGCCCTTATGCAACCTTGTAAAACTTACCATTCAGAAATCCTAATGCTTCTTGATAGGTGCCTAAAGTGAAATGTCTCATATGTTTAACATTTCTGTACCTATTACATTGCATTCTCTGGGTGACAGTCATTCCACGTTTTTAATGAATAACATAAAACATTTCAAGGTTCAGATTTCCAAATGTATTATGTTAATCAGTGTGGTGGCTTACAGTATTTCACACATTGATGAATGAGGAGATTTGCCTGGCAACATTTTTTTATGCAGGTTTTAGTACCTCCCCACAAGGGGAAGCTATAGACATGCCCATCGATACTCTTTAATTACATCAGAAATCATAGCAATGCTTTGCTTGTCACATATGTTACTTCTGGATACGATAAGTGGAGAGACTATTAGAGTACCTTTGGCTTCAAAATTACCAGTTAATCTTCTCTACAAACACACTTTGATCCAAGTGCATGTTATTTCTCAGCCACTTCAATATTTAAAGTGCTTTGTCTTGATCTGAGGCATAATAGTCTTGCTTAGATATGACAAACTCACTGTGGAGCAATATTTTAGAAATGTATATGATCATGAGTTGACAAATGGAGATAATTGTTGCCCTTTTCTTTGATATTCTATCAATATAAGACGGTTTGCATCACTGGAAGCACAGTGAGTCTGACAACGTTAGACTTTAAAAATGGGTTTGTTTATAAGGTAGAACAAGTCCTATTTCAAATTCTAGATAGCTAGCCTCTTCAACTAACTCGCTTTGTGATTATGGACCAGTGAAATATGTACTATTTTACTGTATCTACTATGTATCTACTATTCATTACCTTATATTGTTGTCACCTGAAAGATATTATGTGTGACTTAAATTGCATGTGTGTATATATATATATATATATATATATATATATATATATATATATATATATA
>JANRMT010062838.1:15476388-15506013 GCA_026402145.1 Polypterus bichir lapradei | reverse complement strand
ATATATATATATATATATATATATATATATATATATATATATATATAATTTGGGTTTGACAACCTTACTCAGTGGTTGTCAGTGTGGAATTTTCACACATGAGTTGTCCTTTGTGTTCTTCCCTCACAAAGACATAAATATTATGTCAACAGGTTATTTAAAATTATCTTTGTGTAGTTTATAAGAATGTGGACCCAATCTATGGTTGGTTCTTATTACATACAGTGCTGTCAGGATACACTTCAACTCCCTGTTATCCTGAATTAGAATAAGCAGGTTTGAAAATGTTATGTACTGTGCTTGTTTATTATTTTTTTCCCCTAAATCAAGGCAGTGCTGTTCTCATTTCAGGAGAGTTGCCACTCTCATTGGCTGCCTGCACTAACCAGCCTGATATAGTGCACTACCTCACAGAGAACTCGCACAAGAAAGCAGACTTGCGACGACAAGACTCCAGAGGCAACACTGTGCTCCATGCACTTGTGCATATTGCAGACAACACACGTGAAAATACTAGATTTCTTACAAAGATGTATGATCTACTGCTGATTAAGAGTGCAAAAATGTATCCTGACTGCAGTCTAGAGAGCATACTCAACAATGATGCCATGTCCCCCCTTATGATGGCTGCTAAGCTGGGAAAGATTGGGGTATGTATTTAGGCAAGGAAACAGTATGAAGGTAAATTCTTGTTAGAGTACCAGTTGCAGTTAAGTTATTCTAGATTGTCAAAAAAAACTGAATAAGGTTTTCAAAAATATAAAAAAAAGCAGTTATGTCACATATTTTATTATGTTTAAAACTGAATATAGTAGACTAAGGGGGTAGGTTTATTGAAAGCATATATAAAAACACCAAATACAGTGACACTGATCTAAAGTTTGCAGGTGACCCAGCATCTCAGCAGTTAAGTAGAACATGCTGAACATCAGCAAAATGTGGTGACATTGATGGAACTGTTCACTGCTATTAGTTATTTTTTTATGGGTTCAAGTAACTCCCCAACACTTGTTATAGTTTATAAGTATATGTCTAAGTACTCAAAACTTGCATGATGCTGTACAAGAGCCAATTTAAAGTTTGAGGCTAAGATTCTTGAAGCACAACATAATGCCTCTCATCTTGTAATTTGTGGTATAAGCTATATTTCCTCTTGCCTTCTAATAAAAAAATATTTTTTGCAGGTGTTCCAGCACATAATTCGCAGAGAGATAAAAGATGAGAATGCTAGGCATCTGTCTAGGAAGTTCAAGGACTGGGCATATGGTCCAGTCTACTCTTCGCTTTATGACCTCTCATCACTGGATACTTGTGGAGAGGATGTCTCAGTATTGGAGATCCTGGTATACAACAGTCGCATTGAGGCATGTATTGTAGGAAAGATAGGTCTTTGAGGGGCTGGGTGGGAGACAAATGAAATACTCTGTGTTCACCTTTTAAATTAATCTTTCTAGATGATTTATACTGTTCTTGTGATGCATCAAAGATACCTGCAGGGCAGCTATGTTAATACACCAAATAATGCATGGTTTTACTCCTTGAAGTTAATTACTGCTGTGTTACAAAATTTCCAAGAGTTTTATGGCTCTGCTTACTTTCAAAGTAGCAGAAATACAAATATTTGAAATTAAACATTAAGCTGTGGCACAGTGGTCCACTTCAAATCTATGTCTGCTTGGCTTTTTAAAAACTTGAACAGCTAGTGTCACTTATTTTATTGTTATTACTATTTTATTTCCAAATACAGAATCGTCATGAGATGATGGCTGTGGAGCCCATCAATGAGCTTCTTCGAGATAAATGGAGGAAGTTTGGTGCTGTCAGCTTCTACCTGAGTGTAGTGTCATACCTAGTAGCTATGATAATCTTCACTCTGGTAGCCTACTACCATCCTTCTGAAGGCACAGTAAGTTAAAGAAGATAGGAGAATGAAGTGAAAATCCCCTGATCTGTCCCAATTAATGCATTTTAGGCAGTTGCTAAGGAAAACAGTTTTCTAAGATTATGGATGGCTCATACAAATTTAAAATTTTATATTACATACTTTTCATATTGCAAAATTGATACTTCTGATTTGTACAGCAGTGTAAATGCCCCAGACAATTTGCAAAAAAAAAAGAAAAGCCCTCAAGAATATTTATTGTAACCAGAAAGAGCATGGTGATAATACCTGTCACACCTGGATATATATTAAATATTAATGCCAAAAGTATATAAAAAGGTATGATCATTTTAACAATTCAAAATATAAAGGAGGTTAAACAGAAAGAAAGAAAAAGTAGAAATAAGCAAACAAAACAAATTTCTAAAAATTTCTCTTGACTTAGGAATTAATTTCTGGGCTAGCTATTGGTCATTGTTTTTTTTTCACCCTATTACTAAGTGCCAGAGATGCACTCTTCATTCTAACCCTCTGTACCACTCACTCTTAACACCATGGAGTCTTTCTCCTACATGTGAACCTTTGCTCTAAACACTCTTCTTGACACCTTCATGATATCTGCCATCAGGGAACTTTAAATCTAGGTACTGTGATTATATCTAACCAAGTCTACTGCCACTTTCTCTCTACCCATCCTTTGCCCCTTTTTCACTGTACTTAGTATTAGGCAGGAATCCCTGTTACATCTGAAGCAGCCTCTTTTCTAGCATGCTGGGCAAATATATGCTTCCTCTTAGGCTACAGAATTTCAAACAAGTGTACCTAAACCATATTTTTGTTAACCATTCTTGCTCTTGCCTATTCCTATCTACAAAATGCCTCTCCTAATGATTTGCATAATATAAAACACTATTTACCAATCACGCCTTTATTCACAATTTTCATCACTTTTACAACCCAACTATTCATTCATATTTTACGTCCATCCTTCCTCATATGCACTGCTGTATCCACAATCAGTTTAATAAAACTGGATCACTATACCCATACACACCAAGTTATTCAACACTGAATATACGTGCAGCGGTAAATTATGGAGACAGGAGCGAAAAGACTCCAGATTCTGGTGCCCTGAGGCCAGAGCTGAGTAAAATACTAGTCTGTCTAGTTTGACCAGATCTACCATTTAAAATCTAATAATGAATGCAGTAATCTGTGCTGTATATATAGACATCTTTCCCTAAATGCATACAAAGCCATGGAGTATAGACCCCAGAACTTACTCAATCTTCTTTTAAATAATGCGTTCAAACAGAGGCTTTATGCAGAATATACACAAGTGAAAATGAGATTACATTAGCCTCTCCATTAACTATTGTACCTTGATAGTTTCTAATGTATTGTTATTTTAATGATAAGAAAAAGTAAGCAATAAAAATGAAAAGTTATTAGCTGAATAAAGCCCTGTACGTTAAGAGCTATGACTGCAGTTACAGTTTTTGTGAAATTCATAAATAAATAGAAGCTTTAATTTATGAGTTTGGACACAAAGAGCCAAGGTGAGCTAGTGTATCAAGTGAAATGTTCCTTTAGCAGCATATTTGGATATCATTAGCAACTAGGTTGAAATTAAAAACTGCAGTGACTGATGAGCTCCACAACTGAGTTAGAGACCCCGGGCATACGCAAATAGAATAAAAATAGCAGTCTGTTTTAAAAAGAGGAAAAATAAAACAGCAAGCCCCAAGGAATACTGAAAATTGTAGTGAGAAATTAAAAAAAAATATCTAAATGGGTAAGAAATAAAGTAACTAAGTTGCACAGACAAAAAAAACATCAACTTCCAGTACTAGTTCAGTAAAGTACATTTAAAAAAAATGTATTATGTACCATCCTGATGATGCCCTTGGCAAAACATTTGCTAGCTGTACAGCCCATCATACAGTACTACTAAAAGACCTTTACTTAATCTTACAAAAATGGTTTGATATGGTTATGAGCTAAAAATTATTCTGAAGCTTGAAGCCAATGGCTTTCAAATATTTTGCTTTGAAACGGTTAGTGACCATGGATGTAATTCAGAGATGCAATGGATAAGATAAGGTCATCTTTTATGTCCCATGGGGCTGTATACTGGGATTGTTAATCTTTCTAATTTATATGGACATGATCACCACTATGAATGGATTTGAGAATATGGTCTGCTGTCGACAGAATGGATTTGCCACATCTCTGGACATAATGAATCCAAAAGAACTGGTGTAGGCATAGAGTTGCTGATGATGCTTATGGGAACCTCCCACCAGGAGTATACCAAGCACTGCCTGCAATGAAAAGACGCCAAGGCAGACACATGAAATGCTGGAAGGATTATATCTCTTAACTGGCCTGGAAAACTCAACAATTTTAAAATGTGTTTTCTTGTAATTCTTGTGTCCTGGCATTTCCAGGTTTCCAAAGTTGCCACTTCACCATTCACTACAAAAGGACAAAGAAAGAGAAAGTACAGTATACTAGATAGTGATATAATGATTAAACCTATGAAGTCTGCAGTAAATACCAAAGCTAGAGAGGAACAATGGCAGTATCTAGATTCTTCTTTTTTGAGTCATAGCTCATTTAACATTTGATTTTAAAAAACACAGAGCTCAAGAGAAAACTACAAACAGCTCACTGTAAAGTACTTTACTTACACAGTATATTCCATGAGCTTGGACTATATTCAATCATTAAATAGCAACAGAAAATACTCAAAACAAATTTTTTTTGGTATTTCAGAAAAAAATACAGTACATATATATTTAGTTGACCTTTGATAATAATAATTTCAGGAATTTTTATGTGCTACATTTTATATTTTTGTGTATAGGAATTAATTCTGTGGTGAATTTTTTTATAAATTCAACATCCTATACTAGTACAGTATATACCGCACACAATAATTTTCTCCCATGAAACAGAAATGTCAAAAGTTGTTTTCATAAATAGGATGTGTATGTGAAGTTACTGTCTTCTAAATAAAAATAAATAAAACTTGTCAAATACATAATTGAATAGAAGGGGTTTAATGTAAATGTCAACAGATCATGTAAAAATTGTATACAGACCTCTCACTATATGACTATATACACTTGTACATTACTTATGTAATATACCTGTATATAAAGCCACATGGTAAATCTTGGAGCGGGCAGCCCCAAAATCAAGAATCAATATAAAATATATGGGCCTTATACAAAGCTGCTTGCACCTTTCTTGTGGTTATTAATATCCCTTTGTAAATCTGTGGGAAAAAAAGTTTGCTTTAGTATGCAAATATTTTAATGCTGAATAATTGCATTTCTATACAGGATGTATGTGCCATCTCCAGTTTACATAATATAGCGACGTCAAAAAATTTTCAATGTGTAATTCAAATAAATGTCTCTTTACATTTTGATAATATATTTTACTTGACAAATATGAAAGACAAAGTTTATTAAACATAGTGGAACTTTTTCCATAATGAGTGAACCAAATAAAACCCCTAAGGTTAAATATGTGGTGTTCTGAAATACTGCTATGTAAATTCACATGGATTACTGCCATTAAAAGAAACTACTATGTGTCCCTCTCATTAGCCTCCATATGCGTACCAGACAACGTTGGACTACTTGCGTCTGACTGGAGAGATCATTACCCTGTTTAGCGGGATCTTCTTCTTTTTTTCTAATGTGAGGCATTCATTTTTTGTTTCTCTTTTTCCATATGCCAGTTTATCTTGTTGAGAAGTAGTTTTATATGTTTCCTATTTGTTTTATATTTCCGTAGATCAAAGACTTGTTCCAGAAGAAATGTCCAGGAGTGAATTCTTTATTTATTGATGGCTCATTTCAGCTTTTGTAGTAAGGACTCCAGTCCATTTTCTATTTTTACTATGTTTGTCTTTGTGTAATGGGCCATCTGACTTTGACTTATAAATATTTTTTTTCTCTTAATTTTAGTTTTATTTACTCAATCCTGATCCTAGTCACAGCAGCATTATACTTGTCTGGAATCAAAGCCTATGTTTCTGTGATGGTGTTTGCTCTGGTGCTGGGTTGGGTAAACACGCTATACTTCACTAGAGGGCTTAAGCTCACAGGAACATACAGCATTATGATCCAAAAGGTAAAAAAAAAAAGTGTGTAGATGACCACAACAAATAAATAGTTACTAAAATATTCCAATGGTATTATATCTTTATACCATTCTATTTTGGATTATTTTAGCAGTGTTAAATACTTTTTTTTTTTTTTTTTTACATATGTACTTGTTCTTAAAATTGGTTACTGTTGTGTGTGTGTGTATAATATGCATATGTACATATAAGAGCATCAAAGAAAAATGACCTGTCACTGTAACAGCATATTTATATATATTTTTTAACCTTACGAATACACAACCCCCTTTCTGCTGTGAATTAATTTTTTTTAATTTTCTCTACTCTCTATAAAACACCACTATATCTAAGGCTATATCTAAGGATTACTTTGTTCTTCTGTTGTCTTCCAGATTCTGTTTAAGGACCTATTTCGCTTTCTGTTGGTTTACGTACTGTTTATGATTGGATTTGCTTCAGGTGAGAGGCAGGAATGATGAAAGATTCCAGCTCAGATGCCATTTTAGAGGTCCTGTTTTTAGGAATATGAGTGAACTTTTAATAAAATATATCTCAATATTTAAATTACAGTGTAGTTAACATAGCTGGATTTATGTCAATGCATACAAAGTCTAGAATCATCCTACTTAAAATATTATATTCGTTAATCTACTTTTTTAAAAGCTGGAACTGTTGTGGATCACAATATAAGAAGAATGATGTAATGGCATTCAATTATTTTAAAAAAAGGCTGTCTCAAAATTTGGCACATTTGTGTGAGATCCTAATGGTGATGACTAAATTGTTCTTTTTTTTGTGATTTTTTTTTTTTTTTTTTTTTATCCTTTATTCGCCATATACAATGTATTGTATTAGGAATTTGTCATTTTTCGCATACCCCAACTTACTCTCTAGAGAGTTTTGGGGTCAGAGCACAGGGTCACCTATTTGTACAGTGCCCCTGGAGCAATTGCAGATTAAGAGCCTTGCTCAATGGCCCAACAGAGTAGCATTCAATCTGCCACTGCTAGAATTCGAACCAGCCACCTTCGAATTACGAGCCCAAATCCTTTAGAAAGTACATAAATACAATATAATTGATGAAATTCTTTGGTTTAAAATTGATTTAAAATTAGAACAAACTTGGATACTGGAACAGGTCATATTACGCACATGACTGAATATAAATATGTACAGGTGTTATATGAAATCCTTTCATCATGTAGTGTTTTTCAGTACAGTTCATTTACTAAAAGGCTTTTTTCATTCCATTTCAGCTCTTGTTTCACTTCTTAATGTATGTCCTAGTCCAGCCCCTGAATGTCCAGGTGGTCAATGCCCACCATGTCGAGACAACACCACTTTTAGCACTTTTTTACTGGACCTCTTCAAGCTCACAATTGGAATGGGTGATATGGATATGATCAGTAATTCCCAGTCCCCTGCTGTCTTCCTCATTTTGCTAATCTCCTACATCATCCTCACCTTTGTGCTGCTGCTCAACATGTTGATTGCCTTGATGGGAGAGACAGTGGGCCAGGTTTCCAAGGAAAGTAAACAAATCTGGAAGCTGCAGGTGAGATGATATCAGAGATTTCTTATTCAAGGAAGTTCTGGGTGCCACTTGGAAACTGAAAGCTACAAATTGTAATGGGTGATGTTGATTATTCCATTTTAAAGAAAGTTGGGCTGTGAAGCAGAGACTTATTCAGGCAGTGGAAGCACAAGAAAAGCCTGTAGGTTATCCAAAACCAACGTAGACTAGTAATTTACCTTCTGTAAGCCTGTATGTTAGGTGTTGTCTTGTGCATTAACCCATAACAGCTACAGAAGCAAGGCGGCTTCCAAAAAAAATACACAACATATGCTAGAGATTTAATAAAAAAAATTCTAACAGTATACATTACAAAGTTTATTAAATTAATAAAAGACACAGCCTGGTATTGAACAGTCATTAGTTTTTGGCATTTTTATCTCAAAGCAACAAAAAGTTCAGAAGCTGCAGAACCCAGTAAGAGGGCACTATTGGTAATAATTTAAAGAAAAAAGAATCATTTGCTAGAAGAAAAAGTAAAATTAATTTAACAGTTTAGTACAGAGGAAAGGAGGTGGGTGCCTTCAGACCAAAATACTAGTCCAACACCCAGAACATTGAATAAAGTAATAGGACCCTCTAGCAAGCTGTAATGACAAAAAGGATCAGATTTCTAGGAATAAGGGATGTTCTATGAGTGATCTGCAGCTGTGAAAACTGCTGTGAAATACTCTGGGTGTTTAGACAATCATACATTCATAAACACATTATATCAGCAAATGTCTCTTCTATAATAAAAAATGGCTTTACTGCAAACAGAAATGAAAGAGACAGGTTTATAAGAGGACTTGTTTAATGAAGTACATAGTTGAGACTTACTTGAAGTGTTAGTGGTTAGATAGAGATATAGGTATACAAGATATAAAGGAAGATTAGATTGAGGACAGATACTTTACTATTAGTTTTAAGAGCTACTTAGAGCATGCCTCAATAGATTTAAGAGCATATATTCCAAAATGCAATAGACAAGAAGTTTGTTGTTAATCTGATTCTAAATGCTAAAAACAAAGGAATCAAACACGAAAGACAGTAGATAGAGAGAATGATTCACAGTGAAGGGATAACAGAGCTAAATTAACATTTGTGAGTAGTGGTGAATTTATGAGAAACATGAACAAAATCTTAATATTGCATAAGCATAATTGGGATAAGCAGTTTAGACATGGAAATAATTTGTAGTGCATCTAAACTATTTTATCCTTTATGTGGCATTGAAAAGAGAGTTAAAAAAAATATATATATTTATTAAAAATTGCTGTTATATGCAGATTATAATGTCTTGATTATAGTAATCTTACGTTTTGTAATTATGAGCAATTGACATTGAAGTATAAAATGATTGCGTGTGTGCACAAGCCTGTCTTCCAGCGAACTGTTGCATCTTCTATGCTTTTGTTGCTTGCCTTGTGCTCAATGATGCTGGCTTAGGCACTAACTCTCTGCGATCTTGAATAAGCTGTCTAGAAAATGGATGGATAGGTGCTTTCTACCACAATTGTTTTAACATTTCAGTGCTTTGTGTAGAAATCCCCAGAGATTGGATATTGTTCATGAATGTAAAAAATTCCATTTTTTTTTTAAATGAATGATCTAATAGTGGGCAACAACTATCCTGGACATTGAACGTTCCTTCCCAGTGTGCATAAGAAAGCTCTTTCGCTCTGGGGAGATGGTCACAGTAGGCAAAAACAGTGATGGCAGCCCTGATCGCCGCTGGTGCTTTAGGTAAGGTACTATGCAAGTGATCTTATATTTTGTGTAGTGTGAGAGGCTGTAGATGTGTGTTGTGGTCAAGGTTTAAATGGGATTATACCAGTAGTTCTCAAGAATGCTGCTGGTATAGAATAGTTAGGGTCTTGATAGTTGCCCTATCATCTTCCCTTATTCATGTTTTTCAAAAATAAATCAGATGTGAAAGGTAAAATTGAAAATGAATATACTCTCTTCTGTTATGTTATAGTCTGAATAAAATCAGTGCAGAAGTGTTATTAGAAATGTACAGATTATATGTTATGGTCATTTTAAAACTCTATGCTTAGAAGATTTATGTTTGCAGATATCACTGCCATTCTTCGAAGTGACATGGATTTTACTTTAAAACTACCTGTTTGGATGTGAGCTCTAATGAGAAACACGTTACACATTTGAAATTGGGTTAGAGAAATTCCTGGTAAAAAGCCTTAGTTCAATTCAAGAGCTATTTAGGCTGTGCAATTTAAACTGCTTTTTGCCATTTGCTTTGTAAATAGTGGTAACTGCTTCTTCTGCTAGGGTGGATGAAGTAAACTGGTCTCACTGGAACCAGAACTTAGGCATTATAAATGAAGACCCTGGAAAGAGTGAACCATACCAATATAATGGTATTTCACATACTGCAAGGGGACTCCGGAGGGGTGAGTAGAATGACTATCTGATGTTAGACCCTAGGCCACATTATTTGACTAAGGCAATGGAAATGAATGAAAATGTTACTGGTTCTTACTGTGTTGTGTTTTGTTTTTTTTTTTAAAAAAGGACGTAGTCTCACTTTGTAAGTCTGAGCAAGTTACTTAACATGATTGCATTGCAGCTGTCTAAGTGTGAAATATAGACACATATTTACAGAGCACAAAATTGGTAATAGTCTGTTAGTGCAAGGCTAGCTTATTTTCTGTCTGTTATTTTTGGCAGTATTAATAATCAGTTCAATTTAGTTTATTTTTGTATAGCGCTCTTCATAGAGTGCTGTGATAAGGTCTCATTTAAAATGCAGGGAGAACATACATATGCAGAAACTAATGCATGCAACACTTGCATAGAAATCACAGTGAAACGTACTCAATTCTTATAAATAAAAATATGCAATGTTTGCACAACTGTCAATTTACAAATATTTAAAGCAAGTGATAAACAATAAAAGAACTAAATTTGCTTTTTTCCAGTTGATGAAATATTACAGTTGACATTTTTTTGATTTACCTCAACATTTGATATTCATTTGACATTAAGTATTTGTTCTTCCTGATCACAAATTAGTCACACATAGTGCTTTATATAACAGAAGGTCTGGCAGATGTGCAATTTTTATTTGCTTTTTTCTCACCAAACTGTTAAAGCATTTTTTCAGAAAACTAAGAGAAGAATGCTGACCATGTGAGAAACTCGTACCAATGCAACAAACCACAACCAAATAAAATCTTTCCTTTCGGCCAGTGATAGACACAGAGAATTTGATGTGTATAAGACCATTAGTATTGGATATAAAGCAGGAACATACCTTAATGGTAGTAGATGAGCCAAGTTGTTACCTTATACTTCTGTAAAGAAAGTGAATTAAACCATGTTAATTTTGGTTTCTATTAATCTATTTATCTCCTTACTGTTGTTTTACTTTGAAGCACTTCCTCAGTTTATGTGCTCCAGACTGCACTGAAAAACTGTATTAAAATTTAACTTGTACAACTTATCAGTTTTCTTAATCTGCTTTATCCGATACAACATTGAATAAAACAGTAGGAACAATAGGTGTAAGTAAGAAAGCAACCTTGAATAGGGTATTATTCCATTAGGGGGCCACTTAGGCACACACCTACATGGAGCCTAGGATTTATTTAAGTTATGAACGGCTTACTTTCTTTTCACTTCCTTTTAATCTTTACAAATTTTTACATATATAAAGGCGATGGAGGAGAATTGTAGTGTCTTGCATGGCATTTCTGTCTGTTACTTGATTGACTTTATTTTGTACTAATGGTGGAGAAAATTCTAAGGTGACGATATATATTGAACAACTGCAGTAGAATTTTTTTTATTGTTGCTCTAATGTTGCTCTCTGTCAGGTTAATAGTACATATTAATCTATTGCAGAAAAAAACAGCATAAATACATATAGCTGTCTACTCGTAAATGGCCAAATGTATAGGCTTCCCTTTTATTTCAAAGGTGATTTTGCAAGAGCTTTCCTGCAGTGAATTTTCTTTTTTATGTATTATCAGTTGGGTGCAACTTTGTTTGGCCCAAGTCACTGATCATCTTTCTCAATTAAGATCCACCACAATACTTCTTTTCACTGACCTGTGCTCATGCATATCCTTCTATGTTTACAGTATTTAGTTCATTGCACCTTTTATTAAACATTTTACTGGCATGCTGCTTTTCTTCAGATTTCCTTTAAGTAATTCCAACCCACTTGATATATAACTTGCAGACAATCTTTAAACATTGTTTTAAAATATTGTATACAGCATCTTTTGCACATAATCCCCTACAACAGTTTAATTTTTAACATTATTTAGTTTTTATTGACCAAGATAATGATTAAATAATCTTAGAGCCATACCATGTAAAAACAGCAAAATTTCACAGCTGCTCAACTGGTCTAATTATGTAGATTTCTTGACTCTTCGCTTACTTTGATCAAGTGGCTACATTGTGGTACCCCATAATATGCAGCAATCTCAAGTTTTAATCCAGATGCTGATTTAATGTTGTGGTACCTACAGTATAGTACAAACAGTCACAGATGTCCATCAGTCCTCACATTTAAACTGAATTTATTGAACTGACACTGCATTCAACACTTTTAACATTATAAACATTCTGTAACCTGAGTATTTCAGTATATTTTAAGTAACCTTCATTAATAAATGCATAGTAACATATTTATTTTTTTACCATAGCTTTAATGATTTATTTGGTCTGAAAAAAATTACTCCCTGTTGCAAAATGGTTGACCTGAGTGTTTGAAATTGCAGTAGAATGTATAGTTGTTTAAGAATTGCTTTCCATTTTCATAACAGTATCTAATGTACAATACCAGCTACAGGGTCAGAAAGGTGTTCCTCAGCTGTTAAGAAATAATAAACACTGTGTCACCAATTAGGTCTTGAGTTGGTACCATTTCAACTAGCAACATTGTCAACAAATTGAGACTAACTCAGTATCAATAACAAGGTGACTGAGAAATTCACTTCTCTTAAAACCTGGATTGTGAGGACTACTGACTAAAATGTTTAGGTTATTAATTTGCTCTTCCATTTCTTATTTATTTTTGACTGTGATCAAGTCATTTAAACTGATAGTCCTACCTATTTAAAAAAATGAAAGTATCTTCATCCATATATTATCTAACCCATTTATCCAAGTCAATGTCACAGGAATAATCAAAATATCTAATAAATATACAAAATCATACTGTAGGCGTACTTTAAAGGCCATTGGCAAAGATATCTAATATAGAAAGGTCTTATTAAGAAAAATAAATAAATAAAAATGGGCATGGGTAATAATGCTTTCTCAGATTATCCATTCTGTGCTTTATTTAAATATTTTGATTATTTTTTTTTAATAAATATGTCATACTTTTACATTCAACCCTTTATGAAAATAAGTAGAGGGACCTTTGCGCTCTACTTACTCACCTGTGGTCACCTTTGAAATTGCACACTAATGCCTGTTTTCTCTTACTCTCTGTTAAGATCGCTGGTCCACTGTGGTGCCACGTGTTGTAGAGCTCAACAAGAATCCCAAATCAGAGGAGACAGCTATACCAATGGATCAGTTTGAGCCACTGAACCCCAATAATATCAGAAGTTCCATCAAACCTCAGAACTGGAAAAGGCTTGAAGAAAACAAGATCTAGATATCTCAGATGGGCTCTAACACAGGTATTCAAATTTTCACAAATGCTCAATGTTTTTCTCTCTCCCTAAATTTCTTAGCTATATATATTTTTTTACTTCTTACAGCTGATTTTTTAAAACTTTTTAAAAACTTTTATATTGAGAAAAAACTTGAATTGATCAGTTTTTTTTCCTGATTGGTTTGCAGTTTTGCATAATTTTAGTAGGTTTGGTTGCAAAGTTGACTCGTATCGCAACTTTCTGAAGTAATCAACAGGTGGAAGCTAGTCTTACTGTGGAGAACAACTTTTTGAGCAGTAACCGATGAAAAGATGCAGACTATTTTTTATAATTTTTGGAGGACTAAGTGAAATGAAAAGCTGCTAAAACCTGACCTTTTTGAAGGGGATGGACACCCTTTACTGCTTTGAAGACAACAGTTGTATAAAGCCAGCTTGAAAGAGTTCTTCTTTACAGACAACTCTTTGACACAAACATTTTTTATGAATTGTTGTGGACTTCCTGAAAATGCAGTTGCTGCATAAAGCCTAACTTTTTCAAAGTGATATGCTATGGGAAAAACAACATTTTATCAGGTTTATGAAAGGGCTGGGTGAATAAGAAAGCAAGTCACTCAGAGTGTATGCCAAAAAGGGGATAGAGATGAACATCTGATCATGTGAGTTGGAGTCCTGAAACGGGTAAATACATTTAAGATTTACAGAAGCTGACCTGAGACCTGCTTTCAGTTGTACCACAGATGAGTAAGGTTAGATGCTCATGGTCAGCAGTGAGCCAATCAGGTATCAGAAGCCATAGAATATACCAGTGCTTGAATGATTCCTTTTAATATAGTTTGTGTAGTGATGCCAATTGAATAGCACCCTCAAAATCTACCAAACAATTTCATGTTCCTGTGAAGGTAAAAAGAGGTGTATATTACTCCACAAGAAATATGAAGCTTAGTAATTTTAAAATGAACTTCCATTCAAGTAAATATTTTTTAGAAAACAAAGCAATTTTTTTATTTATCAATACAGGGCAATTAACCACATTATCACAAAAACACAACTATTACAATAAATCTCTGAATTAAATGTTGAAATTAACATGTTATCCTTGCATTGCTAGGTGGAAATGTGAATCTATATATTTTTCTAACTAAAATAAAATGTACACTGTGACTTGTAACATTTGGAGGAAAACAACATTTAATATTCTTTCCATCATTTAGGAAAACTATTTAAAATCCTCTATAAATAAAAGGCATCCCTTCTGTATGTAAAAACAGAATTCCACATGCTCACCAACATTCAAATGGGTCTCTAAATTGTATTCCTCACTGAAGCAGAATATTTGAAAAGAACTTATAATGGGTCAGAAGAGGAGCTGTGAACATATAATTTTGGCTTGTAAGCTCAAGTGCCAAATATGAGGTACCAAATACAGTATCCTGCTCCAAACTGGATTATTATTAACTGGAATGCTACCTTCTATATTATTTTACAAAAACAATTGAAGCTGCTGCATTTATAATACATTTGTAAGGTCTTACTCTAGAAATGGAGTATCACTGAGTCAAACATTCCCTATGAATTGATTATGGTAAGGTGAGATAGGGAGTGAAAGTTGAAATTTGGAAGAAGCTGGACATAGGATAATGGATTACACTTCTTTTTTAATGCAATAATGGTGTAGTAAGATTGAAATTAAATGGGTGATTAAGACAGAATGTTCTTGCGGTACTCACTGTGAAAAAGGCTATTTTCAATAAAGACTCATCGATTGTTAGTTGTATAGTATAATGTTGTAATATCAGTAAGTGTATGTTTTACTCACACTCCTTAAATTCTGAGGTTTGGGCCTTTTCTTCTTGCTTTAACATAACACAAGAATTTCCAAAGTATCTGATGAAAGGGCTTGGTATTGTGAGTTTTCAGAGCTTGTACTACATGCAGTGTTCAGAATGCTCTGAAACTGAATTTAAAGTGACTTTTAACTGGTTGGCATTTATAATGGGCATATCCCAAAAGTATTTCAGATTAGTGGGGTTTATAGGACATAAAAATAATTTGAATTTTGGAATGCGTGGTGGTTTTTGAAATGATCATGTCTGATTAATTTTGCAAACTACTTACCAGACTGTAAAGTAAAAAATAAATCTTACTTGCTACTCTGCATCCACTAGGGGGCAATGACACTCTTCTATGGACTCAGAGGTCAGTTGAGAACAACTTGAGTTCAAGTTTTGTGCCTTGTTAAAGTCAGTTTAGTCTTTTTTGTAACTATTTTTTTGAAGTTAATATCAACTTGTTGTTCATTATAAGGGGAAGATTAAAACATCTTGTAAAGTTAGTTTTATTTTCACTTGAAAAAAATAAGGCATTCACTTTTTGGCTGATGAGATTCTGTGTCCCTCTGCTAAAAGAAGCATTCTGAGTGTCAATAAAAGAGACAAAACTGGCCCTTACTAGTCCATGAAAATAAATGCTTTTTAAGCTGTTTGCATAAAATATATGTAAACACCCCAGGGGAAAGAATATCTATGAAATAACCCACCTAACACCTATAGTATTTTAGTTTCATGCATTTTTCTTATTTTTTTAAATATTAAAACTGACAAGTCAATTTCAAGTATAGTATAGCACACATGTCATATCCAGAAAATCATCATATTTCAGGCTTTGACTGCACAAAATTAGTGCTGCCAAGTATGATGCTGACACAAGATGCCACCTTAAATCTGTTCAGCTGGTTCATGGCTTCTCTGCTCTGAAACTGCTATTTTTCAGCACTAGCAATTCCAAGTATAGCATCAAAGAATTTCTATGGTCTGCATTAGTTGTGGAAGATGCTAAACTTGCATAACAGTAAGGTGGGCTAAGAAATGAAAACCTTCCATTTTAATACGATAATTTCTTTGAAAGGTGCATGTTAATGAACATGGATAGTTTTGGTGAGGGATTATATTTTGCCTTAAGCCACTCTGCTGCTGTTTATGCCACAGCTGACAAGTGCTTTAAGGATAGGCATTTACTGACTGATATATACATCTGTATAGCCATGCTGAGAAAAACTGTAAAACTGTTTAGTTTATTTGTATTGTATTGTATTGTATTTAAGGCATTAGGCACAATGAAAAAATGAATCTCAACTGAGAGTATGCCAACAGCAAGGCAAAATATATACTGTATGTTTTAGGTGGAGGAAAACACTTAAAAATTGCGAGTACAGTACATGAAAAAATGCAATGTGTTAAGTCATATTGTTTATACTGTGAGTATATAGACAACAATGTGGGAAATCAATGATAGCATTCTGCATATAAAAATACTAACTATTCAATATTTTCAATTTTTATTTGCTTGATGTATGCTTATTGTAAAAGTTTATATATAATTGAACCTTTCTGTAGGTTCAAAAGCCAGGATGTACTGTATGTTATGTTATTATTTATGGCACCTTGTTCTTTTTATGAGATTATCAGACATTCAAAAATAGAAGAGATGATTTGTAATTTTGTTCTAATATAATTCAGAAGATTATGTTTAGTATTTCCTTCCAGACTGGAGAAATTTTTATTTACCATTGTCTGTATAACAGGTGTTGTGCTTATTTTTTAACATTTTAAGATAATCTGTATAAAAGCAATAGACAATTTGTACTCTGTTAAATCAGGGTTCCCATATTTTTTATCCTTTTAAAGGTTTTCTACACTTAATGCTGGACCCAAATTGCCATTGTTTTATAAAATGTTTTTAATGAATTCAGCTCTTTTTTTTTTTAAATAAATTCCTCTTTTTTAAGTAAAATGTTCATCTTGCCCCCATTCTTGTTCTTCTGTCCTGTGTCTGTTAGGCTCATCTAATCCTTGTTCTGAGAACAATAGTAGTAGTAGATAGCATGCAGAGCACTTATTTGGCTTTGTAAATAAAAGCATTTCAGAATGTTCAGGGGTGATTGCTTTTTATTGAAAAGCTGCTATGGAGGCATTCAGCCTGAAGAAGACAGTGGAAAACACTACACTGTGATATACTGTATGTTAAAAGATGACTTTCTTTGTGTATTTATTGTCAGACTACCTGATCCAGCAGTCTGATGAGGACTGGGGCACAACTGCTGCTCACAGTTTTATACAGGTAGAGCCTACTATAGCCACATGACTCCATTCGTTTTGGTAAACTTTGAGTGGACACAAAGTCAAGTTGCTGTCTTACCAACCCTTCTCTTTGTGACTTTCATTGCCATCAGAGGCTTAAACACTAAATGGCTAGTGTTTGATTTAACTGAGCATAAATAAACTTGTGAATGATTCCAATGTGAGTGCCACAGTCTGCCGGGTGTTCAAACATCAGCTGGACACAATCTTGTTTTTTACGTGAAGGTGTGTAATTAAGTATTGGAATAGAACTGAGCTTTATCAATAACCATGGCACTGAAACGAGAAATTCTGAGGAACCCTACAGGGAACTGAGCTCTGATGTACATGACTGTCAGAATTACTGGACTGACTGAGTCTGCTGCAAAAACCAAAACATGATCAGCATTTCAAAACATCGGTTCGTCCTGTCTTACCTGGTGCCTGTGCTCCTGTCAGCAAGTCTCATGATGCCCACCTCTGGCAAGTCCTGGGACAATAATGTATTTTTTTTTCTTTGGTAGTTGAAGGACAGGAGACTGGCATCTTGTCAGTGAGGGTAAGCCTCTTTGTGGAACTTAAACAGTGACAGTAATCCTTATACTTTATCTAGAAGCAAACCCTTAACTGCTGACAAGCTGTGCCGCAGTCTGCCACAAAGTGGGACATGATATAAGGGTGTTGCTGCTAGAGGGAAGAAAAAAGAAGTTAAGCATTAGTCCTAACTGCTTGTTATAGGACAGGTCAGCTAGGGGACAGATTACACCAGGCTGCCCTATGTTCTGTGTCAGAAGGCTTACGGTGGTTTACCTTTTTATGACACTTCAAATTAAATGGTGACCACCATTGTTAAGGCTGAGGCAAGCAATATAAAGCAACACAATGACACCACACAACTTAAAAGATTATCCTCCTCTTTAAATGTGTACCTCTACAATTTAGAATGGGGATATCTGATCTAGACAGTCCTTGTGAGCCTTATTTTGCACATCTTGGGTATGGAATGACTTTCATGGCACTTGTGTGACACAAGGAGAACAGTTTATGGAACATACTCTCTGTTCACAGAGGATTCTGCAACTTGTGCCCTTGTCTGAATCCTGCTGATGGTGTTACTTACCCTCTAATTTGTACATTTATTATGTAATTTACCATTTGCTTGGTTAGTAATGTCCTCAAAATCTTTCATGCATTGCCTGGCATGAATTTAGTGGTGAAGGACATTCACTTTGTGTATCACCATTTTGAATGTTGTAAAGTCTGCTCTAGTAGTTCACAGTAATGGCTCAGTCTTCTGGATTTTTTTTTTTGTATTCTGATTTTCACAGGCAAAAACAACATTACAGGCTCCCTTGTCTTACACATGTCTCTACCTGTGCGGTGGGAACAAATGATAGGCATCATTCCTCCTCCAAGATTTTTATTTTCTCAACTCTGAAGATGAAGATATTTGCTCGACCCCCCATTTGTCGAATGACCATCTCTCACTAGCACTTGCTTGGTCACCAAATGCCATAATGGTTCTTTAGCAAATTGGTGTGGTCAGCTTTTCAAAATGTCCATAAACCTGGTGTCCACACAGTTGATTATGCCCTCTCCGAGCATGTCTTAGGACAGAGAATCCATGAGTTAGCAGTGCTCACCTTAGCAAAGTTGTAAAGGGCATAATTAAACAACAAATTTCCTTAATGTGCTGTGTAGTGCCTTTCAGGGCATGCGTTGGATCAAATTACTAGAAGTACCAAATAACATAGAACTGCACTCTGGCCTGTTTGTTAGCATAGTCTGGAAGTTAATTGCTATTTGGGCACCTGTTTTTGCACTCTATGGCCAGCAGAAGGCTCCCGCGAGCGCTATAGCTGTCACAACAAAGAGCGCTTTGACTGGCGTAGACTGGTCGGCGGCGCGCGGATCAGATTGCTGAGCGCGATAAGCGACAGAAACGCGGGCATCAGCCAGGCCAGGCCAGGCCAAGCTCCGCATCCTGTAAAAATTATCTCGCATGTTTGTCTGCAGCGGCTGTAGCGAAAAGAAGCAAAAAGAATAATCACAAAAAATAATAAAGAGCAGCCCCCATGACTGTCTCTCTTTGACAAACCCCATTACAAGCCGGCCAGCACGTTTACGAGACCGCCACTTTGATGGGGACGCGAGGCGTATGCTTGGTGTTGCCTCTCCTGCCATAGCGGCGCCCCTTTACTCCGCAGAGTTGGGTGGCCATTCTGTAGGACTGGACCGTAAGCCGATTTAAAGGTGCTACCCCCGTGTGGCCATCGTACGGAAGGTGCCATGTAGTTACGCTGTTAAAAATGCTGCTTCTTTAATGGCACTATATGGTTCTTTACTGTGGTATGTGGTTCTTCGTAGCTCCATTGCTTGACCGAACACCATTGCATGCTAGTTCTTTGTGCTTTGAAAAACTTTCTAATATATATAAAAAGAAAATATAAATATATATATGTTGGGCTGCAGCCTGCAGGACTCTTAACAGATTTTTAAAAAACGGACTTAGGCTGTGTTTACTGGACCTATGCAGCTTGAGTCCTTTTAAAATCCTGACAGATTGGTATTTCACTAATCTGTTATCATCTGTTTGTGGTTATTTACTGTATGAAGCCTGTTACAAATCTAAATAAAATGAGGTTCTTTCTGGAACCTTCATATGGATGGGTCATTTGAGAAACAAAAATGGTTCCCCTATGGCATCGCTCTGAAGAACCTTTCTGGCAGCTTCATTTTAAAGAGTGGAGGATAACGCCAGACTGACAGCAAGCAAAGGAGCTATATAAATGAAAACAGTTGATTACTTAAGATGAATGGCATGTGAAACTTATTATGAAAGGTGCTATATACATAAAAAGACTGGATAACTGAAATTGGCAGGATGTATACTAATCATAATGAAAGGTGCTACATAAGTTTAAAAAAAAAAAAGAGCTAACTGGAACATTTATATGAGCACTATGAGAGGTGCTATAACTAAGAGATGGCATTAACGGCTTAGTTGATTGACAGGCTGGCTAGGTGTGCGAACCTCACTGAAGGCAGAGACTTCGTTGCCACTGGACAAGGATGTCTCACCAATCACAATGAAATGGGCTGGGCATTGAATTGATTGACAATAAAATCCAAGCAATTTCTGTAAAGGCATTATAAAAGAGACAGTTAAATGAACTAATAGGTGAATGACAGGGACTTTTGTGAAAGATGCTATATAAGAAAAGGCCAGTTTGGCTTAATTGATTTTCAGGAAAATCCGACACAGGAGGTATGCAGCCAGACCCTGTTGAAGCCATCAATTTGAAAGGTGCTATAAAACTAAAAGAAGACTTTATCCTTTTAGTTGATTAACAGAGAAGTCTGAGGTTGGCAAAGTTCAACTGATAGAAAGGAAACACAAAATGGATGAGAAAAATGTTATTCTGACCATTACTCAAATTCACGGTCAAGAAAGGCATAAGCCGCTTTGGATCAAGCCAATTAGAAGAGGCTGTAATTAATATTTATTATCAAATATTGTTGTTGTCTTTATTTATTTAGAAGGTGTCCTTATGACTTACAAAGCAACATACAACTTGAGTGATTTGAAAGTACAAGCAAGTGGGCTTATAAGACAACCCCACTAACATTTGGATAGGACTTACATCTGGACAGTCCCCGCTCTGCACCCCAAGGTGCCCTCCCTGGTGAACCCCTGGCAATCTTTTACTCTCCCTCTCACACGTTTGTCCTCTGAAGCCCCCAATGCCCCCTCACAGTCTTTCACTGCTGTGCCAATGCAAATGTTGGTTGCTCACAAGACAAACACCCAAAGATGATTTTCGTAGCAGCAACTGAAATGTAACACCCAGGTGGGACATTCTTTTCGAATGAGGAAACTGCAAGGCTTTTGAAAAGACATGCTGAGAAGAGGAGACCTCCGGCTTTGACTTATATCGCACCTTTCAATGGTAGATTCATTCACACTACACCTAAAAGTCTTGAGTGTCTGTCCTGCCCCTTCACTCCAAAAGCTCAGTGGTCACACAAATAGGAATAATTTACCTCTCACTTTAGCCAGTGTGTTTCCCAGACAGTCCATCAAATAGGCATATAGCACCTTTCATAGTGTCAAGGCAACAGAAATTGCAAATGAACACAATGTGAAAATGCAAAATAATTCAATTGAGCTGAGGCAAGTAAGGCTACTCTGCCCCACTGCAAAGCAATAAAGCCTTGACCTGTGGAACCAGTCCAGTCTGTGGAGTCCACTCCCTCCACGCTCCCTCTCCTTCTGCTCCTGCTCCTCAAGGGTAATATGAAGTCCTATGAGGGTCCACAATTTATAACAAGCAAGGGGGAAAGGTGGAGTGGCAGAAGGGCCAATAGATGTTTACGTGATCTGCCCATCCAGCACAATTTTTGACTTGCAATCGATTGCATTCCAAAACCAGGCCAGCTTACCATCCCATGGTGTGGATCCCAACATGCTGCACTTCTTGGAGTGAAACTGCCCATTCCTGCTCACCTGTAATATACAGTATGAACATATGATATCAGCGAGCCAAACCCTGAAGGCTCCGAGTGAGAGATACTGGTGTTGGGAAGAACATCCTTCTGCCTGAGGTGCTCAAAACCTGAGGCTCCCTGTTAAGCCCCCTGAATCTGTGTGTTTCAACAATTCATCTCACTTTCTTATGGCCTTTTAAAACAAGATGAGTTTGCAGCATTTGTGGCTGAGACTTGGGTGAATCAGAATTCAAGGTTTTTTGGCGGATTTGTAATCTCTGAGGCTGGCAACTAATGATCCTTTAAAAAATAATATTTGGTGGATGTTATGATTGGAGAGGGGCTGGTATGCCAGCCACATGTGGTCCCTGCTGGTGTACAGTTGGCTCATTCTCCCTGTGTATTCAGGGGATCTTCTCCCTGATTTCCTCCTAAGGAGCTGTTGAGTTACTTAAACTTGAGATCTCATCCAATGTTGATTCCTGATTGGTGACAGTGCTTCTGACTCCCATTAACCTTTTATCAGAATAAAGCTGAGCAGTTCTGCAGCAGCTGTACCTGGAGTCTTTCCTGAGAAAATAAGTCTCTCCATAAGTAAGCCAACATTCAAAACTTTATTGGCTCAAGCTAAAGCTTAGAAAAAAGGTTAGCACTACAACCACACATCTATGACAGCCCACTGATTATTAGGAAAGGAAAACAACAATACACAAAAGAGTACCTGAAAGAAAGGTTTCCACTGTACAGATAATTTAAATTTAATATAACTAGCACAGAAAAGTGAGTGTGGCTAAAGAGGTGGAAACTGGGCACTGCTACTGCTTAATTTATCAAAAATCGAATTGAACTTCATTACAGAATTCATGACGTCACATGTGACATGGCTGGTATCCCACTTGTGCAATGGTGACAAACATTGATGAGCATCACCAGCTGACAAAGACAAAGAAGGTAAAAGAAGTGAAGAAGAGGTTTATGGAAATTTTAAGCTGCAAAATATTTCTTCTTGATTGTTGTTGTACCAGAAACAGAGTCAAAAAAGGAAAAAGACAGGCTGAAATAGATTCCAAAGTGTTCCACATTGATTGGCTGCCAAAATGAGGCAAAATTTTGGTGCAATGTGACATTTGGGACTGTGATGAAAAGTCCTGAGAGAAAAGTGTAATCAGGCACCCCCAGAAATTCCTAGTAATAAAATCGAATACCTTATGAAGAAAAGGCAGACACTAAATGTGACAATTTCACAGGATGAGTGTTTACTGGTAGGTTGTCATTGGACCACTGCATTGTCACATTCTGGCAGGCAGCACCATCCACTGGTTTGGGTACTATTACTGTATAGTGCTTTGGACTTCCTGTGACAGACTCAACTTATATAGATGGTTAACAAAGACATTTCATAAGATGGTATGACAGTCCCAGCCCGGATGTGTGTTCATCCTATTTTATTAGGAAACCCTGTAAAATAAATGAAAACAGCGGACATAAATCACATGAACACTTAAAGGAAAAGTTTAATAAGCTGGCATAACATAGAGTTGTCTCCTACCATGCGTTTCCCACAATGCTTTTCTGTGATGGAGAGGTGCTTTGAATTTGAGCAGACACTAAGTTGTGCTGCAGCACTCTGTCACTGAGTCTGACCTTATTTGGGTTTGAGTTTGTTGCTTGACATGCATGACTCTCAACTCTGGACACATTGTCTATTTCTTGGCTGAGATAATCCACCCAAATAAAATCCAGCATCTGACACCGGTCTACATACAAGGAAACAAGAAATGAAAGCAGAAAATACCAACAATAAAGTAACGGGAAGACAACTAGAGACTGGAATGTAGAAGTTATTTGTTTTATTTGCTTC
This sequence comes from Polypterus bichir lapradei, assembly GCA_026402145.1. Lineage (NCBI taxonomy): Eukaryota > Metazoa > Chordata > Cladistia > Polypteriformes > Polypteridae > Polypterus > Polypterus bichir. Next base: position 15,482,330 of record JANRMT010062838.1, on the reverse strand, counting down.
AAGTCAAACAATAATAATAATAATAAAATAACAGAGGAGAGAATAAATTAAACATCTACATTAAAATAAGAGATTTCAGTCCTGAGATTGACAAAAAAGCAGGGAGCTGTTTTTCTTTTTGTTGAAAAATTACAATAACAATATTATTAAGAATGATAAATATTGAGGGCAGATGAGCAGATTTGGAATTAGGGTGGGCAAGTTAAATTAAGCAAACACGGGGAGCTTGTAGGCACATTCAAAAGTGGAGAATCCCAAGGCTAAAGAAATTACAGATTTGTCAGTCTGCTTCATTACATGGAGCTGTTTTGTTTTTTGATTTCTATTTATTTATTTATTTTTAAGATTGAAACAGCAATGAAAATCAGATCTTTTTTCACACACTTGTCCTGAGGAATCATACAAATTTTTCAGACAGAAAGACGATATGGCAAGATGGGGACCGATGCATTTTTCAAAGTTTGCCTTTGCCTATTACATCCCCCCACCCCCAGCCCTGGCAACCATTCCACAGGGAGCCCCAGCCCCCTAGACTGACTTTGGTGTGCAACCTGCAGGAGATTACAGTGTTAGAATGACGCAGCCCCCTCTCATCCAGCACACTTCTTTCCATTGCAAATATTCATTAGAATAGAATCATTTTGCTTTTACATTTTTACCCATTATAAAAAAGCCTTTTAATACGCTTCAGTGATCATATTGTAATTACTCTGCAGTGGAACAAAAAAGAAAAAAAAATTAAAAATGCACTAAAAAGATAAAAGCCTGCTATAATATGTAATTTCATTTCAAACAATGGCCCTTAAAAGCTTTACACAAACATGCATGCAATTAGTGTAATTTGCTTTTTTGCTCTGGGAATGCAATAGTGATTCATTCAAGCTCAGGCAAAGGTGGGGGCTGGGAAGGGGGGGTACTAGGGGGATGGGGAGTTTGAGTAATAATAGAACTGCAGGACACGGGCTCTGTGCGTCCAGAACAAGAACTGAAGGTTAGACTGATGGTTCCAAGTTCATTTCATGGAAAGAATACTTCAGAAGTCTGGACAAGCCCTAAAGTGTCCACAATAAACAAGTCCATGGCCAGGTGGCACTGGTGTTCTGGCCTGTTGGGTTCAAATGGATGCCCAGCTGAATGGCCATAATGATGTTATATGTAAGATCTATTTTACTTTTTTCTCTCCGGAGACATTATTTACTAGTAGACAATGCCAAAACCAAACCCTAAAAATGCCAACCTGTGCCATCATGATACAACGTTTGCCATACTGCTTGCTTAGTGAAATGACTGATGAATTTTATGGAAACAGTCAGAGGAATCATTCAGGGCACCTGGAATGGGACTGCACACCTGTGAAAGCCATCACTGTGACTCAGAGGTGAAAGGATTACCAGGTGTTTTTCTAGCAATGGCCTTTAAAGCTCAGACACAAGATATTTTTAAATAAATTAATTAAGAAGGTGGTGGCCTTTGCAGTCACAAACCCTGTTTTATTTGGCCTCTGGTGGTCCTTGGTGGGGTGGAAGGAGTTTCGTAACATACCTGCAGGGATGTGTCTCTTTCAACCATTGTTTTTTTTTTTTAACCAAATGATTTAAAATAGTGGGTGTCTCCCTGCTCCACTTAGAAGTTAATAAAAACAGACAAGGATGAGAATCTTGTGAATTCAAAAATCCAGTACTAGAACACCATATGGAAGTTTATGACAATATTGTCAGTGCAAAGTTATATTTAATTGAAATAAAAAGAAAATTGACTCTGCTCTTTTCAAATCCCTACTTCAGAGTGAGGACCTCTGACCTTTGTGGAGGTTACTTAAGGCAAATGTGGGCTTTTATAAATAACAGGATCTGCTCTTCAGAAGTTACAATAAGTAATAATTAACTGAACAGCAATCTTTCAGCTCCCAATAGTGACTTTAGTTAGTCATGAATATTGGGGACTACATACAACTTGCTTTAATAAAAGAAAGCTTTTGACCCATCCAGAAATCCATGAATAAAAAGGGCAAGGCAGATATCCAAGACAAGAGAGACTTTACCTGAAATAAATAAAAACTATTGCTACGTTGTGCCAAAGGGAGTCAATGGAATACAAAATTAACTTTCTGAGTGCATGGTTAGCACATCAGACAGCAATAAAGTACATGTGGTGGTCTGGATAAGGTCTGGTGCTTTATGTGGCTGTTTTTAGCAAATTTGGGTGTTTTCTGGCTGCTTTCTAGTCCTGACAGCTTAGTATCAGAGTCACAGCGAAGAATGCATTCTAATTAGCGTGTGTACTCGGCACGCCGCTCAGCCACTGAGACTGAATATTTCTCCCCACATTAATTATGAGCAGGAGCTTGGCTGGGCTGTTAATTACTGTTTGTTTTGTACGGCCCAAGTCACAGGCTTTCTTCGTGTAACATCAAAAAGATTTATTTTGTGATTAAGGAGACTTTTTCTGGGGGATGGAGTTGCTGTTGAGATGCAGCTTTGTTTTCTGTTAAGATCACCTTTCAAATTTCTCCATGTCCCCTCTGCCAAACACCACTGAGCCTATAGGGACAGCCTGCTTAAAGAGGGACAGCTTCTCTTGCTAATGGGGAGGCTCTGTGTGGTTCCTGTTTCCGCAGGGATAGCAGATGCCTTTTTTATCTTCCCCTTTTTCGTATGCCCTTTTTTCTTTCTCCGATGCAAAAAACAAGAGCCTTTAGAATTCTGCTGGCTGCTTTTCACAGAGCTGAATTTGTTTTTGCTTTACCACGAGCTTTTAAAATGGAGGTTATCTATTTTTGTAAGCCCTTGTGTGTGTGTGTGAGAGAGAGTATGTGTGTTTATTTGCTCAGGAAGATTAAGTTAAGTATACAGAATGAACCAACAACACAATGGACAAAAGCACAATGAAATGCTTCTGGAGTACAAGACCAAGTTACCCATTCCTAATGGCATCCCAGTGTAAGTTGTTGTTTCATGCTGACAAATGTGAATGTCTATGATATCTGCTTCTTTTGCCCACCCCTTGGGTAAATGCATCAGATGTCACAATTAGTTGAACATTGCTAACTTTTGCTCAAACTTAGCCTTCTCTACCTTGGAAATGTTAATAAAGTTCCTTGTAGATAAAATCCAAGAGCCCAAAACTGATTAGTGACACTCCTGGAAACAGAATCGAGATAAATAAGTATAAGGCTTGATTCCTCTGTGTTTTTGTGCAATATGCAAAAGAGCATTGTGGGGTTGGGGCTATTGGGTGAGGAAAAAATATAAGGAGAAAATCAGCAAGGCAGAAAATGCACCTTTTCAGCTCAAGTGGGCAATTTTTTTATCAAAGGTAGGCATGCCTATTATTTTATAATTGGCAGGCAACAAGGCACACCTTCTAGTTGTACTAACACAAGAGGATGCACTTTAAAAATACTCTCAAAACACTCTTGAACAATAACGAGCTGAAGTCAAGAGAGCTGCCACATCTCAACTCCCAGCTAAGCCCACAAAACCTAGCATCTCCCATCTTTGATTAAGGGCCTGGGATGCTGCACTGTGGTGGGGCTATCCAGCAGGCTTGTATTATTTTACGTCTAGCTGAAACTCTTGAATGTATTCTTTGAGGAAGGGCAAGTAAAGGAAATTATTCTAAAACATTTGCCATCAGAGGACATTGTAAGATGCCAAGTTGGTTTGGAGTACTTAGAATCTAGCACAAATTAAATATTGCAGCAGTGTAAATATGAGAGCCATGCTGTAAATCAAGACACACTGGATCAGGGCCCTCTTCTTACAAAAAAGTTAATACTGGGCCCTCCCTCATTATGGATCAGAAGATAGAAGAAACCTGATGGCCATCAGGAGTGGAAACACTCACTGCTATGACTGCTAATAGACTAATACATCAAAATTTGCTTATGCTTGTCCCAGAAGGATATTGGCTAGTAATCACTGTGGTGTCACTCTGGTGCCTGGCAGTACTGTTACTCTGTCTGGTAAAAATTAAAAGAACACAATGTAAAAGCTTGACCTTTAGGTTCCTCTGGTTGAATTAAAACATTAATACCAGAGTCCCACTTTGTGTAAGTATTAAGCCATTTTCATTGAGCAGTTGCATGGCAGAAGGGGTTAATGATGTGGGGGTGGGAAGTGTTAGATAATAATACACCATATGCTTCAGCATTTTAACAGCTGAGAAGGCCCAGTATGGATGAGCCAAGTCCTGAGCTGAAATCTATTTGGAATTTAATACCATTATCCTAATGCGACTGTCTCATTGTTTTGGTCAGGGACTAGCAGGCAGTGTCTGGGAGGAGAGGTCACTGGGGGAGGAATATTTTCAATATCTGAAACTACCCGTACAGAGTTTGTAGAATGGCTTTCAAACAATGTAGAGCTTGTGCATCTCTTCAATAAAAACTAGCCACTTAGCCTCAGAGTTTTCAATATTGAGGTAGAAGTGGCCTCCATAACATCTGCCACTTGATAACTTTCAGCAGGCACTATTTACCAGGTATGATAAGTAAAAATTTAAACCTTATAGCCAGACAGGTCCTAGTCTACAGTGTGTAGACTGGTAGTTTCCTGATTCTTTTCAGAAGGGAATCCTAAATGGTCCTAACGTCTAAACGTTCTTTCTACAGTGCTTCAGAGGAAACAGGTAAATTGATGTTTGAAAACATGAGCATTCTTTGATACTTGCTTAGAACAAAGCAGTTATGAAATACATGGAATAGTCACTGATATCAGGGGAGAGAGGGGAAAATACAGTATAATATTATTTATTAGCTACTACTACAAAGCCTCTGCAGGAGTACTCAGTGTTGTCTGGCACCCAGAGATGGCTACCAGTTGAGAATAATCTGTCAAATGCCTAGAGAGTATTTTTCTGCAGTGGCATGGGCATATAAACAAGATAATGTGTTTGGGGCCAGAGCCACAGAGGGCTAAATAGCACAGGTTGGACCCTCATGCCAAGCTTCCATTAAATTCCAAACAAAATTGCATTTGGATCTCAACAACTATTGACAGACTCATAGTTTTCAAAGGAAACTATATGGTGGCAGTGAGACCCTCAATGAGCTATGAAAAACATGCCAAAGCCTAAAAAGAAAAGCTAAAATAGGTCTGAAGGTTGACAGGAAACACAGTAAAACCTTGCATTAAACCTGAACACTGACTGTGTTAGTCCACAAAAAATTATATATATAAATAATTTATTTGAACCTGGGACTTGTGTTCACATCTGTTACAGCGATTAAAGCTTGGTAGAATATTAAGTGAAAGCTGAACTCACTTGGGTATCTAAAAAGACTTCCTTAAAGGCAGGAAGAAAGTCATTCAGACCAAAAGAGGCACCAGCATTTTGAATAAAAATCTCTCAAATTATTTTGCATCTTGCATCATGGTCAGGGATTGGAGGGTTTTAAATGCACAAAGTACAAGAAGCCAAATGTTGTACAAATACCCCAGCTGATGTCTTGTCATTCCAGCTAATGTTTATGTATTGTAACATGGCTAAAGGTATCAGTGAGTTTGTCACTAAATACATTCCCTTACCTAAAAATCTTGTAATTAGAAAGCTGATGTCCAAAAAGCCATTTCACCTTTCTAGGAAGTTATCATGCTTTGACAAACCACTAAAAGAAGATTAAACCAATTGTATTGCTCAGCAGTCTAAAAAATTACATTCTGATTTGCACTCACTTATTGTTGATAGCTGACTATGACTGTAAAAATAAAAAGTTACACACCCAAAGCAAACTTGTGGAGGACTATGGCTAGAATCAGTTCAAAAGGAGAAAGGGGACAAAAAGGTCAGGCTGGACATTAGTCCCTTGAATTGTTTTCCTATAGAAATCAAATATTGGATTTTTGTGCCACCATTTGAACACCCCATTTCTGAAATGGAAGTCACACATAACACCCAAATAAATCTTGGGTATAAAAAAAATAATATACACACGCACACCT
>JANRMT010062838.1:15379189-15475988 GCA_026402145.1 Polypterus bichir lapradei | reverse complement strand
TATATATATATATACATAAAACCCAGAACTGACACAATCTGAATTCCGAGTGTTAAACTGTTTAAAATATGTTTTCCCTTAGCAGCCAATGAATAACTGGTATATATTTTTACAAAATTCAAGTTTTCAAGTTTCTTAAGAAGAGTTTTTCCATACTTTGAATCCTTTCCCTCCAGTAAATATTTTAAAACTCTAAGCAGTGCAATTTTCTTCTCAAATCTGTCTTTTTCTTTGCTGTTCTTCTTCAGAAGGGTGCTGGCGAGGAGAGTGGGTCAGTAAGATGAAGCTATAGGCTATGTTCTTGTATTTTGAGAAAAGAATGGTGAAAAGAGATTTTTGCATGTGTATTTTTCAAATGATTTAGAACTAAATTATTAAAACAACACTCCTTCTCCAAAAGATTTTATGTAAAATAAATAAATAAATACATAAGTCTGAAATGTAATCCAGCTTGTGGGAGAGGGGGAACATAATCATTTTAAAAGCAAATATTAATTACCATGAAAAAAAAACACATTTGCCAAGGCTTGCCCATTTGCAAAATTAAAGGCTCAAAATCAAATTCCAGCACTATCACACTCCCTATCCACCTCACAAGTCCCCAACTCCTCACCTGCACGGATCTTTCCCTTTGATCCTTTCAAGCCCCGGTTCCAGTTGCTGTTTTTTATGGGGCAGTTTCTAGCCACCTCTGTGCTAACTGTGCATCGCTTCACTGCATTTGCCCATTTTCTGATCTGTAAAGCAATGCCAATCACACACACATATATATATATATATATATTTATATATCTATATCGATTTATATATAGAATAAAGATCTCCTTATCTGTTTTCTTATTTCTTTTTCTCTTTAGGACCTGTCCAAATTTACTTTTCTGATTTTTATCTGTAAACTGGTAATCGGATGTGAGCATGCTGGTGGTCCAACAGTCGGGGCACCGATACCGTCTCATACCCTTTGCCAAGCATCTGCTCCTTAATGCATGGTGGGTGGATGTCATTGATTAGATATTCCAGAGACTGCAGGCTGCTGCTCAGGATGGATGTGTTGCAGAGGCTCTTGCTGGGCAGACTGCAGCATAATCCACTGTCCAAAGGATGCTGGGGGTGCAGTGGAAAGCCGAGTTCTCGGTGACCCCCAGTTGTATTTGTCCCCACCAGGTCCTGGGGGTTGTAGCAGTCACTGTCAGGTGTAACTAGAATGCTGTTCCATGGTGGGGCAAAATACTGACCCACTGAGAAGTTGCCATGCATGCCAGTGCAGTTAAGGGGTGATGCAGTCATCTTGTCAAGCCCACTAGCACTTGCTGCTGCTGCAGTGAGAGCGTAAGGCCTCGAGGACAACTGGGCTCCACTGGTGGCTCCTCCAGCACCACCTGGCACACAGGTTTCAGGAGATTTGCTGATAGCAGCTCCTCCACCACTCCCACCACTATACATTCTCAATGCCGCCTGCTGCTGTTGCTGTTGGTGGTGGTGATGATGGTGCTGCTGTTGTTGCTGTTTTTGCTGCCAGATTATGTAGTCCATGCTGTCCACATAGGCAGTGCCAGCCTTGGTGAGCTCCATCCCCTGAGTGGGCAATACCGTACTGGTGTAAGTCAGGCTGCTTTGTGCCAGCATCCCAGTAGGGAAGCCAGCTGTGTTTCCAGAAGAATTTGAAGAACCCGAAACCACTGTGGTCTGTTTTGCTGGGCTGGGATTGGTAGTGGCGGCAGCCACCACCACACCTTGACACACCTTCTGTAAAGCCTGTGCCTGGCAGTGCTGGTTAATCTGATAGATAATACTCTGTATCGAAGGAAGATTGGACTGAGTGGGCAAGGCCAAACCCCGGCCACCCGCAACTGGGATGACAGAAGCTGCTACAGTGACATTCGGAGGGACAGGCATCGAGGACGCTTCTGGGACCTTGCTGGTGCCTGTGTGGTAAGATATTTGTCCATGAGCCTGGGCTAAAGTGCTGTTTGCATGTGATGGGTATGGGGCCACAGCTATTTGGGCTGGCGATAGCTTAGTCCGCTTACCCTCTGAATTTTTCACAATGCCCTTAGTAGAAGTGCTACTTGCTGTCTTGACAATAGCTAGAAGACCTTGGTAGCCACCTGTGTGCAGATGAGGGTAGGGGTTATAGCGCTGGCCTGTAGTATCATATCCATTAACTGTCCGGTTAAGGTGCTTGTGTTGTGGTACCCTGATGTTTGTGGGGAAGATCTTGATGGAAAGGGGATTGCTGGCTGTCTTCTGCGCATAGGCATCCAGTTCAGCTGCACTGGGATAGCGTGGGGAGTGCACAGGGGCTGCCAGTTCACCTGAAACAGACAAGCAAACATATTCCTTAGGATAGCCGCAAGGTCATACTTGTGTGAATCTTGACATTAGGAATCAAAAGTAAGTTCAAAATATAAGGGTTTGTTTACAGAATCAGTATTTTATATGGACAGGGAATACCAGAGTTCGAATGGAGTAGAACACTGCAAGGTTTTTTAGGTGCACTGTAATGAAAAGAGTTTTTAGTCTTAGAACACACGCTCTTGGCCCCTGAAGCACGACAAGCTGATCATAAATGCACCTAAAGCATATGCCAGTGTCAAAACATTCAAACAGTAACCAAGCCAACACAAAAAAGGGAAGCCATGTGTATGTATGTGCCATGTACTGTACCCACAAGCACATTTACTGTAACCATAGCTGCACAGTTAATTACTGAAATGAAATGCTGATAAATATTTTCCCTGTTTGTTTCCCAACATACAATCCATGTGACAAAATGTGTTAAAGCCCCACCGAACTGCTAGATTTGCATGTGTGTATGCGAGTACATAAGCAAAAACCCAAACCTAGAAAATACTAAAAGAAAATCAAGGCTACATTACTCTGAGGGCTCCATTTGGCCTGCAGAAACTAAAAAAAGGCTTCCCTACCACAATTAGAGTGAAAAGCACCTCTCAGCAAATAACCCTCCCTGGCTTACACAATGTGTAAATTCACCTGCAAGATATCTTCTGACATACGAGGTTGGCAGGCACTTTGTGGATGGGCCAATCCATGCTTGGCCCCCAGTGAAAGCGGCTGGTACTTCAGCAATTCCACTAATGCTTATACACCAATATCTCTGTTGCTTGCATGTCTAGGTCTGTTTTGAGCATTGTTCTTTTAGAAACAGAACATTAACAGTTTCAATAATACAAAATTAAAAAATAAAGATATTACCTTTATACTATTTACTTTATATTGCATTTTAGTAGAGCACACTTGATGCTTTATAAAACAAATTTTATATATCTCTCTCTCTCTCTCTCTCTATATATATATATATATATATATTCAAGTACAAGAAGCTGTTCTTACTATTGTGGCCCCTCTCCTTCATACCGTACAGTTTCACAGGTGCATGCATAATGTGCTGCTTAAGTAGTCTCTCTATTTTTCCTCAATAAGTTTCTAAATTAAATTGTTCCACACATTATATTTTATAATCTCTAAAAGAATGAGAACACAAGGCTACAAATTCAGTTCTTAACCCAAATTAGCTGTGATCCCTGGGTAAATCACTTAACCTTCTATGGCCCCAAATTTAAAATATGTAAACCTGATAACTGTGTTAGCTATAAAGGGGGGCTCTATAAACAAGTGTTTTTAAAATTTATTTCTGTTTATATAAAGTATGTTTTCCTTCCTGTCCCTTTATATTTAAGTCTAGAAACAGATTTAACAGTTTTACCATAGATTAAATTGTTATTCTATTAACAATACAATCAATAATAAGGGTGAGAACACATTTTTGGATTACCATTATTCATTCTGAAATTAGTAAATGGCCCTCCTTCTCTAAAGCATGAATCACCTTTCTGCTGTCACTCACACTATGATTGGTACAACTAGTGTTGCAAATTGTGAGTTCAATAACAGACTTGATATTTTCTTCTAACAGTCTGTGTATTTCTTGTATATTTTATTACTATGCAGATTTAAAAAACATTTAATTTTTTCTGGTTATATACTGCTTTTATAACTCATAGAAGAGTGGAAGACAGTCTTCTTATTACTGGTACTGCTGCATTTTGTGTGACAGTTTATATAGTATCTGCTCTAGATTTGTTTCTCTTATGTACAAATTCAATCCACTACAATATTATGAATCTTTCAGTAAATTAACATGCAAGCTCTGCTTGATATATACTGTATAGCCCATTAGACAAGGATGTTGTGATCCTGGTGAACATATGAATTACTCACTGGCCTTTTCTCTTGTGTACAGAATCTCTGGCTGCTAGGTAAGAGGTCTCACTCTCTATTCATTTTACTGAATTTCTCCTGTTAACATGCTAATTATTAGATGAGTGCCACATTTTTCCAGCACTACATTGAAAAGCCATTTTCCAGTCTCACATTTTCACATTTAGTTTTGATTTTGTGATATCTGAAGTCTTTCTAGCTTTTTTGAATCAAAAATTTTGTTTTGTCCATGACATTTTTATTAATTTATTTTTTTCTGCTACAGTAAAAAAAAAATTCACGTCCAATGGGAGAATAATGACTTTCTGGAAGCCAGCTGTTATTCAACAGTAATGCAGTTCCTTGATTAGGTTTTAATAGTTAGTTTCTTCTGTGTTGATATTTTTATTACTGTGCTTTCTTTTCTCTATATAAAAAGTTATTATTATTAACTTATTCAGTCCAAACAACATCATACATAAATATAAAAGTTCTAATATCTAGCAGATACTGTATGTGTAGCACGTTCTTGATTCTATGGTGGTAAACATTACAGTTTGATTATACTGTATATGTACTGTATCCCCTAAGACACTTTGATCTCCAATAAGTACTAACTTCACTCCAACAACAATTGCACATTGGTGTGCTAGTTCTGCTCAGTAAAGAAAATCAATAATTTGGGAACTGTGCTCTTGAAAGAAAATCAGTGTAATTGGAAGAATACAATTGTTTTACTTTCATATATTTATTAAGGTTATCTTATAATTAAAAAAGAAATACTTAAATAATGGTGTTAGAATGTTGGTAAAGGCACTAAACATGCAAAAATATAGAACATAAATATAAGATTTGGAAAAAGATAGAGAACATGTCAGTTTGATGCTCAAGTACCAGAAGGGCAGCAGTGTACACTCCAAATTTCTGATATTCTTATGATTACTGTGGACTACAGCATGGTGGCCCATGTTAAAAATAATCTAAAAATCACAAATTATGATCAGTAAAACAGTGAATATAAAAAAAACAGTTAAATGTAAAGAAAAAAAACAAGAAAGTTTCTAGGAATTTACCAATTAAGGTTTTTAATTCCCTGTGCAGGGCATAAAAGGTTCAAGGGCCTTGGCTCTGCGGCTCACTAGAGTAAAGGTGGGATTGCGGCACACGCATTCCACGGATGCAATCCATTTACCCAGTGGGCTACACAGCATTTTGTGAAAAGCTCTGGGCTTCAGGAAATCCACTCTTTGGTCATTTACTTTTCAATACTGGACTTCAGTTTCTTGGCCATGATACTGGGACTTGACCTCATATTTATAAAGCTGCTGCTTAACTACCTTGAAAAAAGGTCAAGAACCACAAATGGAAGTCTCCATGGATCCAAAGGCTGGTGGCATTGGAGGGGGTGGATGGGTGGGGGCTCTTGAGAGAGATTTAATTTAAACTACATTATTCAGGCAATTTCATGGATACTTAGCTTATTGCTACCCAAAAAATAGAAAGGCTCTCCATTTACAAGCAGTAAATCAAGAGCACAGATTATGAGTGGACCATGAAAGAAAGGAAGAAAGAAAAGAAAAAATGTGGAAAGGGTTAGGACACACAGAGACTTTTATACACTTTTACAGATGAAAAAGACTGCTCAAATTAACTGCAATAACAAAACAGTCAAAAGCACAAGAGCTGGGAAAGGAAGAGGGGGCAATGTTGGTGAATCTTTCATCATTTTTTGATAACAAATCCATTTTAAAAGAGGCTCGCTAATGCTCCACAGGCACAATTCATTTGTTCTTTTCATTTGCACACTTGTTTTTAGTTTATTTCAAATATCCAATGAGCCTCCAACTGTGAAAATGATTAAATCTACAAAATCTATTTAATAAAGGAAATAAATTGGGTGTTTAAAATGAGAAAAAGAGAGAGAGTTAGATGGACCATGGCCTAACCTCAAGATCAGCCCTAATCAGAATATTTCAAAATTTAAAATTGTATAGACAGTTCCACTACTCACACTAAAATATTACAGAATTTATTACACAGGTCTATCCCACTAATAATACAATTGCATTACCTCTGAACAAGTTGTAAAGCAAACTCACTATTAATATTAATATATTAGTTGACTTTTACTTTGATATCTTATAACACTATTCATATTAACAAATGGCTGAGAAAAATGGGTGAAGCTGATCTCACTATTCAGAGTACACCTGATACATATTTTGATGAATTTGACTTGATTGACCTTATTCCAATACACACACCAATATAACTGGCTAAAAATAAAGGACAACACCATTCTCACTGCTCACACTGACATTCATTTTGTTTCCATGTGAGTATCTATCTGAGATTAATACAATGGTTGAGAATAAAACTGAAACTAGTCACATTACTAGCACTAATATAGAGAAGAGCCAAGCAAAATGACACCTTTTATTGGCTAACTAAAAAGATTACAATATGCAAGCTTTCGAGGCAACTCAGGCCCCTTCTTAATAGCACACAGGTTTCTTTAAATTGGGTGGTGAAGGGGCCTGAGTTGCCTCGAAAGCTTGCATATTGTAATCTTTTTAGTTAGCCAATAAAAGGTGTCATTTTGCTTGGCTCTTCTCTACATTCGTAATGGCTAACACGGTACAACATCCTAGTACTACTAGCACTAATATATTAATGGAGTATACTAGGTGGTCCTAGTTTCTATACTGACACTATATTAATAGCTGAGAAGAAAGGAAGCCATAATAGTACACCTTTCTTACCAAAATAGTACTAGAAGTATAGTTTAGGCCTAATGGCACATGGCACACCCTGCAAAAAATTCAGTAGTGACTATACATGTATCACAGTATTTAAGCAATGCAAACACAATAAAAATATAATGCTCTATTTCAGATATATGCCAATAAGCGCTCCTGTGTGTACAGTCAACAGGAACAACTAAAACTTTGGTGAATATGTAGAATTTACACTACCTACTTCAAACAGTCATGAACAGATTATTACACACAGATCTCAAACACATCACCAGCTCACAGGAACTGCATTTCTGTATGAAAGAAATGCAGTGGCCCACGACAAGCATTGGTAAGATTTAATTTCTTACACTCAAACCATGAAGCAGGATGAATCACATCTCACCTACCCAATGAATTGCTGCATGAACATGGTGGAGAAAGAGAGGAGAATGGGGGGTTGCACCCCTTCTTTAGACATAGAGTAGGTCAACAAATTGTGAAAGGCTTACAGCTGCAGTCTCCTTCACACAAGCCATGTCCTTGGAGGTGGCACGATCCTGAATACTCAATTAACACACAGCTAATTAGCCATGGCTGACATGTACTGAATTCTGATGAACTCATTTTAGAAGATGGGGGGGGTGGGAGGGGGGCTGTGCAGAAAAAAAGTAGGATTTGAAGGAAAAAAAAGAAAAAGCCATTAATTTCTACACTTATTAAAAAGCTCTTTGTAATTGTAATAATCAAAGTCAGCTGTGGTACCCAGGAGATAGAGAGAAAGTACAGAGTAATTATGTAGAAAATAGATGAGGAAGAATAGAAGGAAAAAGGTCAATATGGAGCAAAACAAGTGAAAGAAAAACAGTGGCATAAGAATGAGTCCACCTTCCACTCATCATCACAAGAAATATAACAGTAGTGTACATACCCTGCAGTGAAAGAAAGGTTCTGTGCCCACAGCACCTTCATCTTTGTTGTTATATGGCATAGTCCAAACATAGATGTGCCTGAATATATCATGAGAAATATTACATAGAACACAAAGGTGACCTAACTGAGCCAGATCTATCTGCTCTTCTATTTCAGACTCATTTGAAAAGTTTCTCCACATTTTGATTAAATGGAATCGAAATAAGCAAGAACTGACCAGTAGAAGAAGCTGATCCATTGTAATTCTGTTCAACCCATCCACCAGCTTCTGCAGGTCTTAAGCCCTCTGTTACTTAGTTTAAGAAAAACATACCCCATACTACTCAGCCTGATTCTCCCAATCCCAGTGTTCTCCTGTTGATGCCTCACCACAACATCTCCTTTTTGGGGAGAAGCAAAGCCCTTCAGCAAGTGGTAAACTCGGAAAACATACCCTGGGGTCTCCAGCTAGGAAAGAAGTAGAAACGGTACACAAGGAATGATTGTCTGTTGGTGTCCATGCCCAGGCCTGATATAGTATACAGTACAGGTGTAACATGTTATCAAAGAGAGGAATGCCAGCACTCCATTTATCCTTCCAAAGACACTGCACAGTTTTACAGATAAGCGGTTCTGAAAATGGGAAACCCACAGCTTGGTCAACAACTTTGTGCAATTTAAACACAAAGAGCGTAGGACCATATTATTAGAAAATGGCTCTGCTCAACAAACATAATATTCTTTCACTCATGTTGTGTGAATCTGTATTTCTGCAATAAAACAGAAAACACTATGTTGTTCAAGTAAAGCTTGAAAAGAGAAAGTTATGAATATAAAAGCTACACACAGAGAAAAAATTATCTATGTCATCTTAAGGGTTCTGCTGCCTATGCCCATGCAGCAGCTATCCATCTGTTGGTCTAATATATGCAAAGAAAACTTTGAGGGAGTGCTTACCAAGAAAGGCACAATATAAAATAATAACTTTTTATGTGCCACCCTCAGGCAAATTGACCTAAAATCCTCAGTGTGGAGCACTCAGAGATTGTTAGGCCCTTTTCCTAAGCCCAGTGAAGGTGAGCAGTAAGGTTCTTACAAGCTCTTTCTCTGTATGTCGCACATCACCCTCTTCAGTCGTTTGCTTTACTTTATGCGGCACCCGGTGTCATTTCAGATGAGTTCCAATTGCTTCCTATGGCTTTTCAACCCCCCTGTCTTAGTGCTGATGTGTCTGTGCTTCTTCTGCATGTCTGACACCCCCCCTTCCCTTTCATTGAGTGAGTGAGTTTCATCAGAAGCACTCACCGAGCAAAATCACCTCAGGGCGAACGCTTTATTATCTGTAGTCGAAGCGTCACCACAAATACCATTCTACACACACAAGTGTCACTTTCCATTTGTGCTAGATGAGAGCGGACACTGCACACTCTCTCTGCTCCAATCCATCGGTAGAGGAAAACAAACAGTGTAGGAAAATAAATGACTCTGTTCTTCTTAGAAGGCCAGAATCAAGGTGCTCTGTGTCACACTGTACCACCCACTTACATAAAGGAGAAACAGAGAGAGCAAATGTCAGTCAGGGATGCTGAAACAACTAACCTACTACAGCAATGGCGATCTCCTAAACTAGATGTTTTTGTTTGCTACCTGCAGAAGTAACTGAACAAAATGTTCTAGATCCAAACCAATAGCCCACCAGGCCACACAGCTTCACACAGCAAACATAAGGAGTTGTGCTAACTTGGGATCAGGAGGAAGCCTATGGCTGTAAAGCTGTAAATGGGAGTGGCTGGTTTCATACACCATGTGCTACCTGGCTGGATCATGAAATATTTCTAAGGCGCCTACGGCCTTGTCAAGCCTCAACTCTACTTGTTTCTGATGCATAAAATCATCCCATAAAGAAAACAAAAAAGACAGCAAAAAATATGCAACAACAATGGCAATACTAGCGTAAAATGTTCAGTAATATGCTTAGTAGCCTTTTTTAACATATTGCTATTATAAAGCATGACTTACTCTAAACAGAACTGCTATTCTCCTCACTACTGTCTTGCCTCCCAATGTTCTCTTCTGGGATCATCTAAGTGGTATTATACAAAGCCACAAGCTTACAGTTAAACAACAAAATGTCATTCCCAAATCAAGTTGTCCCAGGCACACTAACGAGGTAGAGTAGAAGATTGTAGATCATAGACACAGATAACCATACACTTAAACTGGATTTAGTAAAATCAAATACTGTATCTAAAACTCACCAGGGCTGATCACAGCAGGTCATAACCCTTAATGTGGGACAAAAATCAAACAGTCCAAAAAGGAAAATTGTTTAAGGAAGCTTCTATATATGATGCAGGTAATTTACAAACTAAATAGGACTTATTTCTACAGAGACAGAGTTCTTAACAATTACCAAGTACCAACTCTTGGAACAAGTTATGTCAGGTCAGGTTGGGGAGCATGCACTAGTACAGCATGTTGCCACACCCCCCCCCCCCCCCGCATGATGAAACAGATCCTGGTTGGCAAGCCCCTAGACAGACACGCAGTCCAGTTTCACTTCCCGGAAATGACCGTCTATCTGCCACAGCCAGGTGTTACATGGGAGTCCCCTTGGTCTGGTCCAGCCGCTCAGGTCCTCAACAATGAGAATCCTGTGGGCTGGATCACCCTCAAAGAATCATGCCACTTGGCCATAGTGCCATAACTGACACTCCCTCACAATGCAGGTAATGTGCTTCATTCGGGACATTGTGAGCAACTACTTGTTTGACACAAAATCAAACCAATGGTACCAAAGGATTCTCCCAAGAGACATAGTACTTAAGGAACTCAGTCTTCATCTCAGGTCACTGGATAGCATCCATGTCTCACAACCATGTAGAAAAACAGGAAGCACCAGGACTCTAAAGACTTGGGGCTTTGTCATTTTGCAAATATAAAATACTGGGAGTGCCACACACCTTTTCCAGTAACCTCATACCCACCAGGCTCTCCCAATCCATCTACTGACTTCATAGGAAGAGTCACTAGAGACATGAATGTTGCTGCTGAGGTAAGTAAAGCTCTCGACAATGTCGAAATTCTCTCCACATGCAGACACACTGCTGATGGCTATGCCCAAGAGGTCTTTAAAGACCTGACTCTTGTTTTTTATCCAGGACACTCGCAAGCCCAAATACTCAGACTCCTCGCTCAGTCTCTCAAGAGCACAAATCAGAGCCTCTATTGACTCAGTGAAGATCACAGCATCATTGGCAAAGTCAAGATCAATGAATCTTTCTTCAGCAACAAATGCCCCCATAGGCCCCACGACCCTGCCCGACACCCAGTCTACACAAGCATTGAATAGAGTAGAAGCAAGAACACACCCCTGACAAACCCCATAGTTAACTGGGAAATATGCAGATGTTCTGCCTCCACTCTGCATAGCACTCGCAGTACCAGTGTACAGGCCAGCCATGATATCCAGAAACTCTGGGGAGATCCCGCAAAGTCTCAGGATGTCCCACAGGACAGCTTGATTAACTGAGTTGAATGCTTTATGAAAATCAATAAAGACTGCAAAGAAATTCTGACGATATTTCGTTTGCGCTACATAAGAAACTTCTTAGGCATAAAACCAGACTGCTCCGGTCACTGGTAGGTGAGCAATTGATCACAGATCCTACTGAGGATGACCCTAACAAGGACCTTACCCGGCACTGAGAGCAGGTTTATCCCCCTGTAGTTGCAGCAATCCAGGCGATCACCCTTCCCTTTCCAGATAGGGACAATAAGTCCCACTTTTCAGTTAGTTGGGATGACGCCTGTCAAGGAGGACAGCCTTACCACACATCCCTGCAGCATTCCCTACCTTCAGCTGGTTCACCATCTGTGCAATCTTAGTGAGACTGGGTGGTTCACAGCCAATTGGAGGATCAGCCTCAAGAACTGTGAAGCCAGAGATGTCCAACATCCTAACAGGAGGATCAGGTTTAAACAGCTGTTCAAAGTAGCCAGCCCAGCGGGTCACAATTGCAGCATCATCCATAAGGACTGCTTCATCACTCTTGGAACAGAACTGTTTTTTTTCCCATTTAGTACCATTCACATTGCTCTCATAAAGTATTTAGTTTATAAGTCAATCAAGTATGATATAAATGAATCAGTCAATCTATCAATGAATCAGTCATTCAAATACTCCCAGGAAGTGTTTCATACTACTGCTAAATATGACATTAATTTTGATCTTTCAGAGTGAACATTCTCTCACTGTGCCTTGCACAACAACCAAACATATCAATAAATCTTTATTTTACAGTATATAGTACCTTGCTAAGTTACATAATACTGTATATTCTCAAATCCTCTTAATTGAATTCAGGATCATGGGGAGGCAAAATCCATCTCAGCAGCATCGGTTGTAAAGCAGGGACCACCCCTAAACAGAGTGCCAGTCCACCACAGGCCATTCAATTAGCTAAATTGGAAATTTTGTAGTCTGGAATCTTCAACATTGTATACATTTCAACACAATACCAACCAATTGGGTAGTCTGTGAGACTGGCATTCAAAACTGCTCATTTACATGCTCTGATAGTCTCCACAATGAAGTCATCCCAGTTGTCTTTGCCGATTTCCATTCAGTGGGCACAAAAACACATCAATATCACTTAGTCAGCACCTTTCCATTCAAACAGGATGATATTGCTTTTGTATTTAAAACCCCCTGCAAGTCACACATCAGTAACAAAGCCATGAAAGAGCCACACACTGAGAGAATCTCCCAGCTCAGCACAAACTGACGTGAATTACAGAGCCTGACTGGCACACCAGCCGATGTTGTCACATATGATTAGGGCTTGCCGAGTACAGCTCACTGCCCCGTGAGTTGATTTGAGTACCAGCTGCTCTGACAGCTCAACACTTGCAGGGCAACGCCTGAGTCGTGGCCCAGAGGGGTGTCCCCTGAAGTAATGGGGAAGGCTTGCCTTTTTTTTGCTGCTTGCTGTATTTAGAGGTAAGGTCTTGAGAAATGTAGGTTACTAAAACAGTACAGCACATCACAGGGATCGTTCTCTTGTCTTCAATGGTGCCTAAGTCATATTATCTTTTGTCCCACTACTGATCATGTTCCTTTACCCTTAGTCATATCCAGATTTTGAACTGTAAACCTGTCCATTTACTTAAAATTTAAACAATTGGCAGGGAAAAGAAGACAGGAACACCAAATATTGACAAATTGAACAAAAGCACAAAAATCAAAATAGGCTACATGAAACCAGCATACTACACATAATGTAGCGAGATATGAAGTCAAAAGCTAGTGAGGTACTTATAACACCTAAAATCCAAATTATCTCTTCATTTGTACTTCCCCGGCCCTAGCTCAGGTTCCTTACCAGGGAGTAACTTGCATATGTTTTGAAAAACCTACACTTGTGACTAGGGTAAGAGGTCACATAAACATATGAAGACACATGTGAAAGCACTCAAGTAAATAAGGGGGCTTACATATAGGAATAGTTCTTAAGTTAATTAAGCAAATCGTATTATAGTATGCTCAAGGGCATGTAGAGAAAAGCAGATCCATCCTCCAGTGCCTGTAATTTCATCTAGCACCACTTTAAGACAAGATTCTTTGTGAATTTCAAAAAATGTAGATAGCTGGTGTGAATTTGGTGTTAGCTTCAGTTACAGTGAAGACAGCTCACCTTGTTGATGCTTCACAATGTCTACAGTGATGTCACAAAAGAAGAACATTAGGAGTATAAATTAATTATATGCAAATTTACATACTCCAGAATCATGGCATGTGTGGATTCAGGAGGAAATTTAAAGCAGAGAGATATAATTTGGATAGAGGCTTTAACCTTTTTTGGAAATTCACATACATGACCCTGCTCAGCACAAGAAGCCTAGTACATTGGTCGTGTTCAAAAGTAAAGTTACATAATCTAACAGTTAAGAATGCATTTTCCTGGCATAGTCTGGATAATTCTGTGTGATCAGCTTCATTCCATAGCCTAAATTTACTTTCCAGACTGCAGGGAGGTGATGTTTTCTAAACTCAGCAAGGCATTTATAGAATTTTGTAATTGCAATTAGGCATTAATGAGACATGTTTTAATGATCTACTATACAGTCCTCTACATTCCTACATTCATCAATGAAGCATGATATTAAAGCAAGATGGGTGCTTCCTTCCTACAGAATTGGGGGTGTACAAGCTGCTTTTGTAATATATGGTGGTAACAGAGTGTATATATATATATATATATATATATATATATATATATATATATAACGCAAGGACCGGGGGAAGAAGCTTGCATGGGGCAAAACCCTCCCCAAGATGTAGAGGGCAGCTCCCCTGGCATGCTACAGTGCCATGGGTTTGCAGCATGGAAGCTCAACCCAGCTGAGACCCGTGGCCACCGCCAGGGAGCGCATGGAGAATGGCTGAGCCCTCCTCTGCAGGGCTGCTGCCACACTCGGAAGTGCAGCTGGAAGAAAATCATGGAACACCTGGTGCTCTTGAAGACTCAAACCCAATAATTTTCTTTTTCCTTAATTAGCAGCCAAACAATAATGAGATACAAAATGAACCAAAACATGACCAGCAAACTGTATCCATCATACAATATCCGAAAATAAAAAGGGGGTCTCAGGAATGTTGATTTGCTCAGGTCCCCAAAACATTTTACCAGTGCTCTTAGAAAAGAGAAAATCAACGATTTTGGAAATGTATAGTATTGCACAATGAGAACAGCAAGCCATGGATTAAAAAAATGAGTTTAATTAACAACAAGAATCTGCACCTAATTAAGCAACTGGTTGGAGTGAAATTGGTTGGAGTTTGAGGACCTGATTTAGTTGGTCTTCTGTTGGCTCAATCATTTCACATTTCATTTCATTTCAATTAACAGCAAACACAGGTCACTAAATAAGAAAAGGGTTAGAATGAAAACCTGCAGTCACTGCAGCCCTCCAGGACTGGAGTTTGAGATCCCTGCACTAAAACATACCATTTTCATTTTTAAATTAAAAAATGATTAAGACCAATCTGTGGCATGGGAATTGCTATACTATGAACATCACTAAATTACATCTCGCCCTAGTACTGACCTGGTTCCTAAATATGTGCCTATTGACTGGACATGCTTGTAAATATGAGACTTAAACTGGTAGCACCACCCCCACCTTTCCATTGCTACTTCAGTAAACAATATCTCTTCAGCAGAGACAAAAACTAGAAAAAATACCAGAAACCATGAGTATTAGAAAGAAGGAGAGTGGTGGGTGGAGGCAAGGCAATCAGCTTGGGCTCAGGGAGAATGGCATGCCTGTCTGCACAGAGAAAGACACCATTTACAGAGCCGCAGGTAAATCTGTGAAGAAAGCCGCCTGTAGGCAGCCTGAGGCAATCTCAGCCTTTCTGTTCTATCATTTAGAAGACACATCCTCCGTTGATTTCCAATTAATATTTAATGCCACATTAAAAAAAAAACAGCACGTATCCATGGGGGAAGGACAGTGTAAGACAGAATGAGACTCTGGACAGGGGATAGGTAGAGTGGTGGCTCTGAGGCTAGGGATCCGCACTGGCAATCGGAAGGTTGCCGGTTTGAATCCTGTAAATGCCAAAAGGAACTTTGCTCTGTTGGGCCCTTGAGCAAGGCCCTTAACCTGCAATTGCTGAGTGCTTTTAGTAGTGAGAAAAACGCTATATAAATGCAAAGAATTATTATTATTACTGAGGGAATGTTTACTGCTAGCTCTGGAAACCAGTGCATATAACTGCACTAAAGCTGTGTCCTGATCCCGGAATGTGCGGCAGGTTCTTAAGTTTATTCCAGCACATATTTCTTAAACTACTTGGCACATTGCACACAATACTATTAATTCTTAAGAATGTTGGGTTCTTGAGGCCTTGGGTTCAGCACGCACCTCTTCAGCAGAGAAACTATGATTTCATTACTTTACTAAGACAGTCCAATAATATACAATTTTTATCATATGTCCAGAGATATTGTGTTAGGTTGACTGAAGAGTTGTGAGCGTATGCTATACAATACACTGACTCCCCAGACAGGTTATTTCTATGTTGGATGGGTTCTGGTTCAGACCAGAGAATCTTATTTCTCACCATCTCAGAGTCCTTCAGGTGTCTGATGAGACCAAGATAGAACTTTTTGGCCTTAATTCTAAGCGGTATGTGTGGAGACAACCAGGCACTGCTCATCATTTGTCCAATACAGTCCCCACAGTGAAGCATGGCGGTGGCAGCATCATGCTGTGGGGGTGTTTTTCAGCTGCAGGGACAGGACGACTGGTTGCAATCGAGGGAAAGATGAATGCGGCCAAGTACAGGTATTCCTGGACAAAAACCTTCTCCAGAGTGCTAAGGACCTCAGACTGGGCCGAAGGTTTACCTTCCAACAAGACAATGACCCTAAGCACACAGCTAAAATAACGAAGGAGTGGCTTCACAACAACTCTGTGACTGATCTTGAATGGCCCAGCCAGAGCCCTGACTTAAACCCAATTGAGCATCTCTGGAGAGACCTAAAAATGGCTGTCCACCAACGTTTACCATCCAACCTGACAGAACTGGAGAGGATCTGCAAGGAGGAATGGCAGAGGATCCCCAAATCCAGGTGTGAAAAACTTGTTGCATCTTTCCCAAGAAGACTCATGGCTGTATTAGCTCAAAAGGGTGCTTCTAATAAATACTGAGCAAAGGGTCTGAATACTTAGGACCATGTGATATTTCAGTTTTTCTTTTTTAATAAATCTGCAACAATTTCAAAAATTCTTTTTTTTTCTCTGTCAATATGGGGTGCTGTGTGTACATTAATGAGGAAAAAAATTAATTTAAATGATTTTAGCAAATGGCTGCAATATAACAAAGAGTGAAAAATTGAAGGGGGTCTGAATACTTTCTGTACCCACTGTAGACAGTAACCATATATCTGACAAATAAAACAAAAGTCTCTGCTAGGCTTATTTTCCTTTAGTCCTCCTATACATGTGATTGACAGAATTATATTTGTTTATAGCTTGTATTTCATAATTCAATTTAAAAGCTTTCTGACGAATGTTATCATTATGAATATAACAATAATTGAAATATCTCTAGAGCCCAGTTCTGATAACATTGCAGCACACATAGTAGTGGTAACACAAATATTTTTCTTTTTTTGAGAGGAGCACAGACGTGGGACTGGTGTTAGACAATTCCCAGAATGACACCGTAACATCCGCCATGCCAGATTTCTACATGTCCACAAGGCCAGCTCCACTTGTGGTAAAACAATGTTCATTCCAGGCTTGGACACTCAGGCTCTACTCAAATTCTGTAACAGAACCTTATAAAACAGGGCTCATTTTTTTAGCATAAACAACAGGCCCTCCAATTTGTGTCAGTAAAAAACTGGCAACACAGAGGCGAGTTGGGAGCAAAAGGAATGTTAGACTTCCTTCTTTCTACTTCTCACTTGGTTGTCAAACTGTGTACATAACGAAAAAAAGATCACAGATGCTTTATACAGCAGGAGGACATTGAGTAAAGACTCCAAAAGAAGTTACCTGAGCTGAAAAAATAAACTGATAGACTCAAAAATACAAGTTTATAAAGCTATGAAAAGTACAACTGTATAGTAACACAGCAAGGAAAGCTGACAAATCTGCCTGGATAAGGCAAGCAAGTGTTTAAGAAAACATTGATTACATCTTGCCTGAAGAAGGGGCCTGAGTTGCCTCGAAAGCTTGCATATTGTAATCTTTTTAGTTAGCCAATAAAAGGTGTCATTTTGCTTGGCTCTTCTCTACAAGAAAACATTGAGAAACTGATCAATAAAACCAACAGGTGAGGAACACCTAAATCATAACATTGGGCACAAATTAGCCTCAAAGATACACTAGGCTCGCGCAGGCCAAATTGGTGGCTACAAAGATTTCAAAAAATCAATTCACAACAAATTAAAGATGCAGACAGAAAAAATGCAATTTTAACATTCTCTGGAAAACAAAACAAAAAATATTAGAAGAAACCCAAAAGTAAACTAGTCAGCACTTTGGATGCTTGTGAATATACACACCTCACACACCAGACTATTTGAAATCCAGCTGCAAAGAGATTCAGAGCAATTCATTTTAATCAAAATACAAGACCTAGTGTTCCAACACTTCTCCAATTTCCTTTTTTCTTTTTCTTCCCCCAATACTGCAACAGACAGACATGTGAAGAAGCAAGTGTCACACTAAAAATGTCACCCATAGGGGAGAATTTAATTAAAAATGACAGGCCTCTCAATGCATCCAGGCACCATGCACTGGATACTTGGGTACAGCTGAAAGCTGGGTGATGATTTATAATTTAAGTAATTCATGGCATTCCTTTTAATTCAAGTTGAGTAAAAATCAAAAGGCCACCCCCATGAAGCTAATCCAAGATGATATTTTTCAGAGCAGACTGTCAATGACTTTTTAAAATGCTAGCCTTCCACTCTCTATCACTTTCTTTCTGTTGACAGAAGCGTGATAATGAAAATGGCCCTCTTCTGCTGCTTGCCATCTCTCTCTCGCCATGAAGCCTGCTGATCTAAACTGAGCACTTCCTCTTGCTGTGGAGCTTGAAGCTTTAACCTTTTACTTTCCTTCTGGCTTCACATGATGAGGACTGCATACCAAATCCCTATGAGGTTAGATCTTTGTAAGGCTTGCATTTGTCACTGAAGATGAAATCTTCTCAAAGGTTGTTGCTTCCATTCCCTTGATTAATGATACCTCTTATTTAACAGCAATATTTGCACCCACATAATTAACACTAAACCAAATATATGGGCACCTGACCTGGCATATTCAAACTAATTCTCTTTCCTTATGGAAATACTGAAAAGATCTGATGGATTAAATCAGAACCAGAAAGTTAACTGTATTAGGTGTCAAAGGAAAGTACTTTAAGTACAGAACCAAATAGAAGGGAAAGGAGAAGCAGCTGCTGATTGTATGGTAAGGGTCATAAGCCATGGTGCATTGTAACTGAAATTCATAATAGGTTCATATAAGTTCATTATTGTCATCCATATAGGGTACAGTGAAACTGTTATTTGTATGTGCTAATCAACATCAAACACATTCTACTTCCCAGCATCATGATTAGTAAGCATATAGTAAATACCTTACCTCAAACATTCTGCACACCTGACTAGAAAAATCATTTTTGTCAGGTTAGACAACCATACTAGATATTTTGGGTGGCAATAGGTTAGGACACTGACAGTTTAGAAGTTCATTTTTTGAAACCATATAAAAGTTCCTATGCAGCAGGCAACACTTAAAATGTTACAATGGAGGCAAATGAGCTCTATTACAGTTATATTGATTTCATTATAAATCAATGCTTGAACAGCAACCATTCTTTTTTTTTAGTCTGTATTTGATTTTATTCTGATTCAGGATAAACAATTCTAAAAATTAGTTTATAAAACCTTTTTGGACCTTAGTTCACTGTTCTCCTCTCTGAATGATTAACTTGCAATTTTCTTTTATTTCATTTTTTTTTGTACTTTCCTTTTTTTTAAATATACATCCACAAAAAATAACCTCCTTAGCAGAAATTAGGGCAGTAAAAATGTATAGGATTGTCAGTGATTGGTCTGGTCCCAGTATGGACACCTGCACAGTATCATGGGACCCCTAGTTTAGAAGTGCTATCCTGTTGGGGTCCCTAGGGAGCACCAGATGGTCCTGTTGAAATAAATCCTTCCCACTTTTGGGAAGTGTCTGCCCGAACTAGAAGTACTTTCTACAGGCTATGCCCTGGCTCCAGAAATATTCCCATGTCCGACATAAAAGGCTTTTTTCCTGCATCAGGGAGTTAGATTTGGGAGGGAGGGAACAAGGCTTGTCTGGAGGAAAGTGGAGGAAGTTCATTATTGGAATTGTGCTTGTGAATATTTGTCTGTTAGAGGAACAACCTGAGAAAGGTAGTTATGTATAATAAAATTATTGTGTCTGGAATATGGGGGGGGGGGGTCTGAGGTACTCCCTTTTGGCCACAATAGATAGGTAGATAGAATTTTTCATCTTTTCTAGGCAAGACTATGTAGTCACTAAACTATACAAAAATTATATTTTAAATAAACTCTATGTCAGAGCATGTCAGAAGTTTTAATAGGAAGTAAATATGTTAGATTTAAGAAGTACAGATGTTAAATTTGAATACATAATGGGCGGTTTAAAATTTGAAAGCACATCTTAAAGTTAGGATGTGGGAGCTATAGTGGACTATTCACTTTTTATATACAGTGTACATAAATAGTTAAAGAATGTTAATAAAATGTTAGATTATATAACCAGATATTGAAGTGCAAGTCAAGGGAGTTAAACTTAGGTTATATAATGCATTAGTGATGGCTCATCTGGAATGATGTGTGCAAAAAAAGAGAAAGTCCAAAGAAGAGCGACTAGGCTGATTTTTGGACTACAAGGTATGACCTATGAAGTAAGGCAGAAAGAGACAAACCTTTTTTTTATTTAAACATGAGGAGGTGACATGATTGAATTGAAATTATGAAGGGAATTAGTACAGTGAATCCCAGCTATCAAATTAAAGTTCTTCAACAAGAACATGAAAAAGTTTTGCAGAAAGGACAGAAAGTTTCCCTCATACAGAGAACAAAGGACATGAGTAAAAATATCTTGTTGTTTATTTACCATTAGTACTTTGGGGAACCTCAAATGCAGCTTGATGTATTATGAAAAAAATAAGGTTAAAAGAATTGATTACCTTTGTTGAGCTAAATGGCTGGATCTCATCAAATTTGCTTTAATGTTTTACAGCCAATCATAAGAATACACACATTATGAAAAAAACTATTCATACAAAAAGACCCTTACCCTTATGACAAGAAAACACCAACAGAAATTCACATTTCTCATTTCCCTTTTCATGTTTTGTGATAGGAAATATTTAAAGTTTAAATATATATTTACAGGTTTTCCACTAATATTTATAATAGTGGTAAATCTTTTTCTACATCCATATCTCAAGAAGAATTTCATCCGGTATACTGGATCAACCAGTTAACTGCCCACTCCCATGTTAGAAAGTGTTTTGAATATTTCCAAAGCTATCAGGGCCCTCTCTTTTAAAAAACTGCATTGCAATTCTTTGATAGTGCATATTGTAAAAGGAGGTAAATAAAAAAAAATGCTGATGCTTTTAATGTTAATTGTGCAGAACATTTTGCAGGATTTTTCAAACAAGTTAAATGCTGTGCTGGAAATAACAGTTTATACACCTGCACTCAGCAGTGATATGTCTTTGAGCTGAGAAAAAAAAAAACAACGCTGAAGATTTCCAATGCATCCAGTATGCTGTTTGTTGTTTGTTCTTTAACCTCATTCACTGCCCCATTCTCATAGAGACTTACATTTCCGGCTGGCTGTGTGCAGAGGATCCAGGCTCTTTGTTGGGCAGGCCAGGTGCTGAGCCTGTGGGTTCTGCCTTCTTTGCAGGCAGGCCAACATGATGGGAAGGTGGGTACTGTGTTCACAGGATAACTTGGCAGCCTAGGACTGAAGAAAGAACAAAAAATCAATTATATCACATTGTAAGCACAGGCAGAAAAAACATAAACCAAAGAGCATATCAGTCAGTTACTTCTTCCTGTCAAAAAGCCAAAATTGTGGTTACAGGAATTGAAATGAAAATGTAACAGAACATGCTTATATTTAAACATAAAACACAGTGGTTCATTAAAACATAAAGGTAAAGGGATATTGTTCAGTATCAGGCGTAAATCAATAATGTTCTTTTACAGAGAACTTTTCTTAGTTAAGCTGCTGAAAATTAGAATTTGTGATGGACTGAAAAATGTGTCAGCTGTGCTACAGGCTCTGTTATGTTTGAACAAAGCTAACAAAGGTAACAAAATACTGGGTCAAGCATAAAAAAACATCAAAATGGCCGTATCGTACATGCAACATGATGGAGTTGACACAAATAAATCTATTGTAAGAAAATTGGGTTGTGACATGTGTAAGTCTTTGAAAGACTTTAAAGACTTTCAAAAGGATCCTTGATTTTAAGGATACATAATAAAAAACTTATGTGAAAACTGGACATATTCTGAAATAAAGCAGTAACTTTCTCTCAAAGATGTTTATGATTTTATAAATTGATTTGTAAATACCCTCTATAAACAATACATTGACAATTCAAATCAAATCTCACGTGTTTTTTGAATTCATAAAAGGCCCATTTGAAATGTATGTTTTTCAAAATATATTAACTGCCTGGAAGCAACACCATCATCTTATTATTGATTAAATAATAATCTGAATTTATCCCTGCTCTCCAACTATGCTGAAGAGGAAACTGTTTAAGTTTGGTTACCAGTGCACATAACCATACACTGTGAAATTACTATTCCTGCTTTCAAACATCAAAAGGAATGGTGAGATCAAAAAATAGTGAAGCAGAGTTGAAACAGAGTGCTTGGCTTGTAGAAGCTACACATTGTGCAGTATTTGAGATAAGAGAAATGAAGTAGCATATCTTCAGATCTTTCCTGCTTTAAATTTGGCCTTACTGTATTTCAATTTATCATCTATTGTATTGTTTAATTGTCAAATGAGTTATTGTAATTGGAGCAGAAGTAAGGAAATAATAGAAAAAAACCCACTCTGGTTGTTCCTGACTTGTGAACAAGTTAATTTCAGGATGGTCTGTTTACCTGCTGAACAACAGACCGTGTCCCACACCAGGTCTGTGCCATTCCCCATGTCATCCCTGCAGTTACACTGCTGAAAGTAATGCATGAATGATCCCAATGGAAAGTTAGGTTTTGAAAATTGTTAAAAATATATTCAAGTTGATGAAATTAATTTATAATTATAAAACATTCTAGAAACATTTATCATTCTTTTATATCATGCAAAGATGTGTTGTAATTAAATGTCACTATGTTCTGAATGCATAGTTGCATGCTGAATTTTGATTCTAATGACCTTCCATACATCGTACATACGGAATAGGAGGATAAACTGTGGGTTAACACTAATACTTGTTTTTAAACAATAGTTTACTTAGTGTTTCTTTTTTAGTTATCGTTATTTAATTACAAACAGTTAAAAACGGTCTACGACTTGACCCTGTGTTAAAAAATATCCATTATGTTTAGGTGGTAAATCTGGCAGCCATTTTATTTGTGAATTCATGCAAAAAATAAAATTGTGATAATTATGTTTTTGTTCATTAATAAATATATATTTATTTTATTCCTATACAGTATATAATGCACATTATATCACAAATGTAATATATATATATAAAATGAGGTGTAGGCAGCATTATGACATAAGAAGCAGTGTTAGAGTGCTAGATTAAAATCTAGGCTGGGATGAGTGTCTTTTTTGCAAATCGTACATGTTCTCCCCATATTTGTGTGGATTTACTCTGCAGATTCTATAGTTTTGGTTTTTTTTGTTAACAATTTAGGTGTACAAAATTTTAAATGCACAGCACCTATTATTAATCCAAGTTTATGCACGTGCACTTACATCCTTATTTTTAGTTATTGCTGTTATGATAAACCTGTCTCCAAATGATCTTATATGGTATTAAATGAATGGATGCACTGTTATATGTCTAAGTTGAATATTTGTTACTTGGTTTTTTGTGTAAAAGAAAACATGTCTGCCATAACAAATCAACTAATTTTAGGTATTTGTTTATAGATTTTCAAACTGTCTAAATTAAAGAGGAACACTGAGTGAGAGAAGTACAGTATAACTACAAGAGAGGAGAAACAGAGAGAGAAGAAAAGAAAGGCCAGGAATTCATTTAAGATTATGAGTAGAAATAAAATGGTAGGAGAGGTAAGGAGAAGATAATGAGCATTTTCTGGTATTTTTATTGTTACTCTGATGCAGTACAAGTAACTGTATTTATGTACTGCTGGTGTTAATGTTTTGTGCATTGCCTGTTGGCTTTCAAACTCTGTCTCAACTAATACATGTTGTCACTAAATGTCATCACTCTTGAAATTAATAGCTTTGATATATAACAGACAAAAGCAAATAGTTCATGTTAGAAGCAGATAGTAGCAAAAAGAGCAAGAGTTATAATCTGAAAAGGCAAGATGAAAAGAGTAAGGAATATGAATGACAAGTCTTGAAGGAGCCGGTCTGTAAAGCACAAGGTTGCTGGTTCCATCCCCTGACTTACCATGCTGTCCTCCACAAATAACTTAACTTGCTAATACTGCAGTTACATAAATATGAAGGTAATGCAGGTGGTGGACTGTAAATGGCATTTCACAAAAGCATCACACATATTAATAAATGTAGATAAATTTCACTGGAATACAAAAGATAAGATGGTGTAAGAGGGAGAAGTTGCGAGTAAAAACCAAAGTGCCATCAATATCTTAATTGGTTTGTATTTCTTAATCACATTTCACATGTACATACAGCAGCAAGTGGTGAAAAATGCTGTATATATAGTAACTGATGATGCCTTGGTTCTTGTGGGTATTGCAAATCTCATGTTACCTTGCTGCATGCATTTTCAAATTAAGCAGACATAAATGTTGGCATATAACATCACATTCACTGTTTTGTATAAAAGCAGGAGGCAGGTACAATTTTCTTATTAGATCCTGATATGAGCAAAGGTAGACTCCACTATTTTAGGTTAAACTCAGCATCAGTCATATCCAAATGTTTTTGTTTTCTTTCTCCTTTGTGGGATTAGTTTCAAATGTATTTAATGTTAATCCATCTGGAATACTGATCTGGATTATCAATCTTCAAAGAGTACTTAAGTTGGTGATACAAGGTTAAGGTTTGAATATTTGATTTGGACCCAGGTCTTTTTTAAACTTCAAGAATGATTTTGCATAACATAAATGTTTGCTACTCAATTACTAAAAATGTATTTTATTTCCATAGTCTTCTAGACATAGAAAAACCTGACACTGCACTTCCTAGATCAAGGTGTAATATGATTCCTGAGAATATACCACCCTGGCCTACATATGAACAAAACAATAAAAACAGCAGGTCAAATATTCACAATGTCATGAAAACCTTTTACATAAAACACAACAACAACCAACTATAGTAGAGAATGCCTTAGAGAATGACCCAAGTCTGTTATAACTAATAAATCATACAGTGCAGGATTTTAAGTTTAATTATCTGTTTCACAAAATGAGCAATTAAAAAAGTCTGGTTATTTGTGCCAAGGTAGAAAACTGCTAAAAATATTTTTATAAAGAAAAACATTTCTTTGTATACATTTTGCAAAGATTTTGAATACATAAATGAGAAATGAGGCTCACTTTATAAACAAAAAACTCTGGACGTCCGAAGATGTGGTCCTTCTAAAAAATTCAGAGGATTCCTTCTACTTAAACCTTTTCACAATTTTTGGGGTGTCATGTGTGAAGACCTTTTAATATTATGAAGTCTTCTTTATGGTGGCTCTCGTGTCAAGTAATATGAGTTAAAATGCCTACTAAAACTCAGCATTACTAACTGAAATATGTGTTGGTTTGCTGAGTTCTCAGAAAACAGCAAATACATTATAAGAATAGATGGGAGACACAATTAAAATTCAATTTTGGTTCCTTCCAAATTTGCCCCCAATCTATTAGTTTGCTAGGTGGTGTTCTAGTCTGACTTGCATTCCTGTGAGGCACCGGTGTGTAATTATGGTTGGTTGACTCCAGTGTGCCTGGAATTGCTTTTCCTCTTCCAGGTTTTCTCACTTACCTGTGTGATTAATCACTGATGAATGTTAATGCATGCCCTTTCTGCCTGCAATAATGTTCACAACTTCTATTACGCACTTATAATAAGGATACATCATGTTAAGAATGGAATTGACAATACATACAAAATGTCAGGATGGATGAAATGTCAATATGTCGAATTCCACAAAAGTATTTATTTTTTGCCAACCTACACTAATCAGCTATTGAGTGTTGTACATATTAAGAATCTGTCCACCATCACAGAAGTAGTGGATATTTAGTTAAGTTTACTTTATTCTTATAGAGCAGTCTTCTTGGACTGGTTTGAATAGTTATATGGAATTATAAATATTAAACATTACAAACCATCTATAATTAAGCACTCATGTTTGTTTTACTGAAAACATACTGTCACACATGTGCTCATGGGAGGCAGCTAAGTGGCTTGAGTAAGGGCAACTCCGAATCAGACCAGGATTTGGCAGAGTGCACTGACTCTTTTTTTCCTTTTCCTGCAGACCATTCACGGGAGATTCCTTCTGGCCCTCTTGATGTCACTTCCGGGTCCGAGCATATGGAAGAAGACCTTGCCGGCTCCGGCCCCTGTGATGTCATGTCTG
Source organism: Polypterus bichir lapradei (assembly GCA_026402145.1). Taxonomy (NCBI): domain Eukaryota; kingdom Metazoa; phylum Chordata; class Cladistia; order Polypteriformes; family Polypteridae; genus Polypterus; species Polypterus bichir. Next base: position 15,449,747 of record JANRMT010062838.1, on the reverse strand, counting down.
GGCTCGAGCCTATGGTTGAAGACCCTTATGAGCCCGACCCCTTTGACCTCACTTCCTGTCTTTCCCTTTAAAAGCCTCTACCTTTTCCTTATTCTCTCAGTTCTGTTTTGGACTCAGTTTTGTGCATATCAGTGCTGTATACATTTTTCCGATTTCTGCAGCCAGGATACCAAATATACGGGTGGCTGCCCCAAAACTTTCTATGACTCTAAGTGGAGTTTGTGAAAATACATATACTTTGTCTTGACTATTTTCAAATAAAGAATGTAGCAAATATTCACCCAATGCAATAAGAAAAAGAAAATTAAGACAAATCAAGTGAACACAGATATGGCCATTTGCTAATGGATAAGGAATTTTAAAAAGCTTCCACTTAGCAAGGTTTATAGAAAAAAGAAAAAAAATGTCTGGAAAGATTATGTGTGTGCTACTATTGATGGGAACAGTTTTAGCTACTCTGGCATCTCATTCCATGTCCAAGTGAATATAGTTAGTCAGGTTAGTTGGAAGTACAAAGTGGCCTGGCATTATAAATGAAAATTAAGAAATGGCTTGTGTTCGTCTTTCATAATGATTGCCACACTTTAATTAAATACAAATAACCAACAGTCAATTTAGCATAATCATAATAATCATAATTTAAGTAGAAAGGTGGGAGTTTAAATGTGCAAATTAAAACTAATTTGATAGGATATATAGTGATATTATTAAAGAATGAATAAACGTGAAAAACAATCATCTGTTTAGGGGAAAGGGAACTGGATGGCCAATTGGAGTAATGCATATATTCTTAATAGAATATATTTCCTTCCTTTTAGTGAGGTAAGATACAAGGTGCTTGATGGTGTTCTTGCTTTAAAACCAGCAGGCCAGTCTAAGTAAACAAGAAGAATTATTCCAGCTAGAAAAAAATAATTTTATGAAGAAAACTACTTTCAACAAATCCCTTTAAAAACTACTTACTTAAAACTCAACCTTCTTTGTCCTTTCAAAAATTTACTGATAAATATATAGAATTAGGGAAAATCCAAATGTATATGTGGCTGTGTGTTTGTGTGTGTGTGCGGGGAGGGGGCTGTAAGGATTAGTCAGCAATTAAACAGAAATTCAATGATTGATGTGAATTATTTTTGTAGCATAATTAGAGTGTAAATGAGAAAAAGGGAGAGATATCCTTCCATCTGTCCACCAGATTGCAAGGCACCAGGAAAGATATTGAATATTTGTCTAAGCTCATCTTTCCATTCTCTTTCTTAAAGAATAAAAGAAAAATTAAACAAATAGTGTCATCATGACTACTCTCAAAAGAATACAGCAATTATGTACAAGAAAGGTGAAGATTGAGTGTATATGTGTGGGTGTGTATGTGTGTGTGCGGGGAGGGGTTCATAATGTCTCACACCTCGCTTGTTTATCTGTTGACTGATTGTGCGGGTGTGTTTATAAACCAGTTTTTTCATATATCTGTCACAAAGGCCACCTAATAGAAGCCCTCAGAAATGGGCACAGAGCATTATGAAATGTGAGTACCGGCTGCATCAACTTGATTAACTGCTCCTTTGAAGATATGAGAAAACAGGAGAGATTTGATTCTAGCCAGGTGCGAGGAGAATTTTCTTTTTATTTATAAATGTATAACAGAAAATACTGCTTCCATAATCACCAACCTCCTTCTAACTTCCCATTTTTTTCAATGACTATGTCAGGCCTAGAACCCTCTTTGTGTGTCTCATTTCATAACCCTCCATTTCGTAAGCCATGGATAAACTACAGCTGATACAAAAATGTTACATAAAAAACTTGAGAGACAAGCCTCTCATTCATCAAGAGCATCTCTCTATCCTAGACTCTGCAAATGAACAACAATTGTATAACCACTTTTCATTATGCCTTCATTCTCAGTCTCAAATGTATCCTGAAAAGCATTATTTCCTCTGAAATTATCTTTTTTATTTTGTTTCAAAACCAATTTTCTTCCATTACTACTTTAAGTGCAAAATGAAAAAAATAATTTTGTAGAAAATAAAATAAGGTGAAAAAAGAGCAGTCTAACCTAATAGACATATCCTGATAGATCTGTTGAGTGGTTTCTGAAAGCTTAAGATGAGCAGTCACTTGCAGATTTCAATCAATTTATAGCATAGGATGCTCAAACTTACATCCAGTGTGCATGAGAATTACATGGGCAATTGATTTATAGAATCAAGATGTATACATTATTATCTAAGAAAATATTTTAGAAATGCTTACTGATAATGAGCAGGTAAATGGTCAATATCATACTATTAGTAAAAAGGACAAATGGTGGATTGAAAAGCTACTTAGCTGCTCTCACCTGCTTATAGTTCTGTTATAGCTGATATATCAATGATGCAAATGGAAACATTTGCCAGAAAAATCTGCACAGCTTTGTGCAGCAGAAAGAGAGCTGACAACTATTTAGGACCAGATTTAATTAAAAATCTGAATTAACAAGCATCAGTGAAAATGAATAGCTGGCTTGAATGTATCCTTTCTTGATCAACATCTGTCTGTCCTCCCCTCCCTCAAAGTAGATTTATTTATGTGTCCGTCACTATATTGTATGTTATCTCAGGCATCAACAAACAATTTTGATAGATGTTCTATTTGTCCATTTTCTGAACCAGTCTAATCAAAATATAGCATTATTAGGAGTTAGCCATAGATAGGGTGCCAGTATCCTAGGACAAATACACACTCACAATGAGCCAGAAACCCAACTTGTACAAAACTGATTGCAGAAAAACAACTGGCTCAATGGAAACATATGAAGTGAGAATCACCATTCTCATAGAAAATGTTTTACTCATAAAGATAAAATGCTATTACTGTATGCATAAATCTTATTTTGCAAAAGACAGTCAACCTTAAAATTCTGAACTCATGAAGATTGTTCAATTAAATTAAGTCTCTGAATTCATATATTTCAGTTTCACATGAAAATCAGAATTCAGTAATGTTAACTGACCTTGTAGAAAACTCTGATGTTAGAAAGACTCAGTAAAGACTTTTGATTCAGTAAAAAGTTCTGAAGTTAGAAACAGTGACAGAATTTACACATTCGGGAAAGTCAACTTAGATGGAAACTATTGACCTTATTGGAAAATCTAAATTTAGAAAATAACAATTGAAATTTTTTTAATCTTTTAATTAAAATTTACTTATACAATATATCAGAAAATAAACTGTTATTACAGGATATATCCATTCTGAAATTATAGTAGGTTCTAAATTACAATATTAGTAAGAGACTCTATTCTTTTACTAGCAGCACAATTCTGGGACAGGACTGCATGAAGGAAAACAATTATTTATACTGTTGCGTTCTTTTTTTTGTTTTTTTTCTTCATCATGACCATTTTAAACTTTGTACACAAAATACCAGTGAAATTTAACATAATTCATATTTCTAGGTTTATCTCCTTGTCATCAAATATGTTTCTATTTGGACTGAGAAGTGAGATTTACATTAATTGCGCATCTATATAAAACAACTTCAAATGAAACAGAATCCAATTAGTTAATTTTGAGTTTTTTCTTGTTATAATATGTACAATATATGTGTAAAATTTTATGTCAGATATTATACCACTCATCTTTAAACCTGGTTTCCCTCTCTCTCTCTCGTATTAGTGAAAATATTTAAATATGCAGTAGCTTTAATTTAATTTAAATTAATTTAAGTGGTGGAGCAAAGTTAGTTATTATATTATGTAACTACACCTTGACATTCCTCTCGTTAAGCTGGTCTTTCTCCACACCTTTTCAACTTCTTAATTAACAGTTTTCAAGTCAAGAGAACATGGGTATAGGCAGTTATGGGCAGCAAGACGAAACAAGTCTTGATTTAATCCCACCTCTTTTGGCACCTATATCAAGACTGGCATGAGAGGTAAATGTTACTGGCAAACTGTCTGCTTGACAATAAAAATAAGAACTTTTCCAATATGGTTTCAATTGACAGATCTTTAATTGGTTGATGGCAAAATTCTGTTCACACAATTTTATTTTATCCAACCATCCATTGCTAACACGCTTGAGCAAGCTTGGTGATGGTTGCAAGTTACAATAGCTAAAGTGAAAATATGTTGATTTAAGAAAAGTGTTACAAATGCCTGATTTCATACAACAAAAATGTCAGCAGCAAGTGTTATACTAAAAGCGTCAAACAACTTCAATTATTTCACTAATAAAGCAAAGACATCTATACAAAGAATCTCCAGATACTGCAAACAAAGCAGAGTTATCAGAAAAAGAACTGCTGTAAACATTACGTTTAATTTTTGTAGTAGGATGAAATTACGAAGTCACCCAGCATATTGCTAAACACTGAGAAGCCTTTTATAGGTGTGGAAACTGTTTGTATGAGAAAAATATATTTTATTGAACAAAGGAAACATGAATGAAAAGTTTTAAAATGATGCCAATGTCTTCAAGAACTGTTGAATTTGTATCCGTGAAACACCAGTATGGTGTCAAACAGCATCAAACTTACACTGCAAGATGCATTTGTTTTCAGTATGTACTGTATATCCATAAAAGAATACTGTTAATGTGTAGATCATGTGACAAAGTACAGATGTGACTGAAGCTGTGATGCTTAAAATCCCTGCAAGGCTCAACATTAGTAGATCAATTTGAAGAGTGAAGAGTCATAATTAGAAAATGTTTACAGCAACGAGTTATGGTGCTGTGGGATATTGATTGGAAAAAATGTAATAATTTGTTACACAAATTAAGAATCAGATATGTTCCCAAAAAATGTCATTATATTATACTCATGCAAAAATTTAAAACAATGATTTGAAATGTGTGATACCAGTGGGCGTGAATATTGTGAATTTTTGTGCTGTAAAAACTGCCTTTACTCACTGGCAGTTCCAAACATTACTTGAAGAGATGGATATCACAAAGACATATGGCTTCAATGTAGTATGAGATGTCTAGGTTTGTAAGCTGTGTTGACACAATTAAAATCTTTTTGTTTGGAAACTAACAGTACCATCACAAGGCAGTAAATAAGAATTTGCCTAAAAACATGTTCTAAGAATGCACCTGAAAAAAAAGATAAGAAGCATGTATGTCACTTGCTACCAAAATTTTTGGTTGTGCACAAGACATTGAAATGGTTATATACTGCTAAAAACCTGAAATAAATGTCAACTTATTACTCAACCTGCATTCTATATAAGCAAAACTTTGGTATAAATATTTTTTGAGAATTCAAGACTTTCAGGGACATGGCCAATGTCTTCATCAGTCCAGATATGCTATATGGACAAAGGTACTGGAACACACCTCTTAATTGCCACAGGTGTATAAAATCAAGCACCTAGCCATACAGTCTCCATTTACAAACATTTGTCAAACAAAATGGGTCATTCTGAAGAGATCAGTGACTTCAAGTGAGGTACTGTGATAGGACGCTACTATTGCAATAAGACAGTTTGTGAAATTTCTTCCCTGCTGGATATTCGACGGTCAACTGTAAGTGGTGTTATTGGAAACTGGAAGCGTTTAGGAATAACAGCAACTCAGCCATGAAGCGAAAGACCACATAAAGTCACAGAGCAGGTCAGCGACTGCTAAGGAGCATGGTGCATAAATGTTGCCAATGCTCTGCTGATCCCATAGCTAAAGAGTTACAAACTCCCACTGGCATTAATGTAAGCACAAAAACTGTGTGACCGGATGGGTTTCCATGGCTCAGCAGCTGCATGCAAGCCTCACATCACCAAGACCAATGCCAAGCGTCTGATGGAATGGTGGAAACGTGTTCTACGGAGTGATGAATCACACTTCTCTGTTTGGCAGTCAGATAGGCGAATCTGGGTTTGGATGTTAACTGCCTAACTGAACTGTGCCAAAAGTGAAGTATGGCGGAGGGTTTGGGCTTATGCTTCAGCATAAGAAGCCATTTTGTACAACGCTATGCTTCCAACTTTGTGGAAACAGTTTGGGGAAGGCCCTTTTCTTTTCCAGCATGACTGTGCCCCAGTACACAAAGCAAGGTCCATAAATACATGGTTGGATGAGTTAAGTGTGGAAGCACTTGACTGGCCCGCATAGACTCCTGACCTCAACCCCATCGAACACCTTGGGGAGGAACTGTAACAGAGATTGCAAACCATGCTTTCTCGTCCAACATCAGTGCCTGACCTCATAAATGCTCTACAGAAAATTCCTACAAAAACACTATGTACATTCCTTCAAGACTACTGAGGAGGTTCTTGTGCCATTTTATGAAAAAAATTCAACAACTTTTAAAATGTTGCTTTAAAAATGTTGCACTGGCAATGTTGCCTGTCTTGGGAATTAGATAGACATTTTAGCAAATATTTTGTCATATGAAGTTAATATGAAAAAGGAAATCAAACTCATCAACAAACAGGCCTATATATTTTAAATTATTTTACTTTGTAGTGAGTAACGTCTGTTATTTTTATGTTGTAATAGACATTTACATCAAGTCTGTTTAACTCTGAGATTAATATAAAATTGGCATGTAACACAAAAAACGTCTGACACACACACTAAGCAAAACACATCAGTGCTCACTCACTTTTAAAAGGCCTTTCTTAGATGAGAGCACTTAACAAGCCCTAAAATACTTAATATTCCAGAATACCATACTGTGTCCCCTTAACAAGGCTCAGCCTATCCCCTGATAATTCTTCCTTCAACCTGAATAAGCCAACTTGGAGTTACTGATACCTATTTGAAATCATTCTCATTAGCCCTGAAGATCTGGATTGATGTGTAATGATATGGATTTTATGTATTTTATTTGTAAAACCAGCAGATGTGGAACATCTTTTCAGTTTCAGTCTCCCTGATGACAGCCGATATACACAAAGAACTTGTATTATCAGATCTTTCCCTCCTTAATTTAGTTACCTTATTACATAGTTTACCCTTTTTATAACCCAGTTTTTCAGAAAAAAAAAGATTCCTTAATAGGAAAACATTTTTACAGGTGATTAAGTAAAGTAGCTTTGGAGGAACCATAAATCAGTTGTACAAAACACTGTATGAAATTATTCCTTAAGGTCAGGATCCACAGTTTTTTAATAGACACCCCCAGCATATCAAAAAGCAGTCATATCCAGAAAGCACTGGGTCATACGTATGGCATATGAAGGGAGAACCATATTGCTGCTAGACAAGTCCTTGAATGTCTCGTTATTAAAATGACATAATTAATTTAATATAAATAAAGAAGAGACTAAACCATGGACAAAGCCATCAGAACAATACTATATGACAACAATTAGAGGACACAAGACCAGGCACTACATTTTCTGCAGCCATTTAAAAGCAAGGGAATGTACCTGATGTGAGGTAACAACTACTTTTGGCAGTGCTTTATTTTATGCCAGTATCTACAGTACTCTTCTTCTTGTGATATACAGACCTTTTTTCTAGTAAATAAAATTTATTTTTGAATAGTGCACTTTCCTTTTCTACCAATAAGTAATGCTTTGCAGAACTGTCTTTGGGTGAGTGAGAGTGTGTCCTACAAAGGACTGGTGTCGAGAATTGGTTCCTGCATTGCACTTGATTCTGCAAGGACAGACCCTCAATCCTGACCTGGTTTAAGAGGAACTGATAATATATAAATGTATGTATTCACATCTTAAGAAATTTCACTAACCATGATTTTTCTGAAGATTATTTTTAACAGTTCTATATAAAATAAAACCCTCCTGCTTGAACTCACTTTCTGTCCTTTTTAAATAAAGTATCTTTTTAGAGAAACACATTCAAATAGTTTTTATCTAATATCTGATCCAATAATGTACATTTTATTGTTACGTAAAGCTTGAGTATATCCCCAAAAACATCAGGTAAAAGTCAATAACAAACTCGTGACAACTTGCTAGTCCACATAGAAGGCCAATTCAGTATTACTAATTAACCTAATATGTATGCAGATGGGATGTGAAAGAGTAACAAACCACCAGGAGTAAACACATAAAGACACAGGGAGAACATGCATATTTCACAAAGAATGTGATGTATCTGGGGATTGATCTCAAGTCCCTCACACTATTTGGCAGCAATGCTAACTACTGTGTCAACATGCCATTCAGAAGTCAAACAATAAGAACTAAGTTACTCGGTTAGCTGATGTAATGAATCTTTATTCTGGTATGGTAGGATTTATGCCTCACAGTTATCTCTGGCTGTCAGTCAAGCCCCTATTTATAATAAGCCCTAAAGAATATTATCAAACCCATTGATATGCATACATGGAAACTGAACTGAATGAGAAATCATCAGCAGGCAGCCTGCTTCTTAATCAATATCTTGACCCATTAGATAAAACTCTGTCTTGAGGTCTGTAAGGGTAGAGGAACAGTGATTGACAGCATAAAAGACTACAACCTAGGAAAAGATGATTATTAAAAAAATTCAAGACTTGCTCACAGTGCGGTGAAGCCATTCAGCTAATCCCTCACTTCATCAAGGCTACAGACCATTGAAAATAGTCATAAAATGGTACAATAATGGAAAATTGCCCAAGTAGTTTCCACATCACTGGAGCTCAATGTCCTCTGCTTCCAGAAATTACACAGCAAAAGCTTTCATTCATATTTCGCTTTAGCTGACAAATTCTAAGAAAACAGTCCAGCAGGCTATTGCTGAAGCACTTTACCAACATGACTTCCACCCCCATCCTAGCCACCTCCATACAAAAGTCAAAAGGAGGTCCACTTCTGACCTTCTGGGTTATTTTCTTCTTGACATCCCCCTCAATTTGTTTGTACACAACCGGGTGAAACAGGGTTTTCAAAGAGTCACATTTTTTTAGACCACACCCTCTGCAGTTCATCACATCTTAAAAATATCCCTGAGAGTACACCATCCATATCTTGAAATGCCACAAAACAGTACAAGAGAAAAAATGCAAGCACACATGCCAGGCTTTGCACAAAACTGATAAGTAAATATATTAATTAGCATGGAAAGCCTATTGCAATCTCTAGATTAATTGCTCTTATTAACCAGTTGTAGCTGTGAGAATAATCTAGATAACTTAATCCATTTTGTTCTAATTGCTTACTTTTTCAAGTAAGTGCAGCTTGATCTCCTGAGCTTTAACAGAAAGACTGATGACAATGACTGTTTCAATATAACATATTTAACAATAATGATAAATATAATTAGAAAATATAAAAGTATGAAAAACTAAATCCATCCATCCATCCATTTTCCAACCGGCTATATCCTAACTACAGGGTAACGGGGGTCTGCTGGAGCCAATCCCAGCCAACACAGGGTGCAAGGCAGGAAACAAACCCCAGGCAGGGCGCCAGCCCACCACAGAACTAAATACATCATAACAATAAATAATGCTGAAATGACATGAAATTTATTGTAACTGTACAATCACAAGAAAATTAATTTTCTTTTGCAAAAAAGGTGAGCTTCATTTTTATTTTGTCCAATGAGAACATATCAGTCACCCTGTTCTAAGATGCTGGCTGTCACAAGCAATTAGATTAGTGTTTACCATCAACAAAATCCTTTTTTTATTGGAAAGTGCTAAAAAAACACCTCAGTTTGCTTTTTGAGAAGAACACCCAGCAGTAATATGCAAATACATACCTCTGAGCAGAGTACTGACAAATAAGACTTGGCAGGCACACGTAGAACAAACTGGACATATGCAGAAAAACTTTCCACATGTAGTCTCTCACAGAGATTAATAAATGTAGTGATCAGGGACACAGAGAAGAACACATTTCCTACTAACACAAACCAGCTCTACAAGGGAAGTGGATGACAGCTCCCAGTAACATAGACCAGTATACCAATCAAGGAAACAGATAAGAAGATTGCACCCAGTAACAAAAATCAGTTCGGCTGTGATGGGAATTGAGGACAGTTCCCAGTAACACATATCTGTTTAGTTATGGAAGAAACTGATACGCAAACATCCCCTAGTAAAACAGACAAGTCCAGCCATGAGAAAAAATGGATGCTAACTTCAAGTAAGAGATATCAGTTAAGCCCTGAGGAAACTAATAAAAATTAAAAAAACACTCAGTAACACAGAACATATAAGCTATTAGGGAAAAGGATGAATAAATCCTATTAAATGTTTCGGGCCAGATCAGGTGAGGGCAAAGGTACATAGCTACAGACCTAGGCCCCTAATCCCTGCTAGCAGGAACCCTACCCATTTCTCAATAATTGTGACCTCTGCCTTTGCAATAAACAGTATTTTCAAAGTGTTAACTTAAAAAGTAACATTTTCTGGTGAGGTTAAATTAGTTTATTGCTATGTATCTCTCTTTTCTGAGTAGAATCTCAGAACTCTTAAATATATAACACATACATACTCAGACCCACTTCAACAACACTGTACAGGGCAGGATGACAGTCCAACACTGAGCATACACATATACACACCCAATTTACAATTCCCATCGACTTAACCTGCACTTTTAGGAAGAAAGCCCACACAGGAAAGCTCACATAAAACCCAGACCAGGGACACAAATAGAACCCTGGATTTGTCAGACTACAATTTATACATATGATAATGTAGTACAAACTGTGAATAGCTTATTTGTGTGAATATCGTCACCTTTGGAAAAATAGAAATACATATATATTTTTGTAATATTATTACAAGAACTAATAGCAAATAACCTGCAGGCCTAAAGAAAGAAGTGGTGGCCTCACTGCTTCTTCTTGAGGATGGAAACACCATAATTATTATGTGGATCTTAAGGCACAACTGCTTACAAAGGCACTGATTTGTCACCCTAGATGAGGACTCTGAATAGGCAGCTATATCCTTCTTGGTATGGCTGCAAATCTGAACATCCTCCAAGCTAAAACAGAGTTCTGTATGAATATATACATAGTTTAACACACAAAAGTTTGAAATGACCCCAAAATTTTCTTGTTTAGTATATAAATTAATACCATTTTTATCAAGAAACCATTAAATTGATTTAAGAACACACCAAATACACAAAATCACATCAATGTCCTAATGATAAATTCTCAAGGCTCATCCTTAACCAATAATTGTTGCGCTACTGGATGGAGTTTTTTTTGTGGTAGTATGGAACGAGGCTTTGTGTCGCATTGTGACGTAATATCTGTGTATATTTAAAGAAAGTTTTTTTTTTTTAGAATGTACGTGTTGTTTATACTCTGCCATTACGTTTGTATTTGATATTTATATAACCTAGTTATCCCACCTTTAACGTATAATGGAAATGGCAACAACAATAATGTTTAAATGCTAATTTATTATGAGGGAAACGTTTGTAATTGTATTAGCATAGCTTAAACTTGCTACTGTATTCTGTTCAACAAAGCGAGTGAATGATCTTTCCTTGGGTTGTAAGGTACGGGCACAACTAAAATTTTACCATTAGGACACTAAAGGAATAATTTTCAAAATGGGACATTACAGTCATTTGTGAAAAATGCATTAAAATCAGCCATTAGCAACATTCGTTATATTTTGGATGTATTTTAAAATCAATATAATAGTATCTTGATATAAAGGTATCCATTTCTATCCAAAACATGTACATTTCAGCGTGATTCCAAATTCTGAAGGCTGTTGCGGTTCTGAAACCGCTTTTTTTTTTTTAAATACCTGTCACTGTTGAGCAGACCTGCCGCTAGCTCAGACTTCGCGGTCGGTCTTTCTCTTGTTGTCCTTCTGGGTCAGAGGAAATCCACTTTTAAAGGAAAAAGAAAACATAACTAATGGAATCGATTTTTAAGAGAGAAAAAAATCTGAACCTAAAACTAGATTGATTATTCACAAAATGGACGTTTCTTCTGAACGCTTACTAAATGGGCAGCGTCAACCACACACCGACTCCTGTCGCGCCCGCCGGCGGCTTGTCATCAGTTCCCGCTCAGTGACGAAATTTGCACCGTCTTCCCGCCAGAAACAACGCCAGTCTTCTTCGAGTCCAGTGAACAAGGCATTCGAATCTCTCTTTTCGAGACAAGACTGTACTTCATGACGTACCTGTATAGTGGTAGATATTCACAGCAGGCAGACTGGGGAACCTTTCAGTATATAATACGTTTCATTAAGCTCCTCGAAAGCGGCATTAGCAAAGCCACTTGAATGGACTGGAAGGTATGTTGCTTAATATGGCACAGTCAGTTAGGGTCCTCTTGGTCCACTGCTTTTACATTTATTACCTTCTGTTTGCTTTATTACAATGCAGTGCTTGTAACCTTTTTTGTCTTTACATCCCTGAGACACTCAACTTTTATTCTTTACATTTACTGTTCCCTGCTCTTTACTCACAATTCTATTTATATTGCTTTATTTTTTTCATTTTTGTTTCCAGTCTATTTTCTCCTCGATTCCTTTATTGTATAATCCAGGTGCGACACGTCTCCTAATTCTGTTCTCCGTGCCCCCTCCCACTCACTTTTTTTCTTTTTATTTCCCTTTCTCTCGGCTCTGATCTCAAACCATACACGAAACAGGCCTTCTTTCTGCTGCGCACCTTACTGCAGACATTTATCAAACAGATAATCAAGAGGCGAGACACTCGGATCCACCTCTGTCTCTCTGTGTACATACAGGATGTGCTAAGAATACTGCTGTGGAGGACGACGGACGACTCCTCATTTCCCCATTAGTGGAAGATGTATCTATTGGATTTGGTGTAATCGCGCAATACACTCCATCACTTTGAATTTTGCTCCCTCTCTCTCTCTCCCCCTCTCTCTCTCCTAAGCAGCACTTACATTTTGATCTTAACATTCTCTAAACCTCTTAATCCAATTCAGGCTCGACTTTTTAATTTCACAGACCCCTTCCTTTGTAAAGTATTTTCCTGTCTTATTATGAACCCTCCTCTGTCCAAGTGCCATTCCTTTTTATTTTACTGCCTTTTTCTTCATATATTCTTTACCAGTCTCTTTTTTTCCAATTTGTATTCTAGTATATTTTAAGCCTTAGACTTTTTAATGTTACTCTACTTGAATTTTACTTTGCACCCCACCCTCATAATATTTTATCTCACTACCCACTGCATCAAATTTTTATTACACCCACTTGTGATTATGTTATTAATTTACCCTTCAATCATGGGGCTTTTACAAAAGTCCCACTTATTTCTTCATATTTTTATTCCACTCCTATTCCTTCCACAATTTATTTAACTCCCGCTCCTTAGTTTGTATTACTTCACATCTCTGTTACCATTTTAGCTACTCTTCCTTTACATATTTTTATTCAATTAATTAATCCATCCATTATCCAACCTGCTATATCCTAACACAGAGTCATGGGGATCTGCTGGAGCCAACCCCAGCCAACATAGGGCGCAGGTAGGAACAAATCCCGGGCAGGGCGCCAGCCCACCGCAGGTCACACACACACATACACACTAGGGACAATTTAGGATTGCCAATGCACCTAACCTGCACGTCTTTGGACTGTGGAAGGAAACCGGAGCACCCGGAGGAAACCCACACAGACACAGGGAGAACATACAAACTCCACGCAGGGAGGACCCGGGAAGCAAACCCAGGTCTCCTTACTGCGAGGCAGCAGTGCTACCACTGCACCACCTTGCTGCCCCCATTAATTCATATTTTTCATATTTCAATTCAATTCCAGCTCCTTGCCACCTCAGATTTTTTATTTCAGTTTCCTTCTCAGATTTTAATTTCATGCTTCCCCTGTAATATTTTATTTCACTTATCTATCATATTCTGTTAGAAATATTTTTTATTTTTACATTCCACTTCATAGTTTCTTCATGTAACCCCCTTTTTGTTCAGATTTCAAGCCCCCTCATGTTTTTCGTATTGTTTACCTCCCAGTTTTTTTTTCCTGTTTATTCTTGTTTTTCAAAATTTTGTCCAGCATCCTGTTATTAATATTTTTATTAGTCTCTCCATGGCACACTTGTATTATTCCTCTGTTTTTACTCTTTTCTACTCATGCCATTCAATATCATTCCTTTTGTTGCCATCAGTTTGCCATGTATTCTTCTACAAGTGCCATCCATCCATTATCCAACCCGCTATATCCTAACTACAGGGTCACGGGGGTCTGCTGAAGCCGATCCCAGCCAGCACAGGGCGCAAGGCAGGAAACAAACCCCGGGGCAGGGCACCAGCCCACCGCAGCTCCTACAAGTGCTCGTGGTTTTATTGCACTATATCTTGTTTTTTTTCATATTTTTGTATAGCCCCTCAGTTATTTTATTAATTTTAATACCATTATTCAGATTTGTATTGTATTGTTTCTTACACTTCACATTTTTCTTTCAGTCTTTTCTTTGGTTGAATTGGATTCTTTGAATTTGATATTTTTGTAATCTTTATTTGACTTCCTCATCAGATATTTCACATTTATCCCACTGACCATTTGACCCTGAGTATAATTAGTTTACTGTATTTGATTATTGTTTTTCTTTGTTTCCACTTACTACCATTTGTAAAGCACCTTGAATTATACTTTATTTGTGAAGGTGATATATAAATAAATGTTATTGATTTGTTTTCTTTTTTCCTACTTTCAATTCTTATTTTATACAGTTTGTCTTATTCATAAGGTTTGTTATTGAACTATGTCCTTTCTCTAATAATTTTATTTCAATCTCAACCTTTTAAAATATTTTGTTTAGGTACTCCAAGAGTACACACCTCACTCTTGCATTATTCTACAACCTCCTTTATTTCATATTTGTATGCCAGTTCCACTCCTTGGCTTGTTTTATTTAACTTCCCCTTGGATTTTGTTTTATTCTTTCTTATATTCACATTTTTATTCCAGTCTCTTCTCATCTCTGTTGTATTTCTGCCTCCCTTACTCCTCCAAATATTAATTTTTATTTACTTTTTTTTCTTTGCAGATTTTTATTTCACTCCTCACATTTCATTTCAACTCGCCCATTTCTCTTCATCATATTTTATTATACTCCCACTGTCTTGCCAGAATTTTAATTAAGCTCCCTTTTTATCCCAGTCCCAAGTCATTTTTTCCATATGTCCTTCTCCTCCAATTTGTATTCTTGTCTGTTCTTATATTTCAAATTGTATTTCATCTTCAGTATTCAAGTTCCTGGTATTTTTTAACATTTTAGCCCACAATCCCAGTTCCTCACAATTGTATTTGGCACCTTTTGAAATAGATATTCATTATCTCATGCCCCAATTCTTCGTGATTTTTTATTTCAGTGTCTTCTCTTTCTGAAATTTTTACTCCATTCACATTTAGTCTTCATATTTCTTCTGCAGTCTGTTTAATTTTTTAGTGTTTTGTTTCTTTCCTGCCTCAGACTTGTATTTCTTTCCTGTCTCCTTAGATTTCACTACATCATTATTACATTAATACCAGAACTTTTAAGGTAATGTTTTCCTAGCAAATATTGATTCAAAATAGTCTCAGTATATTATTGTTTGTGTAAGTGTGTTTATTCTTTTAGTTTTTTTATTCTGTGTGTGACTCTACATGGCTCCATCACTATTTCTGTCAATGAGAACCAGGACTTGATACATTTCAGGGGGCGGCAGGCAGACATATAGATGGATGGACTCGAAACTTCAGCCAAGCTATATCCATGCCAGGGACAAGTATAAATCACCTCATAGAAGCCCACCACAGAGGCTGATCTCCACACTGAATGGATGAAACAGAGCTGATGAATTCTTAATGCAGTGCAGAAGGTAAAGTACATAATACATATCTCCATGTCTATTGGTTATATGAGATTTTGTGTACTGTAGTTGCTGGCACTTGATGATTTTGTAAACTTCAGTCTGACATTTTGCATTTTTCTATTGATTTTAAATACTAAACCTATCCATGTGAAAGAACAAACATGCTTAACATTGTTAAACTAGTGATTGCATTAACAATTTTTTGTTAACTGGCAAAATTAGCATAAAATATTTTCTGATGGGGGCTACATTTCTAAACAACATAGGCCAACATAGGCAATATACAATTTCCTGGTGATGACAACATTTTTGATAATATTTATTGCTTATCCCAGGTGATTGGAGATTCTGTGATTAAATAACAGAGAAGAGTTCATGCAGAACCTGAACAGTTTACAACAAACATGTTTACAAAAGCTAAACTAATTTGACCTTCTTGAATTTTTTAGCAATTGTTAGTAATAATAAAGTGACATAATTTTCAAATGAAACTCATTTGCTTACAGTGGTGTAGGAGTATGCATTTGTGTACTTTTCAGACAAGTAAATACTGTGTCTGTCTGGCAGCCCATCTGCCAAGTTTTTCTTACAGATTTGTAAATACTATATAAAAAACAACTTGTGCACAAATTAGTGGGACAACACTATGATCAATCACAACTTGATAATACATAACAGATATATTAATGTGTGATTCTGTCATCGACCACCACTTTAGTCTAAGCACTTAAACAAAATTTGTTGACCATCAGTTTCTTTCTGTTGTAGACTATGAACCCTTGCTTTCCAAAATAAATCTCTCCAATATATTTTGGAGTGTTTATACTTGGGTACTGTTTAAAAATATTCACAGTTTTACATTTTTTTCATGGCCTGCTTTACTTTAAGTTTCCACTGATCCACCTCCCCAGCTTGCTTAAATATAGATCAGATATCTTCACTTGCACAGTAAGCAAGACGGTAACCATCTCTAAACAGGGCACCAGTTTATTGCAGACCACACTCATGCACATTATTCCTATAATCCAGTACCAATTTACAGTCACCAGCTAGCCTAACCTTGCATCTTTTTGAAATGTAGGAGTAAAAACAAGACTACCAATATAAGAACCAATGCGGATGCAAAGTCCACACAGACAGCGACAAGGTTTAGGTTCACTAATCTCCTTAACCTGTGAGCCAACAGCATTAAATGCTCCAACACCTCTATGCTGTGTGACTAAGTATTAACTGTGTTATTAGAATAAGTAGTAAATGTTAACAAAACTTCATTAAATTAACCTGATTGCTGTGATTTTAAATGTATTACATTATTAAAAATGACTTACCATGCCTTTTTTATAAGTCAATCTAATGTATTAAATAAATAACAATGCAAACTGTGAAAAAAAGTAATAATAGAGACATCAAATGTAAATCTGAAAAAAAGAGCATTTATTTTATATATAAAAATTACATATATAGCTATATGGTAGAATCCATTCTCCATCATGCTATAAAAATTATGATGGGAGGAATAGAAATGTCAGGAACATGAAGAAACAAGGAAACATCACTTGTGATGCCCCAGCTTGAACCCTAAACCAACTATCTCTACACTGTGTTTCTTCCACCATGATCAACCTTTGGGTGACTTTAGTTGAGCCTTACTCCCAAAAATATTGATGGCTCTTACTAAAGATAAGGTGAAAATAATGGGCAATGCACATTCTAATGAAGGTCCACATTCTTAACACAAAAGGCTACGTGGAACAGAGATGTAGTATGAAGGATCAATCCACAGACTAAACAATATCTGTAACAATAATGGCAATGGAAAATGGAGTTGGAAAAAAGAAACAAAGCCCCTACTGTAGCTAATTTAATTAAAAACAAAATTTTAAAGTTGCAGTTTGTTTCTCCTTTGCTATATTAGATGTTAGTTTCTTTCTATTTTTAACTACAAGGACCTTGGGCGATATAATAAGAAAAAGAGAAAAACCACCTTCTCCTCCAATTGACACAAAATCATTGAGATAATAAGTGGGGGCGAAGAAAAAAAGGTGAGGAAGGCTTTATCACAAAGAGGTGCCCAGGCAAGACTCTCAGAGGGGAAATGACGCCCCTTGTGTCCCTTCCCTGATGTATTCATTTCCAATGATTCCTGATAAGACATCATTCCAAAGGCAAACCCCCCCCCCCCCCCCCCCCCTTTTTTTCCTGAATAGGTGTCTAATTTTAGGAAGCTCCGGTTGATTGGCTATTATCTGTGAGCAGCATTTACTCCACAGGCAGAGTTCAGCGTTAAAAGATAACGGGGTCACTTTGCTGACAGCACATCAAAGCAAAGCTAGGAGGATAAAGAGGCATACTTTTAAATCTTTTAACGCTGTCACTTAGAAATTGGAGAAGGAGGATAGTTTCCTTTAAAGAACTTCTCTCACATAATGAGCTTCAATTTCCTTTTTTTGGTTGCTTGTTCTTGTACCTTCCTTCACATTCTGTTGTATTTTATCTACATCTTGTCAAAAAGTGCAAAGCTAGCCATCTGTCATGTGCAACCACACTATTTGAAAAAAAGAACAAATTAAAGGCCATATTACACCTCTAAAACTACACATGGTTCTTTTAACTTGTAGTCCGCTAAAACTAAACAGAGCAAAGGAAAATGACAGTTTAGTACAAAGACTGGGTTTCTAGTGATATACTTCCCAATCTGGTCTCTAATCCATTAACCTTCCTTTACAACCCATGTAGGCCTCTTAGCCCATCAACCTAAACTTGAATTGCCTTTAACTCAGCTATCCCTTCAATTATCCAAACTCTAAAATTATTTATCTTCACAATTTAAGCTAAACATTTTTTTAATTCCACACCCAATCAAATATTCTCAGCTCCTCAGACTGGGCTCTTATCTCCCAAACTGCCTAACCTGGGCAATAATCCCATGAACAACCCAACCTGGACTCCGCAGTTCTCATCTTTAAAACCTAAAGCTCTAATCTCTTAACTGTTCAAGGAGGAAAAAGATTCTCTCAAATGGCCACATGGGGCTCCTATTCCAAGTCTAATTTTCCCATATAACCAGTACATGTAAGTAAACACAGGCTGTGAAGGACCAGATAAAGAAAAAAAAGGTGGGCCCAAATTCAAAACATTTTTGAAAATGCAGGATTTGACCGAAAGGTGACATGTAATAGGGATATGATAGGAATCATGGCACATACAATACAATCAGGATAATTGTTCCCTTTCTCTTGCCTGCTGACTGACAAGGAGCAAGGTGATGCAAGTTACAAAAGCTTCAAGAGAAGCTGAAGTATCAATAATATGCAAAGGCGGAACATCAATGTATTAAAACGGAAAAATAAAACTTAAACTCTATACAATAGCCACAATTCACATTGTCAATGGACACCAGGGTGATATACTATATATTCAGCTCATCAGGGACTTCTTGTCCACAGAATGACATCTTATATTAGGATCAGTCAACATGGTTAGCATCTCCAAGACAATAACAGATATGCAGAGCTGGCCAGTTGCAGGATTAATGTAAGTAGTACAGAGATACACTGTACATTGTACAGAGATAATCATCATCATGTTGCACATTTAAAAAAAATATTTGTAATCATTGACGCACATCAGACACTTATTTACCACTTTCGTGTGCCAAAGCTTGTGTATGTCAGAGTATTACGATGAAGGTGAAGGGGACAGTAATGGGATGCTAACATAAAACAAAAAAAATACCTCAACATAGACCTGAAGCGGGTCTGTTTTTGTATTTTATGCCAGAATCACATTGTGTCAGAGCACCACCTTTGTCTTTTATTCTTTTCTGTTTTTTGCTTTGCTTTACAATTTTACTGTGCCTAGCCTTATCAAAACCAATTCTCTTATATGTGATTGCCACAGTACAAAACAATCTAAGAAGCTTTAATACCTTCTAGCCTGAGAGCACCAAGCCCTATAAAAGCCTGATTTTTCTTCTTTTTGTTTTCAATGCCTAATCTCTTTCATTTAATCAGCACATTAAAAAAGAGGCCAATCGAAAGCTTGCTGAAGACAGGAGTATATGGGTTCTTGAATTATGCTGAACAGGGATCCAGAATTCATTATTGGAGGATTAGCCAAGGTTTATTCAGTGCAGCTTGGAGAAAAATTATAGGAATGTTGAGACCAATACTCTTATTTTAATGTATTTGGCAATTCAGCAATAAGCATGTATACTTGGTGAGGGAGGCCAACTAGTGGCAGTATTCTGATTATGCATAACTACTGAGTAATATGAAAAAGAAATCCATTCATTTTTTAACTTTTTACATTACCAATTATGGGCAAAATATATATAAATCAACTCTGAGTAGGACATGAAGTCTATCCCAGGGCACTGTCACTGAATATGCCAACACACATGTACACAGCCTAGTTCATGGTTACCAATCAACTTTACCTGATAGGGAAAGAATGCGATATACCAGGAGCAAAATACACACAGAAATGGAAAGGTGTTCAAGCTTCCACATACAGTGAATTGAAAATTTAAACTTATTCCCAAGTGTGAGGAGGCAGCACTATGTACGACATATGCCTGTATAAACTATATATTGTATGTATATATATAATGTATATATATATACTGTATATACAAATTGTAATGAAATGCAAAAAAGAAATTAAGTTGACGGATTGTATACAGGAGATAGCTGTCTGTTTCGCAGATAATAGTAACAGTTGTGCCTGGCATGTGCTACACAGGATGCGGCAGGCCAATAACTTGTGTCTCCACTCTATAGCTGGAAATTATTTGGTTATCGGTTTGACCCTAGGTGCTGAATAGACTTGTGTCTAGTACAGGGAACTGAACTATTCCCTACACACATACACATACTCATGTTACACACATACTCACTTCATGTTTCTATACTCCAGTCTTCTTAACCTGACCTGCTTTGTACAGCATAAAGTTGCAGATACAAGGCAATATAGCTAGTCATGGAATGTATGCAATGCCATCAAAGAGCAGACTCATACATGCTTAGTCATATGGGGTCTAATTTATAATTTACAGTCTTTTTTTGAAAGTCTTTGAACTGTGAGAGAAAAATCAAGTGTCTCATAATAAAATATGACCTAAACATAGTGAGAACATGCTAAATATACACAAACACCAAATTCTGGCTGAAGGTCAAATTGGAGGTTAAGATTTATGAGATGACAAAGGTACCCACTATGTAACTTGCCACATACAATAACTCCAGTTTTAAATACTTTATATACTGTCTACAACATGAACGCATGTACATACACACCTACTTTTGTTTTTATTTTGAGTTTTCTCCGTGTTGCCCACAGACACAGTGTTAGGTTGACTGACATTTCTTTGTTGGCTCGTTTTAAGTAAGTTGGTAATGCAGACCTGGGTTCGTTTCCTGGGTCCTCCCTGCGTAGAGTTTGCATGTTCTCCCCAGGTTTCCTCTGGGTGCTCCGGTTTCCTCCCACAGTCCAAAGACATGCAGGTTAGGTGCATTGGCGATCCTAAATTGTCCCGTGGGTGTGTGTGTATGCCCTGCAGTGGGCTGGCACCCTGCCCAGGATTTGTTCCTGCCTTACGCCCTGTGTTGGCTGGGATTGGCACCAGCAGACCCCCATGACCCTATGTTAGGATATAGCAGGTTAGACAATGGCTGGCTGGATGATTTTGTGCAAAATTTAGGCTATATCACATTAGGTAATTTGTCTAATGATTTTTAGTCATAGCCTTCTTTTACATAATCTTAGTGAGTCAGAGGCAGATTGTAGCATGCTCCTGTGTAGCCGATCACCTAATGTGACATACCTAGCAGCTCACTCCAACTAGTCTGTGACTTGCTCCAAGAAAATCAAAGAGATTTGATTTCATCTTTAGTCATAGGGTTGGGCACTGTGTGCATGAGAGCTGACAACCAATGAATGTTCATCCCAAAGTCCAATACGTAGTATTGAGGGACAAGGAATCAGGAACATGCATGTTTTGAAACTCGTGAACAGATGTCTTCTGTTTTATATGCTAGAGACTGCGGCTGAAATTGCTATACTTAACCTTAATTTTAGATATATGTACAGTTACTCTTACATGCAGGTATTTAAACAGAGTAGAAAGTGTTTTGGGAATGGTAAACCACACATTGTTTGGTACATTTTCTTGAAACTGCTACTGTTGTTCTTGCAGGATTTTAGAATATAAAGTTGTTTTCAGATCACTATATATAATGTATGCCCAAAATATTTGTAAAAGGTGGAAAGAAGATGAAACTCTGTGAGTGCCAATGAGAGTATCCACTGTCCCTGAAGTGAGGAGCCCTTGCCCTCAATGGGGACTAGAAAGGTGTCAGATTGCTGAATTGCAGCATTTTCTCAAATAAACAAACAAAGTTAATGAAAGCAAAACAGAGAAGGCTCAGACTCTCCATACCACCTTGCCAGAGGCTGTAATAAACCCAAGAGCTGTGCAGCTTTTACCCTGGTGGATGACCTTCGTCTCCTAGCACCCTCTGTGCAGAAATTTCTATGAATGCTGTTTTATGCACAGTGCAGTGACTTTCATCAGCTCTCTCTCACTGCACCCCCTCCACACACCCGACCTACAGGCCTTTCAACTAGGCCCCTGTTAATAATTAAATGTTAATCTAAAAAGCAATTTTAGCTGTGCTTTTCCCCCCTCTACTTCTTGAAGATCAAGTTAGAGATTACATTAGCATGCTAGAGCAGCATTAATTTCCTTCACCCTTGAACTGTATGATCTTTTTCGTGCTTCCTGCTAAAAGTATAATAACAGAATGAGAAAGGAAAAAGGTAGAGAGAAAATTGCCTGGATTAGTCAGAGATTCAATCTTTGACTTTTTATTTACTTTTTTTAAGATACGGTCCAAAAGCTGGGATTTGAATGAGTTGGTGAGGTTTTTAACTGAACACTGGCTTACATGCCACTTCAGCTAGTTTTTCTGTCTTATTTTACCTTTAAAATACAGTTTTGCATTTTTATTTATACCTTTCAATAGGATAATTGATAATGAATATTATAAATAAGCAAATAGTATTAAGAGGTAATAAACAAAAAAAAACACGGACGTGCAAATCTTCTAAGTGGATCAAATTAAGTTGCAAGCAATGCACTTGTGATACAGAATGCTGTGCTTTCTTGAATAAACAGCAAAGTACATAAGCACAAGAAATCTTTCTTAAAATACTGCACACCATTCCTTAAAACTTCATTTTTATGGTAAAATTGTTTTTACCTTTTTTCAAATTGCATGTAGGCAGGAAAAGTGACTTACATGTGTTTGTGAACTGCATCAAATAAGAATGATCTCTCAAACACATATTAGAAAATGCCACTTGTAGGAAGGATAATTTGTGAGAGTAAAGGGTTTTAAAAGGAGCCACAGTATAAGAAAATACTGTTTCACACACCTCAGTTAGTCTCCTGTGTAAACATTTATAGAGCCAGAGCCCTTATTGCTCCTAAAATGCCAGTTATAATCATATTGATAGATGTATGGATGTACTAGAAGGACCTAAAAATTCCCAGAATCTGTCAATAGCATGGGAGTAGGATGTTTTTATCAACTATACTGCTAGATTTTGAATGCCTACAGTCTTGTTAATCAGTCTGTCAAGTGGCATTGTGTATGAGCTGATCGAGTGCTTATTTCTGACATTTATTCTACAATCTTTTGTGTTGACTTTTGCAGTTTTTTTCTGTAAGCCAAAAAAGCATGTCAGGTCATATTGAACATCAAGACAATAATTATCATGTTTTTACAAATTGATGGACTTGTTAATAAAGAGTTTCTCAGTAAACTGATGGTTAATCAGCAACATTACACTGAACTGCTGAGGGATCTGTGGGAAAGCTTCAGAAAAAAAAACATCTGGAGCAGTGCCGCATACAAAACTGCATTTTGCACCACAAGAGAGTACTTGCACATACCACATTGTCAGTCAAAGAGTTTTTGACCAAAAAATGTTGTTGTTTCCTTGAACATCCTGAATTCTCAAAATCTTCCTCCCTGTGACAAATTTTTCTTCTGTTATAATGTTAAAACTAAGACTGCAGGGAAAACAATTTTCTACTGTGTAAGAAATCCAGCAAAAATAACAGGAGGCTCTAAACACAGTAACAAGAGATGAGGACAGGAAATGTATATATGAACTGTATGTATGTAGTGGTTGGACCAGCACAGTGAAATTAACACCTGGATGGCGCATAACTCTTTAAAATTAAATTGCAACAAAACTGAACTCCAGAAAATTGACACTAAAGCTCAACTTAAGAAAGTGAGCTCCTTTTCAGTCACTCTTGATGGTGATCTCATTAGACCTTCTTTTAATGCAAGGAATCTTGGTGTCATTATTGATTCCTCCCTTTCTTATTCCACCCACATAAACCATATTAAGAAACTTTCTTACTTTCACCTCCGTAACGTACTTTGTGTTCACTCATTCCTCTCCTTTGCTAATGCTGAGAAACTTGTCCATGCTTTTATCACATCCCACATCGATCGTTGTAACTCCCTAATGGCAGGTGTGCCTTCAAATCTTGTATCACAGCTCTAGCTGATTGAAAACTCGACCTTACATGGATCAGCAACAGCGAGCACATACTGTAACACCCATCCTGCTTCACCTTCACTGGCTCCCTGTGTCTTATAGGATTAAATATAACATTTTATTAATGACCTACAAAGTTTGAAATGGCCTTGAACCAAACTATATCAGTGACCTTCTCCATTGCTATGCTCCAGCTTGCCTGTTAAGGTCCTCTGATTTTGGCAATATTGTTGTGCCCCACACTAACCTGCAGTCTATGGGTGACAGGGCCTTCAGCTGTATAGTGCCCAGACTTTGGAATGACCTTCTGAAATTAATGAGATCAGCTGACTCCATTCATTCATTTAAAAACAACATAAACCACATCTGTTCAGGAAGGCTTTTAACTTAACCTCACATTCTGACACTTCTTTCAGTTTACCACTCTATCAAGATGCTCAGGATAATTTTTGTGTTATATCACAATTTGTTATTTGTGAAAGCTTTTTTGTATTGAATTTAGCATTTTATTCTGGTTTACTTTTTCTTTTATTGTATTTAATACTTTGTATATCCTGTTTTTATCTGTTTAGTGGTCTATGCAGAAAATATTTGTATCCAATGTTACACATACCTTGCTGTTCTTTCTGACACTCTGTGGCTCACCTTGAGCATGGGAAAGGCACTCTATAAATAAAATGTACTGTATTATTATTTATTATTATCTCCCCAGAATGAGTTTTATGTGATGTGGTGTGTCTTTCTCATGGAAGAAAGGTGTTTCATTTCTCCTACAGAGTTCCTAACAGATCATGTTGTGTTGACATAGTAGGAAAACACTTTGTTAAATGGATGCCATTAAGACACCTACACTCATTCCGATAAGGCTGTTCTGCACTTGTCAATTAAGCTTTCATGTAAGTCACAGAGGGATTGTGCAGACTCCACACAGGCATTGACAGACTCCACACAGGCATTGACAAGTGCAGGATTTAAGCACAGGCATGCGAATGTTTCCTATAACTAAAGTATTAATTAACAAAGAAATTGACTTTTAAAAGAACAGGTTAATCCAATCTATACCTAAAAATACCAGTGATAGCATTGTAGGACCATCAAAACCCTTTGATGTATGAAACTTAGAACTCTGGCAGGTAGGGTATATTAATGTGCAGTAACGTATGTTTTGAATGATTCATATGCCTGTGGAACATTTTTGTCCTGATTAGTATACTTTTTCTGTAACATTTGTGCTGTTATACTCTGTAAATGTGTATTTTTGAATATAATTAGATATCCTGAAGGATTAATCATGATGTAACCATCGTCTTAGGCATTAGGCAGGAAACAGATATTCAAATAATTCAAAGTTACTGGTTTGTTTAGCCTTGCACTTTACACACCTCCACGCCTAGTTACTCAATTCTCATGATGTCCTTCTCTCTCAGATACAGTGTAACACAACTTTAGACTGTATTTCTCATGACACACCAGCAGCAGGAGTTGCTTCTGTTAAACAAACACTAACAAATACATGTCTTTCAAATTCAGAAAAAGTCATGTCTTGCTTGAGATTATTAGATCTAACCTTGCTTGGAAAAGCTCATAAAGAGAAAAAAAAAGATAAATAAAAGGAAATGCAAAAAAGTCCCCATGACAGATCAGAGCATGACCTTTATCAGGGGAACAAACTGTTAAGGCCTCAGTTAAACTAAAGACATTAGCATTAACTCAGATTCAATAATTGCTTTTCAACACTCCTGCCCAGTGTACAGTACCATTAATGAATCCAAAGAGTCAATGGGAATTTTTTTTTTCACTACATCTATTAACCATCTTTTACTGGTTTAAATAAGTAATGTGGGAGAGCCAGGAACATATTAACAAAATTTAGGAAAGCAAGCCATTTTTGATGTAACAAGTCATTGTGATGTACAGCTCTTCACATTGTATAAAAACTAGTGCAAAAACAAAAGATTTTAGGAAATGATGATTTTTGGTGGAGCCTTGCAGTTTATAAACATATTTGTCATTCAGTCAATGACTGTGCTTAGAAAAGGGTGTCATCCTTGTCTTCTGTGGAAGCCACTTTAATTCTGAACTGTTAAACTACTCATTGTGCATATGCTTTACCAAGACAGGTGTGTCTCACAGTCAAGGTGGCCACAAGACACTCACCCCAGACGTTCAGCTTTTGATGTGGTTTTCTAACCTGCCGGTATCAAAAACTGCCAGATGACATGGACTTGAATTTCTGAATCATATCTGATGGATGAAGAAAGAAGTGCAGATTTTCATGCAGGGTTCTAGCTTCCAATACTGAGGCAGGCAGCTTAAGCTTAAAAGAGGGAAAAAAGAGGAGCCTGTAACTACCCATAGTAGTGACTACATGACTGTATCTGAAACAGTGATAGTGGGTTCATAAGCTAAAACTTAATTAAAATCATTTTACTTTTTTTCTTCCCTTATTCTTTTCTTCCTTCTCATTTATAAAGCCAATTAACCTCGAATGACAATTGAACTTCTTTAAATTATTTTAACAATAGAACCACAATAAGACTGATCATTTTCTCAGCCAATACTTTTTGAGCATCAGTTGGTGCACACTAAACTGGCAATTTAGGATCTGTCCTATGCCCCAGCCACCGGCGTCACATTAATCTTGCAATCAGACATGACATTTACCTCATAGTCTGTTCTTGGAACCATGAATTGTGGGTAAATGCAAACACAAAGCCTGGCAATAAATGTCAGGGATAACAAGACACCGTCTGTTCACTTCACGTTCAGCTCACACCTGTCTCAGTTCAGCCTCCTCAGGTTTAACAAAACTATTTTTTTTTTCTTAATATATTATAAGCAGTTACCTCTTCTTTGTTCCTGACAGAAAAACAACAGTATGGTTTGGCAGGGCCTTTATAGGAAAAGAGCACATTTCTTATTTCTTCTTCCTATTCTACAAATTGAATGATTACATTTAACACAGAAGTAGAAATGCATCATGCTATTACCAGATTCCATCTTTCCAAAACTTTTGCCCCATCATTCCAATATTAAAACAATTTTGGTTCAATAAATGGTATTATTACCATTACTTCCCCCACTCCAGCTAAGTTATTTATAAAGATTGGAATAAGTTAATGAAATATGGATGTCTGTTGTCCCACTGAACAGACTTTTAAAAAACTTTTATTTAATGGACATAGACAAAGATTGCATACTATACAAATATTTTAAATGGCAAAACATATTTTATAACTAGGATCCTCTCTCTTTCCACACCTAATAGAACAAAAATTATTATCTACAGTATATCACCATTCTGATTCTACCAGAATGTCAGTCTCACTGCTGCCTATCAATAAAAGCTGGAGGGATCCATAGCAGTGGAGAGTAAATATTTCCTAGCAGAATACCTAACCCTGGAAATGGCCCTAAGCCTCAAAAAGATGCTGCTGTACATAGATACAGTTTCAGTAAGCCTGGTTTGAAAATACATTGAGACTAGATACTATAGATACTAATGAATACAATACAGAGCTGGGTTCAACACTGCTTTACTCTGCACAGGATCTACATAGAAGATACATGTCTGCCTCCACAGATTTATCAGTAAAATCACCAACATTCCTTGGATCATTGTTTTGTATGGTACACAGTTTTGTTGCAGTCAGATTAGCTTAGGTTATTAAGTGACATGCGGTAAGTGAGAATTGTGTTATTGAAAAATGAATATACGGTATGCTGTTCTATGGTAGCTATAAAATTCTAAACCAAGTTTTCAGTTTTACTAAGAAATCAAATCAAATTTTATTTGTAACTCACAATTCATACACACAGTACAATATGTACTGAAATCCTTAGTTGTTCAACTCCAAATACTGTGGCATTACTCAGAATAGAAAGGACTATAACAATAATACATGACTTTGTAAATATCAAAAATATTAACAGAATCATAAATGTGGCAAATAAAAACTAATTACTTATTTTTTTTAAATAACTTAATGTAAGAGAATGAACAACAAGGCATCATGTAATTCTAAGCACTTTCCTTATTCAAAATGTGGACGTACTGTGGGAAAAAGCTCCTCCTTAATCTCTGTGAACTGGACTTTAGGCTTGGTGGCGTGAATAATTTTCTTTGACCTAGTCCAACAAGTTTTAGTGCAGATGTCCTGGAAGTTTACAAGTGCACACCTAGTGGTGTGTTCAGCAGACTATACCCCTCTCTGTAGAACCTTGCGGTGCTTCTGCATGCTTTTTACATCTTGCCTGAAGAAGGGGCCTGAGTTGCCTCGAAAGCCTGCATATTGTAATCTTTTTAGTTAGCCAATAAAAAGGTGTCATTTTGCTTGGCCTTTCTCTACATTCATAATGGCTAACATGGTACAACACCCCAGTACCCCAAACTAGATAGTAATACTTCCTCCATTAGGATACTTTCAGTGGTGGATGAAGAGAAGTTATTTAGTATATGGGAGGGTAGCCTGAAATCTCTGATCTGTCTGATGTTGTAAATACATTGATGTGCCTTCTTTACCAAGTTGTCTGTTTGTCTGGATCAGGTTAGATCATCTGAGATGTGGATACCTACGTATCTGAAAGTGTCCATCCTATCCATCTGGGTATTGTTAATACTTAGTGCCTCTGCTCTTTTCTCCCAAAGTCCAAAATCAGGTCCTTTGTCTTTCTGCCATTCAGGAGTAGTATTTGTCTGAATGGATCCAGTTCTTTTGGCAGAGAAGAACATATGTGATTTATGAACTAGCCTCTCAAGCCTCTCTGGGCAGAGTGGTGGCTCTGAGGCTAGGAATCTGTGCCAGCAAATGGAAGGTTGCCGGTTCGATTCCCATAAATTCAAGAAATGGCTCTACTCCATTGGGCCCCTGTGCAAGGCCCTTAACCTGCAATTGCTCAGTCCTGGCTATGACATTAATTTGCATCCAGACCTGCAAGCTGAAGTACCTGCTTTCAGGGAAAACTTGGGTGTTGGTGGCAGGATCGGCACTCTAGCCACTGTAAAAATTGCACAGCTGCACTCTGATCCAGGTGGTTTGTTGTGTGGTGGGTGCGGCAACAAGCTGTAATCAGCACATGCTCCTAACCTCTCTCTCAAAAATGATCAGCACATACCTTGACAATATTGTGGAATGCCATCTGGATCTCTTGCCTTCCTGGTGTTCACTTTCCTTAAGGCTCTTCTGTTGTTGTGTTCTTTTAAAGTGAGCGCTGTTTCCTCACTAAGCAGTTCTCACAATGCAGGAATGTTTTACTGTTGGCTGTCGTTAGCAACATTCACATCGAAGCACGTGCAGGAGATTTTCAGCTCTTCTGCCAGAGCAGTGTCTGTACTCAACATGGAGGGAGTAGTTGCATTATAGTCTGTTATTGTCTGCAGACTGTGTGACATGTGTCATTGTATTGCTGGGTGGTAGTAGATAAAAGTGATAAGTTCTGTACTTATTTCTGGTTTATGGCAGGTTATTTCCAAAATGACAGAAAATAGTTAACTAGTATGTATCAAATGAAACAAAATAAAATTGTAACAATGCAATAATAATTACATGATATTTTTATTTTAGACACGCCAATAGACCTCCAATTCTAAAAGAGGAAACATGCAGCCTTATAACACATTAAGACAGGTAGATTACAGTCTTAAAAATTCTGCCACCTTATGAAATTCTTTCGTTACACGTCTAGTGTAAATGCAATATCCTACTGCTTCTTCATCAGCTGTGGTTAGTTGCCTATAGAGTCTCCTCTTTCTGTTAAATTTATATTTTCATGCAGAAATTTTCTTGAGATAAAACATTTCCTCGTTTCATCAAGTCATGGATTTTTCTTCTCATTTTATATGCTAAACATACACTTCATATGATAATTTTTTTATATTAGAAATACAAAGTCTTTTCAAAAATAAAAACCATGACTTTCTTGATATTAAAAAACATGACTTTCTTGATATTTTAGTTTATAATTTAAAAACGGAATAAGAATCTGAAAATCTAAAAACTTCACATTAAAGTTCGATAAATTCTGAAAAGAATTATACCAACCATATATATGTAGGTTTTAAAATAAGCCTGATTTAAAGCGTGACAAAAAATGTGACATAAAAAGTCACATAAAATTGTTGCACAAAATCATTGCACTTCTAGGCTTAGGATTCTATATAAATAGAGTAGATTTAAAAGTGGCTTCGCAGTAATTTGCCTTAAATCATGAGGAAATAAGTTAAGCATCATTTGGATGTTTCAATATTTTATTTAGTATATGTGTGTGTGTGTGAGTGTGTTCACCCTGCGATGAACTGGTGCATTGCCCTGTCCAGGTGTTGTTCCTGCCTTTCGCCTGATGATTACATGGATAGGCTCCAGGCCTGCTGCCCTGCCCAAGACAAGTGGGATAAGAAGATGGAAGGATGGATGGTATGTTTCAGCATATTAAAATAGTACATGTAACTTACATTAAAGTAATTAATTCATTGTTCAGCCATGAGTATTCACAGTGTTCTGTACACTTGTGATAATATGCACATTACTGTAGAACACTGTTGAACTCTGCTTGATTTTTCGTGCAGATAAGCGTAAAGTAACTCCAAAATGCAATAACTGAAAAAACAGCAATATCAGTAACTTTGTAAAAGTTATGTAATTTATTATTAAGTACCAGGTTAAACCTGTACAGTATTTGAGTTGTTAAATAAGGACATAACACTGTATCTTTACTGAGGTGGGTAACGAAAGTATACTGAATTTAAAGTGCCACGATGTATCATGTGTTTAATGAAAATAAGCTATACGTGACCTACTCTATGATTGCATACACCACAAAATGTACTATAACATATTGACAGTGATATAATCTTAAATATGCTATGTTATTCAATGGAGCATAATCATACAATAGAGTATACAGGTAGTCCCCAGGTTATGGACATCCGACCTACGACTTACGAACGGGGCCGCAGCTGCGACGCATGGGCCTCAGTAACTTCTGCTCCGTCATCTTCGGCCCTAGGGTCGCTGCAGGTGGTGGCTGGATGGAGGCTGTAAGGGGGTGATTTCGCTGCCCGCACAGTGTAGTGTCCCTTGGGTGGCTCCTGGCAGCAAACAGTTTCACTGCCTGCCCACAACACATGGCTGCCCCGTTCGTTCTCGGTGGGCAGCTGGTAATGCTGCAAGAGGTGACCCGGTTGTGGCTAAACGGAGGCCATTGAGGGTGAACGGGGCGGCGGGGGGTAGCATTGTAGTGTGCATCGGATGACTGCCTATTGAATGGGGGCGATTCATTACCTGCCTTTGGCCGCAACGTGTTCGTTCTTGGTGGGCAGACGCTGCAGGCAGCATACTGTAGTGGAGGTGACTGTGAGGTGGGCTGGTGATGAACCGCCCGTCGATCCCCCTATTCATTCTCAATAGCAAGCCTGCTTGTACCATTACCTACATAGCAGGAAGCTGTCTCTCGTTCAGTACACCAGACGTATCGACGACGGGTGCCTTCCTGCTGTGATAGTGTGTACAGTGCTGTGCAGAAGAGCTCATCTTAACCTTTTGTCTTCACCCTTCAACAATGTCTCTGAAACACAAATCTGATGCAAGTGCTGGTGATGCAGTAAAGAAGAGAAAAACCATCACCACTGAAAATAAAGTAGAAATAATAAAGATGTCAGAGAGAGGTGAAACTCCACCATTCATTGGCAGAGCACTTGGTTACAGTCGGTCAACAATAGCATTTATTAAATTTATGTACCTGTTCTGACTTATATACAAATTCAACTTAAGTACAAACCTACAGTCCCTATCTCGTATGTAACCTGGGGACTGCCTGTACTTTATTTATTTTACAGGCTGTTTTTTGTGTAGGATTTTGTAACTGTGGTTTATAGGCCTTATGTAGAGGCATTAGCTTATGTGGAAATCATAATCAACTGAGATTTGCATTTCTCCCAAAACTTTTTACTATGATCACAGTAAGCAGCAGCCTGTCATATCTAATCTAAACTTGAACACCTATATTTTGTTCTTTTTAATTGCTCTCTGAATTTTTTGGCATGAGTCTCAAAATGCTTGTTAATTGTTTTTTTTAATCTAATTTCATAAACATATCAGCTGACCACAAGTTGAAATCTGGTTTAAAAAACAAGCATGTCAGCTGTTTGTGGAATTATTAAAAAAAAAACAACATGTGAACCAAGGCATGATCTCAGCAAAGCTAACCTGATTCCTTTTCTTACAATTCTCAAGGTCAGATTGTCTTATCAGAGCAGCTTTATCCTCTCCACTCTTGCAGCTAAATGCTGCAAAGCTTCACAACCAAAGCCCATAACCTACAGTACCTGCTGATACAATCCAAATTACCAAAATGAACAGAAGAAGACACAAAATAAAACCATAATCAGGTTTTTCCATTAAAGTTGTTGCTTCTCATTATCTCAGATGGTAAATGGATACAATGCATAAAATGTATGCTGCCACATTTCTACCTAATATCCTTTGTGAAGAGACTGCCCAGTTGGTATTAGACTGCAAAAGGTGAAAGTGCTACCAGAAGGGACACAAGGTGGAGGAAAGGTGCAGTATAAGGAAAAGAGGTAGAAATACTCACACTATTTATGCATGTTTACTGAACACGTTAGTGTAGGAAGAAGGGTAAGGCCGGAGAACCATAGACCTGAAATGTCCACTGAATACTCTGCAAAAAAGACTGGGACACAATTATCTCTTGAGACTTGGACCTGTAAAGGTCATTTAGGGCTCAGTGGTACAGAGAAACAAGGGTCTGCTAGAGTTCAATCTGGTCTGGTGGATCTTCAAGAACCTTCTCTGACACTGTGGATAAGTTGAGGCAAAGACTACATAGAACTGAGGCCTGGAATCAGTGAAAGAAAGATATAGGAAATGGAAGAAAGGAGTTTTGTTCATGGGACATTGAAAGGCTGCATTGTGGGGAAGCTACCTTACCAGACAGTCCAGACAAGGACATATATAGAAAAGCATAATGAGACATCATGTTTCTTTGCTTTAGTCACAACCTTGTTTTGTATTCTTTTTATAAAATCTCTCCATGAGTAAATTATACACCTTATTCTTTTAATCTTTTAGAGTCAGCTGGTATTATTCTGAGTTTAAAGAGACACTAGAGGATCATTCACAGTTATACCATCCATACATGACCATTCTTTTCCAGTTCAGAGCTGCAGAAAATAGGAATCACTCTCAGCATCAATGTACACAAATTAGGGTGCACACACATCTGTAACAAGGGCAGATTAAGAGTGAGCAAGCAGTATACTATTCTATTAAGGATAAGAACAGTGAGAGAAAATTAAATGTGAGCTTGGACAAGAAGAAGAACAAAAACACTGTGAAACAGTAATCTACTTGTTATTATGCTTGAAACTAAATCCAATTCAAAATATTCTTCTCTATTTCCATATATGTTAGTCTGTTTAGTTTCCTGCATGTTGTTCTGGTTGCAAATGTTCAATTGCCTGTCTCTGTATTTGGACAACTTCATCTGTCTGCTCCCCAGTTTGTCACTTAATCTTCCCTGTGTTCTCTTATCTGTCTTTTCAGTTCTATGTCTCTACGCCACTTGCTCCTTGTCTGTTGTACCAAGTCCATATCTCGGCCTCTCTGGTCCCCTCCCTACACCTCTGACTCTGTGGCTACTGATTTCTTTTCAGATCACTATTTCCATTTATCTCATTCCTTGTCTGTCCATCTCTGACACACCTTCTTTTCCAGTTTACAGCCACCTGAACAACACCCTAAAGATAATGTAGCACTGCTTTTACTTCCAGCTGAAGAAGAGCTGCCTCTATTCATCTCTGACAGATAGCAGATTTAACAAAGCTGCTCTTTTTAAATGCATGTGCAATGGTTGCTTTGTCTCTGCTTTGTGGTCTATAATGTGTACTTAGGCCTTTTTAACACATCTGTCTATCATACTCACTTGAGAAATGCACATCTTCACAGGCTGCCAGTAGCTGCCCACCCGCTAGCAATCAGGTCTTATTAAAATAATGAAGGCGATAACCTCGGCTGTCTCCCTGAAGTGTGTGCATCGTCTTGACAGGTGATGCTATTTGATGGGCGCTAATTCGACTCTCATCTAGAAGGCTTTGCTCATGCATTAATAAACAGAATCTATTACACAAGGATTAAATAATAAGCCACAACACTGGTTAATTTTTAATAGACTGCATAATTTGTATTGCAATTGAATATGAGTGAGATGTAGATTTCAGAGAGCTCAGCATGTGCACCTTCATCAAGAAAATGATAAGACTGGGTCCATATTAAGATATTACATTAACATTTATTTATCTTGCTTATTCAGTTTTTATTTCCCAAATTAATCTACATCCAAGATCTATTTGTTTCTGTTTTTCATGTGAGTACCAAGGATGAAATAACTCACTCACGCATTGATTCTATGGTGAGGACTGAACCTGTAACCTTATGGTTTACAGTTCCAAAAATGCCTTTTAAGCCAAGCCCCACATGCCAGAGCAGGTGTTTCATGGTTCTTCTGTCAGGTGATGCTACATTTCAAATGCTATGGGAACTTTCAGAGTTCACCATTTATTACATTACACTATCCTACTTCGTTGTGTTCTTGTATTTTTCCGACTTGAGTTTGCTTGATCCACACAAAAAGCAACTAAAGAGTTGCACTTTTTTTTTTTTAAATAAAGAGCAAAGGAAATGTATTACAGTGGTATCTCATCACTCCAAATACAACTTAAGCAAAAAATGTATTGCCTAAGCTAATTATTTTTTTATTTTATATAATGAAATATGGTCAACACTCACATCATTCCAGTAACAAAGGTATCTCTGAATTTTCTCAATGAGAATTAAGAGTGAGAAGTGCATTTACGTGGAGTTTTCTACTGGGAAGCTCCTATTTCCGATTTATTTCGTAACATGCGAATGTAGCATTACTGGCAGATTGAGTAATTCACATTAGGTTATACATTACATCAATTGAGGGGAATAAACATGCATCCTAACAATTTACAATGAAATACTTCAGTCAGTAGGCTCCAGTGACTAAGCCTACCAAAATATATTATGTACTGTACTTAAAACTGACTTACACTTACATTTAGGTGTCTATTTTGAGAAGCAGGTTGGAATATAGTTTAGTGCTATTTCCCAACACAGTTACAAGATCTTACATTTAAGGTATAGAACAGTCATGATCTGTGTGGACCCATGTTTCATGTTGCCTGTGTGGGTTTTCTTCAGAAACAACAGTTTTATTCCAAACATTGGTGATGAGCAAGTAGACAGGTGATTCTTCTATGTAAAGCAATGTATGCATAAAGTGCTTTCCATATTTAGAACTTGGGCATGGTTAGGTAACGTATTAAGGTCCATATTGTTTGTCAGTGATATGAGATAGCATCTTTCTCTTTTACAGTTCAAAACCTTTGCCATTAGGGTCCACCGATTTTAAACTTTCAAGTCATAACCACATATCATTGTTTCCATTGTTTCTGCAATATCAGCCTTGGCAGGGTCCCACAATGAGTTATTGAATGGTCTAAGTTTAAGTGGTATGGTGGCATAATGGTCATCATTCCTGTTCAACAGCTTTGGGGATTTGGATTTCATTTTTGGCCCAGTCACTGCCTGTGTAAAATTTGCCCTTTATCCCCATCTCCTTGTGGGTTTCCTCCTGATATGCTAATGTCTTCCTCTATGCCAGAAATGTTAATATTAGGCCAATTGGAAACTCTAAATTAACCTGGCTTGAGTACATACATGAATGTATGTTGAAAAAGTGTCACTTCCAGGGTTGGGATTGTTGAAGTTTGAGTCAGCTTTTCACAACATTGCATTTAACTAAGCAACTTAAAACTACTGATAGAATAAACATGAAGGAAATAAAGCTGAACATGCACAAATAAAAAGAAAAGAAACTGATTTATTAGCGTTTGTTAGATCACTGATCATACTGGTTTGAACCTAAGCAGACAAACTAGTAAACAAAATAAGAAACAAATAAGAACACATTTCTTGAACAGAGCTGTAATTTATAAAGAACAACCATTGTATTGTGCCAAAATCTGACACAAAGCCAGAGAACATTCTAAAGGCTATCATTTAGACACTGAGGTGGATTGCTGGCATTGCATAATAGATTTGCTGGCTTAACTAAAGTCTGAACAAATGACTTAGCATTATGGGTAAGGGTATAGAATGAAAGAATAAAAAAGACTAACTTGTAAAAGCCAGAACTAAAAATAGTCTGGGCCAAAGAATGTAAGAAGTGTATAGATGCTCTGATCATAGTCGAGGAAACCACTATAAGGAAGAGTGCATCCATTTCAAAAGCAGAAGCATCTCATTCTTCTGTAAGTAGTCCAGCACAGCACTTAACAAAAACATAGGGGATTTTTAAATGATGGCCATTTGTGAAACAAATAGCACCATAAAAAGTGCTGCCTTTTAGCTATCAGAAAATGGATTGTAGCCCACAATAAATCTTTCAGTTTCTGATGGCAGCAGTACACTTGTCGCATTTGGGTAAAATCCACCATAAGCCTGTTATCTGTGACATGCTGGTGATCAGCATTAACTTCTCACAAAAACAAAAAGCTTTTGCTGGGAGGAAAATGCATACAAATTAAAAGGTAGAAGGGGAGAGAGAGAACCTTTTTTAAATTTACACATTTTTTATGTCCCTCCATGCATCTTTTTTTCTGCACCTATTTTTCTATTACAAGGTCATGGTTAGCTAACACAAAATACAGGACAGCCTGCACACCCATGCACACAAACACATACTCATTAGGCAGTATGGCATAGTGGTTAAGGCACTGGACCTTAAACCCTGAGCTTGTGGATTCAAATCCTACTACTGACACTGTGTGATCGTGAACACATCAAATCATCTGCCTGTGCACACATTGGAAAAAAAAATGTAAACAATTATATCTCAAATGTGGTAAGTTGACTTGGGTAAAGGCAGCAGCCAAGTAATAAAAATAATAATTATGGGTCACTGTAGAGACAGAATTATCCTAATTCACACTTCAATAGAATTCAGAAAAACTAGGGTGAGTTAAGTAGAAAATGTCCAATTGATTCTAGGTCCCTGAAGCCGTGTTAATGCCTGTAACATAGTGACATCTTTCTAAAATGTACACCACATAAAATTAAAAACTTATAAAAATCAAGATGAATTTGCTCTAGGAAAACAGTTTTAATGCAGACATGTCAATTTGTGACTAATTTTTAAAAATTAATTAATTAATAAAAAAAATGAATTAATAAAATAAAAAAATTAGAAAATTAACATAAAAAATATAAAAATTAAAATTAAAATAAAAAATGAATTACTACTATTAATTTTTTATGTGTCTTGTAAATGTTATATATTTTTTCTATTACATATATTAAACATGACTTTTTAAATGTATATATGCACATATTTTGAGTTCACCTATGTTGGGTATTCTGCAACAGCAATTCCACTTGTCAGGACTAACTGCTAGGAAAGGGATGGCTTTCAGTTACTGCATTTAGACTGATGAAGACTTAAGATGAAGCCAATTAGCCTAGTTTTGGATGGGTGAATCTTAACGGATATATTCTGACCAGGAGCCTGAGAGCGAAGCACCACCCTCTGCGCACAAACGGAAAGGTCAAGAATGTGTGTATATGTGGTTAATGGTGCTTGTACCTTCTCAGCAGGAGTGAGTGTCATCGCTGAAGAGCACACTGCTTTGCCTGTCACACAACAACCCCCCCACAACCAAAGCCATCAATGAAGCACTCATCCCGTTCAGTTTTTCTCTGTACTGAGGCAGCTACAATTTGTAGCTTTTTCCTTCATTTTCCTGCGTGATTGCATCCAACTTGTATTTGAAAATGGGCCAGTAATATGGCATAAAGAGCAAATGATCCCAATTATTACTGAAAGCAATAACCATCTTTCAGAACCAGAGCATGATGATGAGCCCAATTTACAACTAAAAATATAAGGGTCTGCAAGAGCATTTCAAATAATTGACCTCTCTAAACCATTCTATATCATAGCTGCTCCTGGGAGTTACTAATAAGGCCTAAAAAATCAGAATCCATCCCTACTTTTCAAAAGCGCTTAGCTATATAAGGTGAGAATACACTTATACAACTTTTGTCTTCTTTGTGTTTTAAACTTCCTCTTAATGAGACTGATTGTTTGTTGTGAAAATAGTCAGAAAAGACATCAGAAGCCAAGGTGGGTAAGAGGTTTGTAATCTGAATAAAAAGGGAAAAATTGGAAAATATTGAAGTATTCATCAATACAGCAAAATATAAGAAACCTTAATTAGGCTTCTAAACTACTCTTGTTTAATCAAGATTAAACTATAGAACATCATAAATCTATCTATCTATCTATGTACATTACATACATGACCAACAAATATACACAATAATAATAATTTGGCCTGATAAGGTCTAATATGTAATGTAACACACACATATCATGTATAATATATGTAGTACATACACGTACATAGTTATATTATTACACCTGCAATTGACTGGTAGACAAAGGTATTTTCCTGGCTGTTTTTCAGATATTTTGGGACTGCGTATCAACTGAGTACAGTAAACATGTATACACAGATACATATTGTATTATATATACAAAAAATGTGATGGAAATCCATGTCTCCAAAGCAAAAACAGGGTCGCAAGTCTTTTTATTTTCCTACTGCATTCTGCAATCACAGCCATACATATACCCCATTTTCTGAACCTTAATTTTCCATTATAGTTACAAAGTTATAGGAAGCCAAAGCCATTCTTTTCAGCATCAAACATAAAAATGAGAATCAATGTTGGATGGGACATTACTCCATCAAATAGTGCACTCACACTTACCATATGTGCAAGCGTCGAGTTGTCCACTAAAATGACATGTGATATGTATGATGTGTGGAGAAGCTAGTGTACCTAGAAAACATTTTAAGAACATGTAGAGAATGTGCAGACTCCACAAACGCAGTGAATGGGCTATAAACTGTACCAAGGTTCATTAGAGCTGCTAGGCAGAACTGCTATCTACAACAATAAGCAAAAAAGGAAATCATATCTTGCTATTTGTTAAAGATCATCTCAACTATATTCACTAGGACCGTAAGGTATACAATATTTCTTGGATTACCTGGTTAACTTCACTAATACTGCCCTGGCTGGAGAGCAACTCAACAGTATGTCAGCTACCCTGTCCTGCAACTCTGAGGCTGATATGTTCTCTTTGCTCCCTGGCTACTGCTTACTGCCTTTGTTTTTTCAGACTTTCCTATTTAAAAGTCAGACATCCCATGTGGACAGAGTTTACCTTTTGACAGATAGACTGATTGAGTTAATATATATTCTTTTCAAAGCTTGAATACTGCACCTTTGCATTATACAGAATATTATAATTACAAAATATTCATGTATAAACACACACACACACATATATATGTATGGAAGCTAATAATGAATAAAATGCAAACATCTACAGCTAAATCCTGCAAGGCTAGGCTGGGTACTGGCTGCTCTATTGGGATATAAAACGTCTGAAGCCTGCTCACTCCCATCAGATCGTTTGTCAAAAGCGATAGACAATTTACTGTGGGAGCCTATTCAATTTATTCATTGTGCTGTCACCGCAATTTTTTTCCCCGCTGAGGCCTGCTTTCGAATGAAGCATGGCTGTCTGCATCGTGTAGATTTCTTTTCTGCTCTTTAGGGCGATACCTGGATGTGCTGAACAAAGCTTGCCGACACCGTTATTTAGCAGAGGACAGTAATGCCAGTTTAAATCATCTTAATTGTACGGGAAGCAGAGAAGGGCCCGGCAGTAGCTTGAGAGACACAAAGAGCCGACATGCCCTCACTTCACTCAGCCGAGGGTTTCACTGCTGAGGCGGTGCGATAAAAAGCCAACCCCTCGCCGAGTCTGTCAGGAATTAGCTTCTGGCTGATAGAGATAGTCCGGACTGTTTAGATTAAGAGGTAAACAAAGCTCCATTGAATAATGTACCGACTTTTAAACTGAGTAATGTGGTTAGAGCCATGAGGCTGATAGACAGAGAGACATGTGATGAGAGTGGAAAGGCCAGGAGGCCATTTCTTGTTAAAGTATCAAAGTGTGCTGAGACAGCTGAGTTTATTTGTTATGGGAAGGGAGGAAGTGTGTGGGAGCCTGGATTTAGTGATATAGAAAGAGAGACCCAAAACTGAAATGAATGTCAAAGGATGCTGAGTGAGACTGGATCAACACTCTTTTAGATGGAAGCAATGAGGATTGTGTTTTTGATTCAATAAAGGACTGAAAGAATATTAGACATATCATTAATAAGAGAGCTAGTCGAGAACAGGTGGACTTACAGGATACATAGAAATGGGCATAGAATGAGACAGCATTTGAGAATAGTATGAGGGAGAGCAAATGTACAAGAATATACAGGGGGACATGAAAGTCCAGTAACACCAGCCTAAAAAGTCATATGCAAGCAATATAACCATATATATACTGCTCAAAAAAAAATTAAGAGAACACTTAGTCATCCCAGTCTAACACCATGTCAGTTATGCTTCAGGGATATCAATCTGTCCAGTTAGGAACCACCAGTGATTGCGAATCAACTTCACCTGTTTTGGTGCAAATGAAAGTGACAATAGCCACAGACAATTGCTCTGTCCTTATCCTTCCTGATTGACTCTTCTCTAGTTTTGTGTTTTGCTAGCGTCCTTGTCACTATTGTAGCATGAGGCAGTACCTACAGCCAGTTCAATTTGTACAGGAAGTCCAGCCCATCCATATGTGCAGTCACAAGAAGGTTTGCCGTGTCTCCCAGCACAGTCTCAATATCATGTAGGAGACACCAGGAGATGGACTTTTACACAAGAAGAGCTGCACAGAGCCATAGAAGGGCATCAACCCAGCAGCAGAACCAGTATCTGCTCCTCTGTGTGTGTAGGAACAGCAGGAGTACTGCCAGGGCCCTACAAAATTACCTTCAGGTAGCTACTAGTGTGCATGTTTCTGACCAAAACTGTCAGAAACAGACTCCATGAGTATGTCATAAGGGCCCAATGTCCTTCTAGCGGGACTTGTACTCTTAGCCCATCACCGTGCAGCTCAATTGGCATTCGCCAGAGAATAAACAATTGGCAGCTCTGCCATTGGCACCCTGTTCTCTCCACTGATGAGGGCAGGTTCACACTGAATACATGTGACAGACGTGAAAGAGTCTGGAGACGCCGTGGTGAACATTATGTAGCATGCAACATCATCCGGCATGATTGGTTTGGCAATAAGTCAATGATGGTCTGGGGAGGCACATGCTTGGAGGGTCGCACAGACCTCCATGTGCTAGGCAATGGTACCCTGACTGCTGTTAAGTACCAGGATGAAATCCTAAGTGCCACTGTCTGACCTTACATTGGTGCAGAGAGTCCTGGGTGACTCCTGGTGCTAGACAATACCTGGCCTCATATGTCCAGAGTATGTTGGCAGTTCTGGGATGATGAAGGCATTGATGCAGTTGACTACCCCACATGTTCTCCAGATCTGAATCCAATTGAGAACCTCTGGGATGTTATGTATTGATACAAGCAGTGTCACTGCTCAGGAGCTCACTGATGCCCTGATCCAGGTCTGGGAGGAGATCCCCCAGGACACCATCCGTCATCTCATCAGGAGCCCAGACATTGTCAGGGTTCATACAGGCACGTGGGGGCCATGCACACTTCTGAGTAACATTATGAGTTGCTGTGATGAAATTCACACAAGTTGGATCAGCCTGTGATTTAAATTTTTGACTTGGATTTT
The DNA here is from genome assembly GCA_026402145.1 of Polypterus bichir lapradei. Classification (NCBI taxonomy): domain Eukaryota; kingdom Metazoa; phylum Chordata; class Cladistia; order Polypteriformes; family Polypteridae; genus Polypterus; species Polypterus bichir. The sequence continues at coordinate 15,407,651 of JANRMT010062838.1, read as the reverse complement.
CGTTGTAATGTTGAATCCAGCCCTCAGTGGAAGGGTAGTTTTGGTTTCTATTGACCATTGTTACATCATGTTGCTCTCAACAAAATACACAGTATTACTCAGTAAAGATTTTCCTCTTGAGTATTTCATTCCTCGAGATCCGATGTGTGATTTAAGTGTTCTCTTAATTTTTTGAGTAGTGCGCATATCATTAAATGAACTATAGCTCTATACTTGTGTAAGTCGCTATACAAAGATATTACATAAAAGAAATTGTTTATTTTCAGTTGTCCATTGATTAGGAAAGCCAAGACACTAGTCCTACTGTCAGCTGTCTTCTATCAGAATGGTACCATGAACATATAATAAGAGGTTTAGTGTGCAAAGGCCAACATTGACACATTTGTCAAAAAAGCACTGGTGTAATTTACCCCAGGGACACTAGAGGTATGTATGTCTCCATCACTTTTTTGAAAAGCTTAATTTTGTCACTAGCACTTTTTACAAATGGTCACATGGAAAATGCTTATTAGCATGGACACATGCCAGTGTAGTTCCTAGTCTGTAGATTAGTTTCCTGTAACGTCTATACCTTTAAAATGAAGCAAGTTCCTAGCACTATTTAATATGCTCCTTTGTGCTGACATACTTGTTCAGCAAGTCAAAAATATGACCATTATACCATTAATATAAACCAATATCCAATTTTTGGCTTAAATTTCAAAAGACCTCACTATACAGTACTTAATTGGGATATAGATACCAATGTGTCATTTGTGGTGACCAATATAACCATGCCAGGATCTCCTTAAAGGTTCAATTTTGAAATTCTCCAAACCAATCCTCGGTCACTTCCAGAACACGCCCTTTGCCCCATTTACCCATTTCTTCAGTTTCTTAACCTATTTTGCTCCATACAGGGTAACAAGGAGAAAACATTAAGTACAAAGAGGAACTGAACCAGGAAAATGCCAGTCTATTTCTGAGAACATTTTATCACAATGGGCCAGTTTAGAGATGACAGTTAAAGTTATCCATTGTACCTCTAAACTGAAACATTTATCCCAGATTTTACAAATAAATAAATAAATAACTGAATTGGGTGAACTGGTTGGTTCTGGCCTTTGCACTCTCTCAGCAGCTCAGCATTAGTATGAAACCGGAATAAAAATCACCTGGTACAGGCGTGACAACTATCTTCTAGTCTCGCTTTCTTTTATTTGCAGATCACAAACCACACTTATATCTACAATGTGCTCCAGACAGGAAAACCACTATTTGAAGTTATATATTTAACTGCCTCTTTGAAAGCAAGGGTGTGCAGGAAATGCTGAAATTCATGGCAGAATTAAATGGGCTTGTGCATCAGGACTGCATGCAGCATTAATTCTGAACAGCTAAAGTGTTTCAGCAGGTGGAATATTACTTACATGTTCAGCTGACAACATTAAAACGGGTGAGGAAGCAGCCGGTGTCAATGCTGATCTCAGAAGGGAAGCAATTTCATTTTCTGACAACACCCTAACACAATAATCACCGACTGGATGGACAGTAATCCCATGCTAGAGGCTTATTAGACTGGCAAAATGAGTGCTTCCCATTCCCAATCTATGTTTGTAAAAAAATGAATGAATACAAACTGATAAGGTCTCTGAATGTTTCATTTTCATCATTCATTTCCTGAAATGCTTATTGAAATAAACGGTTGCTATAGGTCAGAGCTCTTTCTCCCTCTATAATGCTCTTGTGTACTTGTCTGTTTTTGAAATTGTGGATTATGGAGATGTGGTAGTTAGGTTACTGAATCCTACTCAACCAGGACTGGTCAGTTTAAGGCCCCCAAGAAGTAAAATTAATCCAGAAGATATATTCTTTGGGCCTCACAATATCTGTGGATTCTAACAAAATGAATTTATTTAAGTGCAGTGGAAGCAGACCAAAGGTTACCAGTTTCATTCCCAGAGATGAATATGTTTCTTTTACAGCAAGCATTGCACACCCTTTCCATACTTTTATAATTATAATGACAACAAACTATAAACTACTAAAGGCTACTACCTTTCTAAGGGTGGCCAAGTCTGAAAATAAACTTAACCATTGTATTTTTATCTCTGCTTTAAAATTATTTATATATACTAATTTTATTATCCCATACATCTCCCCATTTTCTAAGCTATCCTGAAAGCAGCAGCATTGGACCAACCCAGGATCAGTTTCCAGTCCATCACAGGGCACATTTATGCACACAATCATACTGGGACAATTTACAGTTGTCTGTTTAAGTAGCACACACACATATCTCTATATATAATCTTCATTTGGATCTTGATCTTTGTTTGTCCGCGAATGAATTAGAAGAAGCACTAGATGGCAGTAGAGAGACAGCTAAAACATAGGCATTGCGTTAAGAATCTCCTCCCGGCTTATACTACTGAAGACTATAGTACTCCAGTCACACCTCAAAACACAGACATTCAAACTAAACAAATTGTTGTGCTTTAAATTAACTAAAGAGATCTTCATTTAGAACTTGATCTTTGTTTGTCCGCAAATTCCACGCATGTGCAGACCACCTTCCAGTTTAGTATGTTGTTGTTACTCACGGATGTCAACAATGTGCCGGAATAACGAAAGGGGTGGTGGACAGTGTTACGCTGGTTAGCTCCGGAGGCCTGGTTAGAGAATGAGATTGCCGAAGATAAAAGGTACGTGCCTACGTAACATATGAATGAAAGAAAGATAGTGGGTAAAATGAATGACAACGTAACAGCACGTTCTGGAAATTATTATTGTTACGTTGTAGCTGGTGAGTGCTGCGCGTCTCACAGTTGTACCGTGCCTTGCTCACATGTCAGTGAAGTGATCCCTATTTATGCTTTAAAGAGCCTGGATACCTATGTGTCCCCCTTTTATAACCATTGCTCCGTGTATATTGCCTTACTCTTTGGATTGCCACAAAACAACCTGTGAGATTGGAGAAAGGTTGAGAAGACATCATGACAGAAGCAGAAATGCTCCTACACCACCACATAATTACTATTCGGACAGTGATTCCGAGTAGGCCGTTCCTATCAAATCAATGTCCAAGGGTTTTCTTTTGTAATTTTGTTTCCCTTATAAAAAATCATAATGTTGTGCGATGAAGGGCACAGTTCACGACTGGCAGCCGCGTTTAAACGGAGCCCTTCACAGACAACTTTAACACGCACAACGTAGTTGGGTGCACATGGCTAGTATATTATATAATATAATATATATCACCAGCAATACAGTAGTTAAGATATATAATGGAACAATTATTATTAAAATATAATTTATATATGTCTCTTTATCAGCAAACATAATACATAAATATGTTTCAGTAATGAGGCATCTGTTCTTCAAAATTAGTTTTGTGGCTCAAGAGATGACAAATAAGTCATTAGTGTGCATATGACTAATTATTAAGAACTCGGCACCGGTGTTTCTTGGCCTAAGAAACCAGAAGTTAAAAATAACAAACAGTATATTGCATTCCTAAGATAATAAGACATGGTAACTAAACATTTCATTGTGGGACAAGGCACTGTGCTGGGGAACAAAATAGCATTTTAATGTTGTGGCCACAACAATGAAGTGTAGAAGGTCACAAAGCAAGTGTTGCATGAATATACTAGTAAGGTGTGCTTAATAATAAGGAACAGAGATGAATTTGTAATGCATGTGTGTAGGCTGATATAGTTTTAGAACAAAATACAAAGTTATACTAATAGGGTTATAAACAAAATAAATGACATTGTGTCTCATAGGAATTAGATTACCATTTGAAACACATGGCATTACCACCGTATGGCTTTAAAATCAGTAGTAGAGACAGAAATACCTAATCATATATACAAGATAATAAGGCAAATGGATGAATTAGTAAATTAAATACACTGCATTCAAGTCACAGCTACAATGCTGTAAACATAGGAAATTAGTATACTAGGGGAAAAAGAATGTTGTTCCAGTTCCAAAGAACCTGATAATTACAGACGAGTGGCCCTTATTTCCCACATCAAGAAGACCTCCGGAAGATTGATTCTGGAGTATATGAGTCCTCTTGTGAAAGACCTCTGGACTTGCTGCAGTTTGCCTATCAGACAAATATTTTAGTGGAACATGCAGTTATCTATCTGCTGCACAAAGCTTATTCCCATCTGGAGAAAGCTGGCAGCACTTTGAGAATAATGCATTTTAATTTGACCAGTACCTATAGTATCATTCAGCGATCCCCGTTAAGGAGTAGGCTTAAAGATATTCATGGTGATGAGAAAAAAAATCAAATACTTGATGCATGCTATAAAATTAAAAAAAAAATGTTTAGGATTTGAATGAAGATCAAATCAGGTAATTTGTGTGTGTGCGCTTATGCTGGAAGAAAGATGCAAATGAAGAAATTACACACAAACAGATTACACACAAACAGAATTCAACGTGTGAAGCACATTGTAGCATCTAGCATGATGTATATGTCTTCATTTCTGACCTGTCTCTAGATTAGTAGTTTTTCTCCTGTCACATGAGCATACTGATTTTTAAAGTTTCACTTACTTTGAATTTCGTGTGTTTCCTTAAGGATTTTTGGTTTTAGAGTCAATTACTGGTTATACTCACTTCTTTTTGGAATTCTAATTACAAATTACTTAACCTCTGACACTCACAAGAAAAATGAGATTTAGCAGGCTGAAGAGAAAATTATCATGTTTTATTTTTCCAGTTACAAATTGCAGGGAGGCAGCGCCTATACTGGCAGTAATTGACATAAGACAAGAGCCAACCCTAGATAAGACATCAGATTATAGTAGAGCATACTCATGCATACAGCTATCCTCACTCACACTATACCAATTTAATATTAACAAGTAACAGATTATTTTTTAACTGTAGGGTTTAAAGGGATAACAAGGTGTACCAAGGCAATGAACCAAGGGAATAAGGTTGGAAACAGCATTAAATTAGTTTAGTGTTCTGGATGTTCATACGAGTAAGCTTACGACACAAACAACTCTGTCACAGCACGCATCCACACTTATTTGCGTTAAGCTGATTTAGAATCTTGAATGAACAATACATTTATCTGTAGGCCAGGAGAAAACCAACTCTTCTGGAGGAAATCATAATCAATATGGGAAACATGCAAACTCCACACAAAAAAGTACTATACTATACTACCCAATACTCAACCTCAATACATAAACTATTCTTTTTTTGAGCTCTGTTGGTTTTTTATTGCCTTTTTTGAAAAAAAACAAAACTGTTTCTTTCCTAACCCCAGGGTAGGAGTTTAGTACAGGATTTAGGGTTTACTACTTGCTTTATTTAAACAAATTATACTTTCCTTATGGCCCATTGTTGAAAATGTTTGATGTTAAAAGGCATTTAGCTTGAGCTTGTCAATCCCTCTTCACTTTACATTTGCAAAAGATCATAATGTCAGGGTCTGAAGGTCCACAAAGTTATACCATTTCACAATTTGATAACTCATTCCATGTTTGACTCTCAGTGTGAAGAAAAAATATCTACTGTTAGTGCAACCCATACCCTGAAACAGCTTCCATCTGTGTTTGTGTGTTCTTTTTGAAGAATTTATTTTGAAGTAACAATTGTCATCTACCCTACTAACTCCATCCAGAATTTTAAACACACTGCTTAAATACTGTTTGCCTAAACTCAAAATATTCAACTTTTTCAGTCATCCCTTGTCGCTTATAACCCACAGGCCTAGAATCAATGCTACAACTCATTTCTGTTCTTTTTCTAGCATTGATATGTCTTTTGTTTAATACTAAGATAAAAATGTCCATTGCTGCCCCATGCACCAGCAACCTGTTTGATTTATCATATGTAACCAGTTCACGACAATCCTTATGCCTGATTTCACTCTCTGTAACAATGAAAATCTAAAAGGTATTTATACATAAAGGAATTCTAGGAACAGTGCTGGATGGATATTCCTATGATATTTCAATTTATTATGGCAACATCTAGAATAGGATCAGCTTATTTAAGTCTGCTTGTTACAATGTTTGGCAGAATGTAAAGGAGATACTGTATACTCCTTTCACACATGTGGATTATTGCAGAAGTATCTCATTTAATTACTAGTCCAAGGTCATGTTTGAACAAAAGTTGGAGCTAATATCCTGAGAAACTCAATCTGTTAATTTCCCAGGATAAGACCTAGAATGATTCTCAGGAAAACAAATGTGTTCAAAGCTAAAAAACTCATCAGGTCAAATGTGCAAAATTTCACTGATACTGATGTAAGTGAACCCATCATGAGGCTATGTAATTTTGGCAAGCTTAATAGACTCAAGTGATTACGTAAGTAAGTCTGCAAATAACCCTGACAGTTTTCACAAACAAGCATGCAAGTTTTTTTGCTCCCTTTGCAAGGTTAACTATTTGAAATGTCAAGAAATTCAGCAAAAACTAAAATAAGAGAAATCTTCAAAATGTAAAAGGTTTGTCACTTTTAGCAGCAGTAAGATATCAAGTACTATATGAGCAAATTATAAAAGAAGCCCAAAGAACACAAAAAGCTCCCTATTCTGAAAACTGAGAACTCTTTGTGCATCAGTGGTCACAGACCTTTTACACAACTTACAATCATTTCATCTTAGGACTGTCATGACTGAATAATATTGACCTGAGGAGTACTTGTACCCCAAAACACGAAGCTGACTCTCAGTACTTTAGCAACACCAGCTTTATTCAGCTTGAAACGGGAACAGCACGGTTATTTATTGTAGTGGGATCTGCCACTCTCCTATACACAGACACAGTGTATACCCCCAGCAGGGTCTTGGCCAGGTTAGTGGCCAAGTAATCCTGTGCCCTGCGCATTTATAATGTTCCTTGCATTACCCATCCAACGGCAGGTGCTTATAGCATGTCTGCGATCTTTTCGTTTCGCTTTTACAGCGAACTGCTACAGAGCTGGGAGCCTGCAGTTGCTTCGGGACATTCTGTTGCATGTCATCCCATTGGGTGGAATCCCAAAAGAGTTTAGAATACTTACATTGCGTAAAGCATTTTTTAAATTTTGTGTCCAAGTGTAGTGACTCTTCAGACAAAAGCAACTGTCATTGGAGAGGTTTCCTTGTTAAAGTCGCAAAAAAGAAGAAGCTTCCAGTGAGTCAACAGATAGCAGGCATTCCGTTATTTAGAGTGAAAGTCGACCTACACAATAACCCTCCTCCTCCTCCTCCTCCTCTCTCTCGTCTCCCTCACACCAGCCACGATTCTTTTCAAAGGTAAAGTGCAGGTTAATTTGTTTTATGTATTTTTACTTTATATTTTGTATTAATCATTTTTATATGAATAGTTTTGGGTTGTGGAACAAATCATCTGAGTTTCTATTATTTCTTATGGGGAAATTCGCTTTGATATACGAGGGCTTTGGATTGCAAACACGTTTCCAGAACGAATTATGCTCGCAATCATAGGTTCCACTGTATGAGCTACATAAAAGGTCAGTAGTCATAATTCGTCTTTATGGAGTTGTGCATATGATATCACCATTAATTAACAATTAATTTGGATATCAGGTAGGCAAGCATGTTAATAAAGTTTTGCAATATAACAATCATGTAGTCAAAATAAGCCCTGGTGCAACTACCCCACCTGCACTGCCTACAGATACATCACTGACTCTACCAAACCTAACCAGAGTGTAAGGTCCATGATGACTGAGGACTTTCATCACAACCTTTAGTGGAAGGTGGCCTAGTTTGCATTTTTATTTTAGGATGAGCTTTGATTTGTATTAATTTATTTAATTACTGGCATGAGGAGCTCAGATGGTTGGTGACATAAAATTAATGTAAGAAGTCCCACTGTCTGGGGGGCTATGGAACTATTTCATGAGGGGTTGGACATAACAGCAAGTCTGGTCCCCGTGGGAGGCCAAGCCAGCTGCAGAGGTCTATAAAACCAGCACACCTTATTTATTTCTGTTGTCTTCTGTGATAACTGGTTTAGTTTGTGACCTAATTTTTCTGCTTTCTTTAACCCCTTATGACCCACCCCCCACCCTGCCAACCTCTATTTCAACTTTTATCTGCAGTTATTTTAATCAGACTTTTCCAACAGTTACAGAAGAGCTGATACTTTCACATCTTACGCTCCAAATAAAAGCACCTGGAAAGGCTCCCAGTTGAGAGCTGAGTCAGCAATGGTGCAGACAAAGAAATCTTTTTTTTCAGTAAAAGCTTAACCACCAGACCCTGGCCTCTAGGGTGACGCCAACAGGAAAGGCACCCTGTGAAAATCCTGCAAACCTTTTCTGCAAATTATTGGCTCCCAAAAAGTGTCTGGAAGTGCACACAGTGAATTCTGCTTAGCTATCTGCCACAATTTTATTAGCTCAGAATGACCTTATAAAAAATTGATTGTTATCACACTGGAGTGTTCTTTTAATGGCTTTAAAGTAAAAAGCCTCCCTTTGCAGACAGAGAGATAAGACAGGGAGATAGTCAGTAGGGCTGAATAGAAAGCTGCCTCTGAATAGATAGGCAGATAAATGCTTTGGTAAACATGTCTTTCTCTCACTGTCTCTACCACTCTTCCCTACCACCAGCCCCCACCCCCTCACCATCAATCTTTCACTCTCATCTTCTTTGCTCAATGCAGTGTTTGTTTGAGGACAATGACCTTTTAGCCTCTGTCACTGCCAACAAACACAAAGGCACGCAAGGCCCCCCTTGCTGCTCACACCTTATAGAGCCAGCCTTACGGAAAGAAACCAGTGATAACACCAAGTACTGTATATCCAGCCACCACCATCAGTATGGCCGTCTATGCTGCTTACTCCCAAATAAATAACCCAATTGTAGCAGGAATGCAGAAAGTTACAAAACCATGAATACATGACATACTACACAATGAGAACCCTAGGGCATTTCATAATCAACTATTAATCAAACTTTGTTTTATGTAACATTATTAGCACCATGCACCATTACAAAGTATTTTACAACATGCTTTAGTAAACTTGTTGATGCTGGATGAAAACTGAAGTTTGTGTCTTCTTAAGGGCATCAACTCAGAGAAAAGAACATTATGATCATTCCATTGTCATCGCCATTCTTGTTGTTATAGAGTTTCTTGGGGAAAGGGTATGAGGTTAGGAACAAACTCAGTGCACACCTATTTGAACATCCAGACATAACACATACAAAGCCAGTTAATAGATGGTGATTTATTTGATGTGTTTCTTTGGATCATGAAAATATAGTAATAGAATAAAAAACTTTAAAAAAAGATATTAAAAACTCCATACAGGCAGTGGTTGAGTTAGGAATTAACCCATGATCCCTGGAGCTATGAAGCATGTGCAATTTACTGAGCTATCGTGCAGACTGTGTCACTTGGAATTGAGAATGTTTAATTCTTAATTAAAATATTTATCTCCAATCACTAGAAAAAATAATAACACTAATGATCTTAAAAAATATAGTATCTAAGAAACACACAAATACAAATCATTTAGGCATGTGTGCAGTACACTTTAACTACTCCAATGCATTATATCCTTTTTATGACTTTTTTTGCCATTAAAGGTGAAGTCATTGATGGCTTAGCCACTATCACTTTTATGACCTTGTATGCAAAAGACAATTTTTTTTTACTAAGGAACATCAAGAACTTGACCCACAAGTTACATTACCAGTTGCTTCCTCTCTCATATCAAAATCCATCCCAGTGGTTAGACTCCCAATAAAAAAAAAAACATTTAGTTCACAAAAAGTTGCCAGTAAACAGGATCACACCATCAAAAAAGAAGGAAGATGAGTGAAGTATACCAAATATGGCTGGACCCAAAGTTATATTTACAGATTGTCAATTAACTAAAACTCATTGTCAACCCACAGATGTAGCCAGTTTTATGGATGAGTTATTAGCACCTAGGAAACAGTAAACGTTAAAACATGCAGAATGGCAATAGAGGAAAACAAAGAACCCTACTACCTTTGTAACTGCAATAAATCACTTTTAATTCTGCATAATCTGATAATGACCCAGCATATCCTCAGCAAATATGACTTCACTAAATCTGTTTTCATAATATATTAATATATAAAGCACACTGAAAATTAACATTTGCATAGAGATATGGCGAGCATTTTCAAAGTGTCAGTATATGGAATGGATTTATTTCAACAGTTATTACAACAGTTGTAAAGGTATACAGTAGTATGAATATTAAATCAGCTGGAGGATATGTGCATAAATGTGCTGCACGCATTGGATTGGACAAATTAGATTGCAAAACCGTACACTAGTAAAAGAAAAATCTTTATGAAACACATTTTCAAGTTTTTGTATGTATGCAGAGCATTAAAAGGAACATACAACACATAATAAATACCATGTGATCTTGAGGACAGGCAAATCAAGTGACATGCTCAGGGTTACACCAGACGTCAGAGGTGGGATCTGACTGTGTACCTGGTGGTTTTAGTTTAACATCCAGCTATGCTTACCTCCTGGACCACACCATAACATTACAACAAAAAATTTGCAATTTAACAGTACACCACTATACAAATGCTAACTCCAAATACAGACTATTAAAAGCACTGGTTCAAGCAGTGCTTTTAATTGTAAACTCTCTTGTTTGAAAGTTTATAAATAAAAGCCATATTAAAATTTTTAACTCTTAAATAAATCATTCATTCACTTAATTTTCAGTTTTAACCAAAAATGATGCATAATCATGTTCATCTATCTTTGTGAATTTCTTGTTAGTTAATAACAGCTGCATTATCATTAAGCATAGCCTACCTCTTTATCTAAGTAACTGTCTGGCTTGTTAGAGAAAACTACAGTACTACAGGAATCTATCAACAGCCACTTTGTCTGGCTATTGTAAATACATACACATATTTCGATTTGATCTGTCTGGAACACAATTTTTTCCAAAGTAACTTCAAAATAGCAATTGATCAATAAAACTGTTTAAATGTTTCTGCAGTGTAACTATCAGATTAAGAGACTTACTGAAAGTCCAACAATGGGTAGGTTGTGGAGAGCAAACCTAGACGTTATATCCCAAGCTCTTAGTTGTTCAGCCACACAATAAAAGAAGGTTTTCCATTATCTACTCACCACCCTTCCAGCTCTCTGTCTCGCATTAGTTGCACCCAGTGCTGCCAGGACAGCTCCAGTTGTTACAACTCAGAACTGGACTAGATAGTTTATAAAATGGATGGATGCTTGGACCTACATATAGTGAACACCATCCCAAGGCACCTTTCAAGTACACAGTTGTAATACAATGGTTTGGAGATTTTTTTTTCCAGAAATGTTTATTGATTACACAATGAGTCAGTGGTCGGTATTGAACTGTCACAGGTTTGCAGTGAAACATTGTAGTTTTTAGGGGTTACACTATGAATGCTCCTCACAGTTAAACCTTTAACTTGTAGAATACATCTTCCAAATCATGAGTGTTATGGTGAGTGGTTAACCACATTCCAGGGGTAAAACAGACATACTGCAGTAGGCTCTTAATTTAGAAATAAACCCTCAAGAAGTCACTTTGATTAAGAAGACACTACTACACTATATAAAGAGTTATTAAGGTGCCACGGTAGACTAGCATGGCATCAGGTACATACCCCATAATACCACTGTAGAAATATTGCACCACTGAGTATTGTACAACAAGATTTGCGTATTTTAAGTTATCTAGGTCATTACTTCTTCCTATAACTGCGCAATGTCTGACTATATGGCTTACTACTGATATTACAATTCCTGTGTCACTACCATATTAATAGCCTAACATTCTCAAATTTGCTTTATTCAACCGATGGTCACATATGTTACATGAGGGGGTGGAGGGGTAATCCATTGCAAGGCCCAATTATGCAAACCCCGTCACTCATGCAGACATAGGAAGAATGTTCATACTCCACACAAGCAACAACAATGAACAGGATTGCTACCTATGACGCTGAACCCATGAGGCAGCAGAAATAACTGCTCCACTACTTAAAGTCAAACTAGTAGTGTCTGATAATTAAATTGATGAAAATATAGTGGAATTCTAATGCTGCCTCATATGCTCAGGGATAAATATAAAATACAAGTTTCCCAGTGAGAAACTGAATGTGAATTTAATTCTAAGTGTTAGTTCCCAGTTGAAAATTTTTGAGATGCTTTTACCCAAATTCGCAGTGTTGTGATGTAACGCTAAAAGTAACAATAATCAGCACTGTCAGAAAAATCATTTGTCAGTCACAGTGTATTTACAATGATGTGATATTAAGATAATGCATAGTCTTTGCTTTTAATTTTCACAAAGACAGAGCTGTCTTTAATTGGTTTTACTAGGAAATCAACAGCAACCTTGTTTTCTCCTAGATTTCACGAGGGACTCATATGTGAACATAACAAGTTAGGCAGGTATAACATTAAAAAAGGTAATTCAGAACATTCTCAGAATACCTAAAAACAACATAAGATTCTTGATGCTGAGAAAGCTAGATCTTGTTCAAGCATCCTAGGATAGGTCAAGGTGTCCTCTAGGAAATACTTTATCACTGTGAATGAGCATTTTTGTTAGACAAGTAGTCATAGCACGGTACACAACCATCTTTGCAGAAGAGGATTCTGTGCTCTCATTGAAGATAAAATAAGAAAAGATAACTTTGCCTGAATGTACTGAACAGCCTTCTTTCATTTCAAAACTTTAATGTGTTTTTAATTTACTGCTGAAATAATGAGGTTTGATGGAGTGAACCCAGTCTAATATCAACTTGTTATATGCTGTAGATCTTCCTAATTGTAAAAATGTCATATCTGTAAACTGTGTTGTGGTCTGTCCTTTGTAAGAAATCCAAAACCAGAAGGACACACCCTCTGTTTGGCCACAGTATTAAAGGTTTAGATGGAAGACTAAGTGTCTTCTGAAGGTGGACTAGAACTCTATCCATATTTCAAGCCTTTTTTGATATATAGTTGATCCAATAAATATTCTTTCTGTTCAATGGGATGAATGATAGGATTTTATAATGCATCACCCCACCCTTGCATTAGTTTTAGGGCACTTGGAAAATTGAGCTGCAGGCAATGCAAGAAAATGAAAGAAAAAGCTTGCTATGGGAACATGTGTCAGTAAGGCGGTAGTCCCTGTCGGCAGTTCAAGTTTGCAACATAAGAAAATCAATCCTCTCATTGACTGAAGTGAGGTAGTATCACATAGCAGTTCTAATCAGGGACTCTGGGTCAGAGAAGATAACATTGCTCTGAACAGAGATGCTGTATCTTCAATAAGGCGATCAAGGTCATAACAAGAGGAGAAATAAGAAACAAGTGTGCCAAAATGACCTTCTGAGGAGCTAGACAAAATAATAACACATGTAAATCTCCTGGTGCCTCTTCTTAATAGCTAAATATGTCCAGAAAACTTATATAAATAAATGGGTTACTAGTTTGATGAGGGGCCGTTGGGGCAGAAACAACATAAAAAAGGATTTAAAGAGGATTGAAAAGTCACTTGGTGCTCTGAGACCATAGATATGCCTCAACAGGCATCCTGTCTAGAAGACCATGCTGGTGAATGAACAACCCACCACTGACCATATTCTGCATTCACATGCTGTCAGACAGAAAGAATCTTCAGAGTTGCTGAGTCAGAAATTCCACGTGAATGCTCTTAAACTTGGAAATACATGTTTGACAATTCGGAGGAAACAAAGCTATTCAAATTGTATGAGTTGTGACGTAACAATGACTTTTCATCTTAGTCAATTTTTTAAAATAAAACATATACCCTGTTCAGCCCAAAATGCAATTTTTTCGTTGAATTGAATTTAGAGCAAAGTGATACTCATTAAAAAAGTTTATTTTGCTCTTTATTTTCACAAAAAAATGCTTTTTATCATTAATCGCTTTTTAACAAATCAACAGGACCTCACATTTCTCTGAATGGTCTGACCACAAATCCACATGAACACGCTGAAGTGGGATGGTGAAACATCACAACTTGAATAGTCAAACAGCACATGAACACAGCATTAGACATGGACAAATCGAGGTAAAACATACACAGCCAAGTCTGTCCCAGAAGGGTTTCTGTAGTAACTGGCAGGACAAAATTAAAGCCCCCAAGCCACTAGAGGCCCTGTTACAAAACAGTTAGACACACCAAAGGAACTTGTAGATACATGACCCTTTAGTACAGTTCAGAGCTTATTGATAATGTAGTGCAACAAGCTTATAGGTTATGTAGTGCAACCTTAGCTTACCTTAAGCCTCCCTATTGAGCTGAGATTTTGTAGTGGTTCCAGGAATGGTTCCAGAAGTAGCCTTAAGGTGGACGTTTAATTACTAGTTGTGCCAGCTGGGGAGTTTGGAGACAAGGGATGTGGACTGGAAATGCTTAACTGTCAAGGAAGTGATTAAATCATATAATAGAGAAAAGGTGAGAAAACTGCAATAAGAGTGAAAGCAATCGTTTTGCAGTGTTTAGATGCAGGCTAAGATATCCATGCCTTTTTTGCAGCCTGAACTTTATTTAGAATGCTGCAGTACTTATTGTTCTTTGAACTTTTTGTTCTATTTTCTATAATCATGTACATAATAATATGTATACAAATACAAATTTAGGTTATATACAGAGTACAGGCAGCCATGTAGCAACTATTCAGCTATTAAAGACTTAAAGGATAATATTAATTGACTTACTACAAAGGATCATTGTTGGTCACATTTAACTCAAGTGAAAGAACGACCTTTATATAGAAAACTGTGGAAGACAACAGGTGAACGAGAGCAAGCAAGAAGAACACACTGACTAAAAACTACTTTTTTACTACTTGCAGATGGCAGTAAGGTTGATGACCAAGTAAGAGCTTCTCTAGCCATGGTGGGGTATAAAAATACGCCACAAAAGACATACAGTACTACTTAAACAAGTGATTGAAAGCATAGTTGATATTAGAAGAGGGCACTATGCAAGTGAGCCTACCAGGAATACACCTTATTATCTGTTGCCTTTATGCTGTTACTGAAACTATGGAATGGAGATCCCAATTACTTTAACTCTAGTAAATCTGCACATTTCATAAGCCTGATATCTCTATCTGCACACACGCACACTGTATATACATATAGTAGTTATATTAGACTGAATTATTTACAGTGATTTAACCTGTAATTTGTATGTGCTAAAGAATTTAGTGCTTTGTGATACTTGTGATTTGTATATTTTGTTAGATATTACTTATTGGCTTGCAATAATATATGACAATAAGGTATCATCTAGTAAATAAATAAATACAAATACGTGCATATTTTAGGTAGATATGTCTGACATCCATTAATTAGTTTATTATACTTTTTCAAATACTTGAAAAACAGAACAGGAGCCTTTCGTTCAGGCAACAGCCATGGACAATTTAACAGTCCATTGTAAAACAGACACACCAATTCATACTTGGCCAGTTTAGTCTCAAGAAATAACATAATTCTGAAATGTTGCAATCAGCCTTAGATGGTAGTTAAGTCCATTGCATGGCAATACAGTAATAAAGGAGCTAAGAATATTCTTGAATTCATAAATGTATTAAACTCTATTTCTAGCATCCAGTTGTAGAGAAGGTTGAATATATACATTATATATATATACTGTATATATATATATATATATATATATATATATATACACACACACATAGGCTAGAACACTGAAGAAGATACTACCTAAAATGAAATAAACAGTATTGAATAAGCTGTAAATGATAAATAAAATATTTACAATAAAATGTGAAAGAAAAATCATATTTTTTCTCTGTTGAATGTTCACTCATGCAGATGAAATTTAATGTAAGTAAACATAAAGTGCTATATGTAGGAAGCAAAAATGTTAGGTCTGAATACACAATGTGAGGTCTGAAAATTAAAAGTATACCCTATGAGAAGGATTTAGGAGTTGACTCATCACTATCAACTGCCAGGCAGTGTTCAGAAGCCATTAAGAATGATAACAGAATGTTAGGTTACTTAGCTTTGTTGGGCTGAAAGGCCTGTTCTCGTCTAGATTGTTCTAATGTTGTAATGCCTGTAACATAAGCATGATGGTTGGTAGGTGCTGGGACATGTTTTTTGATTCCTCATTCTTTCTCTGTCATTGTGTATTTTATGTGTTCTCACCTTGTTTGCATGGGTGTACATTAGCTACCTTGATTTGCTTTCACATCTCAAAGATGTGCATATAAGATTAATTGATGCCTGTAAATTAACTTGTATGAGTGAGTATGACTGTGTTGTGTATGTGAGCCTGCCTGTTATGGTGCTTGGTGCCCGTCTGTGACCTTGTAAAGAAAAAGTTGATGTAGTAAGGGATAGATGAATATCTGTAAATAATATGGATATCTCAGCCAGCACTTCCTTACTCTTAGGAAAATCAAATTCTAACTCAATCCCATTCACACACACACACCGCACCTCCCAACAAAAAAAAAATTGTAAACTTCTCCTGATGCAAAACAATTTAATTTAACTTCTGATATGAGAAAGATCAGTGTCTGAAGACTTCCAGTCTCTAGACAGAAAAGAAACATTTCCTATAGAAGACTTAATATTGCTCCAGCCAAGCAACAATGATATTCTCAACTTATCATCAGTTTTAAACCATGGAGCACACCAGACTCAAAAGTCTGCTGGCTGGGGTGTTTTTCATTTTGATTTCAGTTTTCTTGTCGACTCTGCAAAGCTTCCTAACTACACCCCCTCCCCCCACTCCTCCCACTTGATTCTCCTCTGTGCAGCTGCGTTGCAGAGCGAAGCTCCCAGTGGGTTCTTGTCAGTTCCAGGCCATTACCTCTCGCTCGTTGGGAGTTTGTTTACAAGATGCCACAAATAGCCTGTTTTTACCCCACTACTCTCTGAACAATCTGTGCCCTGGAAGAGGAGGGGGGTAGGGAACAGACAAAAAATGTACACATAAAGAATTATCCTTCTGCAACCTTTTGGGATATTATAAGAACACACTATGACAGATGTTATTATAAAAATGTAGCAAAGACAAAAGCAGAGCACTGTTGCTGCTAATGCTTCCCATCCTATTCATTGTAACCAAATCTGGAGCATCTAAATAGGCAGGAGTAATGCAGTCTTGGAGAAAGCACATAAAGAGACAGCAGGACCCTAGTCCCAGTGCAGTAGGAGAAGATTTGCAGGCAAACACAAAGTTGATGAAATTAGTAATGAAAAAAAATAAATTCATGCATACATCTGTTGTACCAAATAAATAATATCATCCAGTTTTGGCAACACCGAGGTTAGGAAGTAGTCACTAGGTGAAAAGGTTTACTGCTGTTTCTAGAAAATGTTGGAAATTCCACACATCCAGACATGGAAAGCATCATGAATTGAACCTTAATTCTGAAACACTTGCAGAACATAACCAAGCTTACTAGCTCACTGATCTCTGTATGTCACATGACTAGATGTGTGTACATGAGTGTCCCCTACAAAATAACGGTAGATTGCCATGGTGTCTGATTTGTGGACAGTTCAGCCCTGATAGCCTCAGACTTCATGCTGACCTGTAATAGAAAATCAAAAAATGGATGGAAAAGGGTGCTAAATGACTGAACCGTTAAACCAAAGAAGTGGAGTAACACATGCAATTTAATAGTCCATAGATTCACTTCAACAGAGAGGTCAAATCTCAATTCTGGTTTTCCTATTGTTTTGTTTTAGTTCCTCTTCATATGCTGGTGGCTAGTACTCAGCATCTTTAGTGCGCAGATCAAAGTAAAGGTCACTAGCACTTGTTCACGCAATTAAAGTGCTGGTAGTGTGGAGAGGGCACTTTAATAGACATGGCAGAACAATGCACTTTTGACAGAAAAAATTAAAGATGCACAGGATATCAGAACTACTCAAATTCTGGTACAATAGCATAAGAAAAGGTCTAAGGTGACCGCTGCAATTAGCAGACAATGATGTCATAGAAGAAAAGGTAATGGCTGAAACAAAACAAAATCTTGAAATGTGCTTATCGTTATTAAAAGGTGCATATCTTTAAATGCTCTCATTACCTTCTGGTCCAATAAATGAAAGCACCCATTAGTCATTAGGCCCCTATCAAATGGTGCCAGTGGCTCTATTATACAATACATATTTTGAAAGATGAAAAGTGATTGCTGTTGATGCACATATTGCCTAGCAACATAGTCACCAAACCAATCATCTCACCCTACCTCCTTTCTGAGGGGAAAGGAAAGAGGTGAGCTGCTAGTCTCTGTCATGACAAACCCTTTTTCCCCTGACCTCATTCTCCATTAGAAAAAAGATGACAAAATCACCCTCTGAAAACAAAAGCAGATTTCAATGAAACAGCAAGTCTGACTATATAAACTCAAGGGATAACTGCAGAGAAATACAAGGAGCAATGAGGCAGGTTACAGTATATGCATATCCATACAGGCATCATTTAAAATATCTTTTACACTTATTTTAAGTATTCAAACAAGCAATTAACACATTCTGGACAATCTGATGCTTATTGCGACATGCATACCGTATATAAGAAAATTTCATTTTCATTTTCATATAATATGCAGGTTCAGACAATGATTGTAAATAAATACATAAGACAGAATGAGAAGAGAGAGTGGGTTTGCCTTCATTATCCACCAGGGATAAACTCTGCCTCTTCTGCTCACATCTTCATAGTTTCTTGACACATAAGCAATCTAACCAGCAGAGCTAAAGCAAGACTTTCCTTGTAACCTTAGTGGCCAGTATTAATGCTTTCTGCCAGGGAAATCTACTGCATCATACTAGGTTCACATATTGAACTCACTTATATTTTTCCCAAGTTAATGCCATGGTCTCCTTTACAGGTTATCACATTTCTACTGTCATTGTAATGAATATCAGGTTTATTCACCCTTCGCACATACACTATATGGATGAAAGTATTGGGACCCAACTCTTAATTATTGAATTTTGGTGTTTCAATTGGATTTGTTGCTACAGGTGTATAAAATTAAGCACCTAGCCATGCAGTTTCCATCTACAAACATTTGTGAAACAAAATGTGTCATTCTAAAGAGTTCAGTGACTTCAAGCATGGTAGTCTGACAGGATACCACCTTTGCAATAAGACACTTTGTGAAATTTCATCCCAGCTGGATATTCCACAGTGAAATGTAAGTGGTATTATTGAAAAGTGGAAGTGTTTAAGAACAACAGCAACTCAGTCACAAAGGAGAAGACCACGTAAAATCACAGAGCAGGGTCAACGACTGCTAAGGTGCATGGTGTGTAAATGTCACCAACATTCTGCTGATTCCATAGCTGAAAAGTTCCAAATTTCCACTGGCATTAACTGTGCGGTGGGAACTTCATTGAATGGGTTTCCATGGCTGAGTAACTGCATGCAAGCCTCACATCACCACGTCCAATGCCAAGTGTTGGAAATGTTGTTCTATAGAGTGACAATTCACACTTCTCAGTTTGGTAGTCAGATGGGTGAGTCTGGATGCTGGGAGAACTTTTTCTGCCTGACTGCATTGTTCCAGCTGTGAAGTTTGGTGGAGGAGGGATAATAGTGTGGGCCTGTAGTTCAGGGTTTGGGCTAGGCCCCTTAGGTCCACTGAAGGGCAATCTTAATGCTTCAGCATACCAAGACATTTTGGACAATGCTGTGCTTACAACATTGTGTAAAAAGTTCTGGGATAGCCCTTTTCTATTCCAGCATGACTGTGGAATAGTTCATAGTACACAATGCACATACTGTAGTTCCAGTGCACAAAGCAAGTTCCAAAAAGACATGGTTAGATGAGTTGGTGTAGAAGAACTTGATTGGCCTGCACATAGTCCTGACCTCAACCCCATTAAACACCTTGGGGATGAACTGGAACAGATACTGCATGCTAGGACTTCTCATCGAACATCAGTACCTGACCTCATAAGTGCTCTACAGAATAAAAGGGCACAAATTCCCATAGAAACAAACAAAAAT
Source organism: Polypterus bichir lapradei (assembly GCA_026402145.1). NCBI lineage: Eukaryota > Metazoa > Chordata > Cladistia > Polypteriformes > Polypteridae > Polypterus > Polypterus bichir. The sequence goes on along the minus strand of JANRMT010062838.1, from coordinate 15,387,658 downwards.
TTTGTGGAAAGCCTTCCAAGAAGAGTGCAAGCTGTTTTAGCTGTAAAGTGGGGACCAACTCCATATTAAAGTCTATGTATTTGAATGCAGTGCCATTAAAGTCGCTGTTGGTGTAATGGTCAGGAGTCCCAATACTTTTGTTAATATAGTGTAACTCACAAATTAGCAAGCAATGTATTCAAGTATTTTAGTTATTTGTGGTAGATGGCATAATGTCATTGTGAAATACATATGAAATATACTATCATTACTCATATCTGACATTTACTGTTTTGGTAACCTGAGGGATCAACCTCACTGAGACCTTCATCTTTATTTTCAGATTTTGTTTGATGGGTACAGGTGAGCTGGTCATGTCCTGCTTGTTTTATGTCTCATTACTGTCCAGCTGCTAATTAAGGAAAAAACAACTAAGGGGCCTGAGTCAAGCTAATTAAAGCTAAGGCTAAAGAAGTTAATTGGCATCAAAAACTGGTCGCTAATTAAGAAGATGGTTAGAATGAAAACCTGCAGCCACTGCGGCCCTCCAGGACTGGAGTTCGACACCCCTGAAAGGCAACATACTAGATCAGGAAATGGTAAAATTGTTTACAATTACTCTTCGCAATTGGAACACAAACAAATTACAAAACTTGGTCAGGCTCACACAATGGATCAGAGACAGGAACTGATTCAGCAATTTTGGGATATAAGGGCCAACACCTTTACTACTTCACCTGAAACATATACGATGTCCGTATACTAATCCTTCTGTGCACATTTGTGCATATTCTTTACACACATGAACATCTCTCTTTATTTTGAACCCACTTTTTGCATTACATTGTCAAGGGGTACATTGGATCTGATAGCTTGTATACAATAAAATTACACTTATGGAGTGAAGTTACTCAGAATGATTTAAAACATTTCATATGTAATAAATAGTCCTTCACAGAATGGACTCCAAATAGTTCTTCAGCAAGAAGAATGATTTAGTGTGCTTCTGACAACAGCAGTCAGGCAACTAGAAAGGCAACATGCGGTCAGAAACTGATAAAATGTAAAATTAGGAAATAAGTCAGAACAGCTAAGGCTAATCATCAACACAAAGATCATAAATACAGCATACCTGGAAGGGAAGGGAAGAAACAGAATTAAGAATGAGCACAGATAAATGGTAACAGCTTACTTAAGTACTGTCTTGTTTTGTTAGCAAAAAGTTCTACTGCAAAATAAGCACAAGGACAATTTCTGAATGGTTCCTGCAAGCACAATTTCCAAGAAATAACTGTTTCTACTAGCAGAAAGAAAGTAAAACATTACCTACCAAAAACAAGGTTAGGAAACAACAGCAAACATTTGGTTAGCCCACCTTACCCCCACACAACATGTAACAAATTAATTCCAACTTAGCTACCTTTATTCTTAAATTAAACTGCAGGGCGCAACCACCCTATTTATCAAGGAAACTTCCAGGATGGGATGTAACAGAGCAATGCTGAAAAAGTAACTAAAAATCATAAGACTATCCTACCAAGACTTTTCTTAATAAACACATATTTACGATACAAACATTTCTCAAACATCTGTATACTTATAAAATAACCAGTCAAGAAATGTTCTTTATCTTTCACACAGAAATGCTTAAGAGGATTATTCTATACATAATCTTTTCCTGAAGGAATGAGAGAGGTACAGGGGCAGATGATCCTTGAAGACAAGTGTAGAAAGATACAAACACAGGCCTCATCTTTAGGAAATGATTGGCTAATTATGACACCCAACAAGGGAACAATCTAAGTAATGTGTTACATTAACATAAAACAATTAATGTAAGCATTATTCTCTTATTGATACATACATTTTTCTTATATTGTTTGGGCATGAGGATTTTAGGTACACCTTTGAGTTGAGAATAATCAATGAAGCAGACATTTGGACTTACAGTTGACTTTGACAAAGCTATAGAGTACAACGTAAACAATATCTTTATCTCTGATTCAAAATCATTAAAATTCAATAAAATAGGTTCATCAGATTTAACTATGAGTGGTATGTTAATGCAGTAGTAATCTCCACTGTCTCATGGATACAGGTAAAATGATTCACCTTCCTGTACATGGTCATTGTCTATGTGGATGTATGTGTTCTCCTCTGTCTGCATGGACTTTCCTTTACAGTAGGTAACCTAGTTTTCTTCCTACATATTCAAGGACATGTATGTCCCTGGCAATTCTCCTTTAAACTGTCATGATGTGAGAGTGAGTATGAAAATGTGTATGAGTGGGACCTGTGATGGACTAGTACCATGTTCAGTATTGTTCCTTGCATTGTGCTCAATGGTACAAGGATAAACCCTGACCTTCTGTGACCCTAAATTAGATTATACAGGTTTTAGAATGGTATACAGGTATTATGTTAAAATGTAACCACAGGATTATTTAAAGTCACAAAGACAGATTTAATGTTAAACATCACCGTGGAAATACCTCTTACTGCCCTGAATGACTTATATCTTGACAAATATTTGTTGCCTGAAATAAGTCCTTTGATCCAGCACTTTTTGCTACAAACTCAAAAAATCCTTCCAGTTAGCTGTAGTAGCGGTGAGTTGCCGTCTCAATGGGACATAATTGGTTCAGCTTGTCCTTTGTTGAAATACCAATGGTTGACTTTTTACCAGCAGTCTGACATTTTTGTCTGTAACACATACCAGATATTGTTATAGCCTCTGATAATTTATAGTCCTCATGACTTACTGTGAGATATGTAGACAGAAATTAGAGAGGAAGTTCAATTGTGTTGTATTTAATTGTGCATCTAGAATCAAACAGGAAAAAACTGAATTTGGTACAACGGATAGCTATTATAAACACAAGGTCTTAAGAGGTACAATATACATATAAATGCATTATAAATGTTATCTTGCATATAAATGTATGTGTGTGTTATTCATGCTGTATATGGATGTGGAACATGGCTGATTTCAATTAAACTTGACATGTCAGTTACATGGTGACTTGACTTAAGGTTCAGAGAAAAAGAATGTGGTCCACATTCTTTTTCTGAACAACTTAAAAGGTACAGGCCACACCACCAGTTGGGTCACTTCGAGATATCATTTGAGTATAATTCTTGTAAGTAAAATTATAAAATGCAGTATAAATTTAACTTCATGAATTTATAGCTATAGGACACTGTTCTGTATATAATTATGATGTTATAGTTTTGCAAAGACTTTCTTTGGGCAAAAGAGATTTCCACACTTTTTTTTAAGATGGTGGTGCTAAATGTTGGAGGATGGTAATCATGTTGCAAAATACAGACACATATTGTTTTACCAGGCTAAAGCAGCAGTAGATTAACTTTGAAATGATCACCCTTCCTGTCTCTCCTTTGCCGCGTTCTCCACATTGCAAAGCAATCAATGTCATCACGCAATTCAGGAGCATTGATTTGTTTTACAGAGATTATAAATACACTTCGCTGAGAATCCCTTTCTTATTCTTTGGTTAATCAATCACATACACAGCTTCAGACCATCTCCTTTTAATTTTGTAGTGATTAATTTCTGCCAAATCTATGTTTCTCCCAGTATTGCAGAATTCATTCTACCAGAGTAAACCATTTTGGAGTGCATTCCATGAAGCCATAAATCAGAGGATATCGTTTTTGTTTCAAGGAAAAAGTAACACAGAATGAATGAAAAAACTTGTAAGGGTCATACAGAGGTCAAAAAAACATTAATACTTTTTACAGTAAATCTTTTTTCCTCTGCTGCTGCTGAATTTCTGCTTACACAATAAAATACTACGAAAACCATGCAAAATTAATGCAATTAAGCTCTCTAATCTTGTTACAACTATATATTTTTCAGTAGTGAGGAAGACCTAATAAAACATTTTCCTATACTTATATTTTGTATAGTTTACATGATTTCTGCCCTAATGTTTTCACAAGGTTCAGCATACAGTAAAAGGAGTTCCCTGATTCAGTTCTCTTGTACATGCTTGTTGTTGGCTATTCTAAAAATATTTAGTAACGTTAGAAACACGGAGTTGGCAGAGTAAATACTATTTAATAAAGCTATCAAAGTCCTCATTCTTTAAGCCCCATGAGAGAAGAAAATTGCTAACTTTAGGTATCATTTTTAACATTCTGTCCTCACCTTCCAAATGCTTTTGGAAATATGCATGTGAAGGCAGACAGTGGTGGTAACTGCTGCACTACTCAAAAGGAGTCTCATATTTTAGCAGGCATGTTAATGAAGGATCTTCCTATCACAAAGACTGAATGGTTCCCTTGCTGAGACCTTTGACTACCTACAATGTAGTTGGTGTTATAACAACTGGAGCTTAGTGTCAGCCAAGTGTTTTCAGCCACCTGTAAGTGGAGTTTTAACATTTATGTAACATTTCTAATCGTTGTAACTTTATGTTTAATCAGGTTGAATGATATTCCTTCCTAATTATGTTGAAAATCCATTTGCAAAGAGAGAAGGGTGGTGATCTGTCCTGTGGCATTTGAAAAGCAATTAGTTGATTTGACCTCTTAATACTTTTGCAGCCTTGTTGATTTAAGATATCTTTTCATGTTGTCCAGAAAAGGTAAATGGTTCCCACCTTAAATACTTTTTGTCATCTTCTTCTTAACCAGGCTGAATATTTTTTCCCTAATGTTTTGGCCACTTTGCATTGAAGGATTTGTTATGGTCAATTGCCACTTATAACATTCTGTTTAATCATAGTGAATGGTTCCCTTTCCTGTTGCCTTTGAAACCCTGCAAGCAAAGCAGAAGAGGGTTGGATTCTGTTGAGACGCTGCAGGATTTTTATACCTCATTATATTTTTAAAAGCTTGCTGTGTTAGATGGCTTCTCTATATTTGTAATACAGGCTAAATACTTTCAGTTCTGAATTCTTTTTAGCCACCTAGCAGTGGAAGTCTAGAGTGAGACTTAAAGAGCTAGGTTAGGGTTCTAGTAGTATAACTTGGTATTCCTATGACAAGCAGTCAGTGAAGAAATATGGAAAATAAGTGTTTTTTTTCTTAGGTAAAATGTTGCTTGCTTTATAAGCTCTTCTTCCTTACTGCTGGTGCAAGACTATTTTGACAGCCCCATACATACTGCAAGTTACTAAGCTTTGCAGTCTGCGGAGAGGCCACTTAGCATCACGGTGTCTGTTCGACAGAAGAGATGAATGTTGCTTTGTGACCCACTGTAGCTAATTACAGAAAACTGTCGTAAATGAAAAGCTTAACCCGCAAAAGGCACTAATAATTGGACTGTCAAAAAAGGGAATCCTGAAAACATAGCTTGTCACCCTGCCATGAACTCTGGGTTATGCAAATGATAGCCATAAAAACCCTTTAACTTACTCAATTATATAATTTACATCTAACATGCTGCTTTCTAAAGTGAAGCATACTTAGGTCACTGCCTTTCAAAGACTACAGCAAATGAAAAGGAATGCTCACCATTTTATCTTTAAATGGCAGTATATTTTGAGACAACATTAACAATCAGAAAGTTAAAAAAGTTGCATAAAAATAGCCTGTCTGAGTTTGGCAGGTAGTCCCCAACAGTAATACTTTGTGAAGTGCTAGGCGTTATTTTCTGTTCTCCAATTATTTTTTCTATTTAGATCCAGTTAATTATTGTAGTCCTTCTTTGCAGCTGCTTTATGGAGAGTGCAGTAATATAATGAGCATTGGCCTAAACTGTTGGGGAGACTGTCATGCCTTCCAAAGCCAATGTGATTTTTGATGTTGCAGCTCAAATATTTTATAAAAATTATATATTTAATTCACCACTTAAAATTATTGACTGCTCTGCATGGGTTTTCACACCTTGGCTTTTCAAAATTCCAAAACTGCATTATATGTTTCCTTTCTCTATAGTATTATGCCTGTCTGGTTAAGCATACTATTATTAATGTTGCTGGGTATGTCTTCAGCTGTTCACATGTCATTCACAGGTTCCATTGACATGATAAACTAAAATTCTATATAAAATAAATATGGATGAATGTGTAATGGAAAAGAACAAGAGGGTCACATGTAGGTGACTGTTCTTTCTTTCTTTCTATTTGTTTAAATGTTTAGAATCATAATTATTTTACAAACTGTTGCTACTGCATTTCCATAAAAATATAATTCTTTTGAATTGTGCACAGGTATGATATCACGAGGGAATATATAAAACAGCATTTTTAATGCACTTCTCCCTTGACCTGGTGTGTGACAAACAAATGATTGCTGTTTACAAATTACATGCCATCTTTCCCAAAGTTCAGAAAGAATGAAAGTAGTAGAGAGTTGTTACTGTCAGCTTATTTACTGAGAAGCTTGGATGGTATTAATGACATATTTTATCAGATTTGTCAAGGGTAGAAATTATTATTTTCCTTTTAATACATTCCTTCAGTCATGGTTTTTGGTTTTTTGGAGGTAAGCATTTCATACTTTGGGACATTTCTCACATACAACTCCTCCTCCTCAGCCCCCATGCCTTTTCTCTCTTTCTGCCCTTCCAAGCGTAAATTCTTCACTTGCCAACAATCAGAGCAGAAACAGGGAATAAGCCAGGCACAGGATAACTATCTGAAACGTCAAATCTGTGAAGTACGCACAGCTGGATGCAGATTGCCAATAGTCTGGATGAGTGACAATCTCACTTGAGCTACATCTGTGCACGCCTCCAACTGAATCTGCTCAAGGCACAGCTATAAATCCCAATTCCAACTCATTAAAACTACCTGAAACGTGAAATCTGTGAAATGGGTACAGATTGATGCTCACAGAAAAGAGTGGAGATGAGCATCCACAACTGTAGAGTAGAGTTGTCTTTCCAAGAACAAAGATAGAACTTCTCTACACTGCAGGAGTCTCGAGTCACTCACAACACCATCGGCCACACTGACATTGTTAGCTCATCGTCTGGGCTGAAATCAAAATAAAAATGTATACCAATCTGGCTTTTAAAAAAAATGTTCCACTCACTGACATCAAGTCAAGCAGGAGCACTGACCCTAGTGACAGGCTTGGGCCCACAGGGGCTGTCTGTGAGTTGAAGAGACAGCTCTATATTGACAAATCCTTGCAGGCCCTATTCAAAGAGGCAGAGGATGAGACTCAAAATCAGGACTTTGAAAAAAATAAAAAAAAAGTTCGCCATTTAGATGGTAGCAGACAGAAGTTCCAGGTTCAAAGAGTTCTTGTTTTCTAACCTATACATAGTGCATAAAGAGGATAGGGAGCTTAAGCTATTTAATTAAACTGGAGTACATTATCTCTGAATTTAATTATTAAATGGATCTAAAGAAGAAATATGCTTTACTTTTCATCATTCTCATTTAGAGCTACATTTCTGCTCAACAGCCCCAAACTTTCTGTTATGCTCACAAAAAAGGCATAGCTATTAACTTTGGAAAGTATAGGGGCAATTTAGAATGAATGTTTGAAGAGTTACATTTACTGGTGAAATAAACGCTGAAGGCGTATAGGTACAAAAAGAAAAACTTTTTAATGGAAAGTAATTCATACGCCTAGCACGTGCCTTTGTTGTTTAACTGCAATTTTATGTGTGGACAAGGAAATCAAAATTGTGAGTAGATTCTGATTTAATTTTTTGGAAGGCTAGACAGCAAATGGGAGCCCACAACGAGTGAAAGCAAATGGTAAAATTCTAAAATTGCAAAATAATTAATACAAAAAATATAAGTGTATTACATATTGGAGATTGGTATACACATATCGTAAAATCAACTCATCAATTAATTCCCATAAAAATCTTTTCCTTTGCCGGGTCCCAGAGAGTACAAAACCATGGCACAAGTACATGGTTGAAGGTAGAGACCAGCTCAAGAAGAGATACCATTCCCACTCAGGCACATTTACTCATTCTAATTTACATAACGACATATCTGGGATGTGGGAGCACAAGAAGAATATGCAAACAACACAAAGTGAAAAGGGCATGAATTGAACCCATATCTCTGGGGCTGTGAGGCAGCAGTCTCAATTGCTGCACCAATGTGCTGCCGTAAATTAACACAGTGTAACAATACACTTAACAGAACACCATGGGGGTGAAGATAAAAGAGTGAAAAAATGAAATTTCACTCCTTAAAAAAATTCACATTCATAGATGAACTGAGAAACATTGGATCCTTAGGTTCTTCACAAAGAACAGCTCAGATTCAATCAAGGAATTTAATTTCCAATAAATTCTTTAGTAATTTTATTTACATTGAGAAATGACTAGCTATATTAATTTTACTGGTTTTATGAAAAACTTTTTTTATTTTAAAATAGGCATGAAACCCCTAAAAAACAAACACACACACACACACACATATATATATACTAGCAGAATACCCGCGCTTCGCAGCGGAGAAGTAGTGTGTTAAAGAAGGTATGAAAAAGAAAAGGAAAAATTTAAAAAATAACGTAACATGATTGTTAATGTAATTGTTTTGTCATTGA
>JANRMT010062838.1:15339786-15365352 GCA_026402145.1 Polypterus bichir lapradei | reverse complement strand
ATATATATATATATATATATATATATATATATATATATATATATATAATCGTATTGCCACATTAGCAGAACGTATAAAGAAAATTAAAATTTCTTATCAAATCATAATAATAAAAATCAAAAACAGTAACAACAAACAAAAACATGTAATAACTATAAAGAATAAACAAGTAATTAAAAAATGTTATCAGCAAGAAAAATCAGAGGTATAACAACAGTCCAGATTAGTGTACAGTATGAAGGGACTGTTCAAACTACTTATTGATGGAGTATATATCCACCTTATTTTGCCTGATTATTGTTACTAGTATAATAATAATTATACTATCCATCCGCCCATCTACCTAACCTAATTATATTATATTATATTATATTATATTATATTATATTATATTATATTATTGGTGACACAGTGGTGCAACGGTGAGTTCTGGTGTCTTCTGAATCAAAAATTAACTACCAACTACAACCATGTTAGGCAGAAAAAAAGAAGGCCTCTTTAATTAGTACTTTACCATGTCAATGCTTGGACATTATCATAGCAGGCAGTACATTCTTTGGTTCTCTGAACTGTTTTTCTTGATCAGCATAATTGCTTATTGCTAATCCATTAACTCACATATTATATCAAACATTGCAGCCTTGTGCTGAACTAATTTTGACCTCAGTGTATAAAGGCTGCAATCAGCAGATTCATATGCAAATGATATATCAGTACAGTTACAGCAATACATTACAATAAGACATGTAACCACTGAAGTAAATGTTTATACTTTGATCTGAACAACAAAAAGGTCTTGAAATGATTTTTCCTGGTACATCTATAATACAAAACAGTAAGTTGAAAAGCTCATTTTATAGCTGAATAACAGTTGCCTGTAATATAATCCCATCTGTGTCTTTTTCAAAGTCAAAAGACCCATCACTGATGTCCTTTGCCTATTATTCTTTTGTGACACAATTACAAGCAAAGATAGTTTTTACAAGGCTGGAATAAGTGAAAACAATGGCAGAGGTCATCCTGAACAAAACAACAGTAAAATGCACCAGCAAATTCTCATTCTCCTGCTGTCGTGCCCCTCCCACCCAAAAGGCCTTTGACTCATTTATATGACTCATTTTCAATGTAAAATAAAAATTTGAATTTGCTCTGTCTTTGTAGCCGTAGCATTGTCACTGACATGTTTGAGTAGATGAAATAATACACTGAATCATGTCAAAAAATCTTTGCTTTGTAGGCTTCTGCCAGCTATTGTCCAATGAGGAGTCAGCTAAAGAAAAGAGTAATGATCAATTTCAAGTAGTTACCAAATAGTAATGCTGATGGCAAAAAATGGCCTAATGGCTAAAATGTTTCACTGTAAAGCACATGGTTATCCTGTTAATACCTATCACTGATGCATTGTCTGACACTGGTTGAATCATGTGATCTGCCAGTGCTCCTGGGGTTAGGAATCATGTTTCTCAAAACATCAAACATTTTTGAATGCAATAAAATAAGTATGTATACTGTATATATAAGATATAATATTCTAAATTCTGGTTACCTGGCATCCCAACTCTAAGCTTATAGTTACACACAAAAAAGGGGATTACTGTGAATCCCTGGCTTGTGCATAAAAGAGTGAACAAAGGATCTCCTTGAGGACATCAGTGGAAATTAAAAAAGCACTTCTTTACACAAAGAGTTGTGGGACACTGAGGCAAACTTGAGAGACATGCAGCTGAAGCAGAAACCTTGACAACCTTTAAGAAGAATCTGGAAGAGCTATTGGGACAGCTTAGCTATTAGCTAAACTAACAGCCTTGATGGACTGAATTGTCTCCCCTTGTTTGTCAAATTTCTTATGTGCTTATCTTTATAAGCAAAAACATTATTAATCAAAAACACAAAATAGGAAATACAAGTTAATGTATAAAAGAGCAAAAATGGACAAAAAAGAGTTGCCTAAAAAGCAATCCAGAAGCTAACAGGTCCCAAACAATGCAACTCGTTAGGTAAACAACAAAAACAGAGCATAACTTAATGAGAAGCCAGTAAGTTCAACATGACAAGAACAATGCTCACAACTCCAAATATAACTTAATGATCTCCTGATCTGTCTCTAAAGGCATCCTCGCCTTAAATAACCATTGAGAGGGCTCAGATGTGTTGATGTCAGAGTAGCTTAGCCAACAGATGCTCCACGTACAAACCACAAGGAATTGAGGCATATTTAAAGTAGTAGTATTTGACAGTAGACAATTACAAGCAGGATGGAAGATGCATAACAAAATAAAAATAATAATTAAAAGATGACATAATTAACAATAAAACACATAAACACACATTAATACATAACAATGTTGACCTGCTATACCATTACTAAAAGTCCTCCTGACATAAGACAGACTCCAAAGGCACTATATAAAATTCATTGTGTTTCATAAAATAGCATATGGCTCCCTATTGGTTAGGTGTTGGATAGTTAATAACAATATTGCTGGTTTAGTGTTTGCCACTGACTTACTGTTCGACCAAGAGTGAATCTTCTCAGCAGCAGACTTTTCATTTATTAAAACGTGGGGAGATTTTTCTGTGCACTTGTAATATAATGTTGCTTGTAATGAAAACATCAACTAAATGAATACATGCAAAAGTGAGTTATAAGGTACAAAGTTTGGAAAATTGAATAAGGTTTATCAAATGAGAAATTAATAATTGTTAAAGATTTGAACATTAAAAGTAAACCAGATAACATAGAGATTAGGCACTGTTTGCCCAGAGCGGCATGGGGAGGGGGTGTTGAGGGATGTAGGGAGGGGGTGCTCATATAAAAGAAACAGAGAAAGCAACTGCTAAGTGGCATACACACTAAGAGTTGAATATAGTCAGAAAGATAAAGGCCTTTCAGAAGGAGGCTTAGTCACGTGGCCTACCCTTCAGCTACAGCTCAGATATCTTTAACAACATTACTTTTATGAGGTAGATCCTATAAACAAGATAGGCTGTAATTCAGCCTTTAATTACAGATTGAGTGTACATTTTCTGTACAACAACCAAATGCCCATTTATCCCACCATACCAGAAAAAATAAAGCTTAACTGATAAAAAATCTGGTGTTATGCAAATAGACATGTAATGAATAGTCCATAAGTTCAGAGGTATGGCAAAGAGAGATAGCATTGATCCTTCTGCCATTGACATTTAGGAGCACACTGTGCCTGATCTTCAATACCCTCCATTAAGACTGGATGGAGAAACTGAATTGGATAAATGGCCTGAAATATTTTCTGATCAATGTTGCTACAGAGGAGGAAAAAAACATCTGTGAGTAAAAGACCATAAAAATGAGTACAATATCAATACAGCCTAATCAAGAAGAGCTGATTGCCTAAGGTGTTGTTATAAACAGGAGTATATATTATGATATGCATTTGTTTAATATAACACAAGACAGTACTTTTACATTCATTTATTTATTCCACCCATCCATTTTTAACCCGTTTACCTAGTTTATGGTAATGTGAAACTTAAACCTATAATTTAGTCTAAGCCAGGAACTAACTTTAATGCATAGGCCACAAATACTCATAATGGAACAATTTATGTTTACCAACTAAGTTAACAGAATGAGGAAATATACTAAAATAAAAAAGGTCCACACAGCCATTGATCAGGCTAGAAGTTAAACTATGTAGATATGAGCTGTAGGGTATTCAGTGAAACTTACAAATCACCAGCACATGCAATCGTTTCCATAATTCTACAAATGCATGTGAAATGACTTGCTCAGTGTCTTAATATATTAAACATGATTTAGGAGTGTTAAGATAGGGTAACAGATTTTGAGGAATTTAAATGTAATTAATTTTTTAACCTTTATATTCAACCGACTAGCTCAAGTTTCTTATATATTCAACATAAAAAAATAACTAACAAATTAATTTGAAGTATTTGAATGAAGCACTGCAAAACTGGCTCAACATTTTAATAGAAAAAAACTGCTTCAAATTGTAATAACAGTAAATTTTATTTGTTTGGTACCTTTTTCATGCTGAAAGCATTAATATTGTGTGAGATATCATCTTGTAAGCTGTTATATTGACCACTTTTTTATCATTTTTACATCAGTAACTTGAGTAGCTACATTTCTTACCAGTTAGTTGTTGTGCCATTTGAATAAATATCCTAAGCATGCCAATTTAAAGTATAGTTTAGCTGTATTTCCATATCCATCCATTCATCCATCCACTGATCCATCCATCCACTTATCCACCCATCCATCTATCCATCCATCCATCCATCCATCCATCCAACCATCTGCTTCTTAAATCACATTTATCTTGACAGCATCACAAGAGATCAGTGCTTATGGCTGAAAAAAAAAACCTGGATTGGATACAATACAGCATCATACCAGACACAAATTACCTTAACATACACAGTAAGTTAGTGGTGGGTAAATAAACAGAAATTTTGTCTAACATCTTTACCATTAGGCAGCGACAGTGCTGATCATGAAACAAAATTAATTTTGTATAGCACCTTTTGAACTGAACACAATGGCACGGTGTAATACATATTTTATAGGACAATTGGTTCTATATAGCTCTTACATTTTGAGTACAGGCAACTGAAGTAGTACACTTAAAGTCATCACAGTGAATTAATGGTTGGTGCTGTATCAGCACTTTGTACTTTAAGGTTCAGCTCCTATAAAACATTATTATAGGTTGGCTACTTTATGAGGTGACATATTGCATATGCATACCTTAATCAAAACAGTTTTCATAGTATCTGATATGGAAAATACCCATAACACCTAGCTCCTAAGACGAATGGTGACTTATAGAAGAAAACTGACACATTTTAACAAAATATATTTATCTACAGTTTTCTGAACCCACTTATTCCAATCCATGGTTGTTGAGGGCTTAAGTCTTTGCTGGCAGAACTGGACACAAAGTTTGTCTGAGGTGGCAGTCCATCACTGGGTATCTTACTCAAAATGGGCCAGGTAACTTAACCTGGACATATTTGGCATTTGTAATGAAACTGGAGTACCTTTTGGAAGCCACACATGAAGGGAAAGAATGTACATATGCTATACAGACAGTGATTGGTCAAGAGTTGAACTCAGGTCCTAAGACCTATGAGGCAGTTCTCCTAACTACTACAACAATGGGTTGTCCATTCTTATGTCATTATTTCCCTATATAAAAATAAAATAAGAATTTACTTTAAAGTGACAAGTACAATGCATGAAAAGTCTAATGGATGGTGAATTTTCAAGATACAGAACCAAAATAAAAAATGAAGGTCATCTCTTAAGTTTGATTTACAGGCTACAATGCTTTTTACAATTTTTACTTACAACACAAGAAATATACATGACACAGACTCTTTTCCAGGACTGTTTTACATTTTATTCAGCACAAAATGGTATATTTTAAAACAACTGTTTAATTCAGTATGAAGGCAAGTTTTTTAGTGACCATAGTTAATTGACTGCTTGATTAAAAGAGATTTAGAATTGACCCTGTGCTCTACTGGTGTTGACCTTCTTCCAATAAAATGTAGATTTCCCCAAAGGGGATTGTCCTGGCAAAGTGTTGGTTATTAACTTTTTTCTTGTAACTTGCAGAACAATTTCATCTCAAGGTCAATATTATTTTTTGGTATGAATTCTCACCACAGAACTTGTTGTGACTATCTTCTGAAACAATTTCCATTTGTGGAATTCAGCAAGCTTACACCACACTCATGCCACACATCCATACAGTGCTTGTCTGCTACTGAACAAGTACAAGATTATTTGAACTCACTGATTTTGTTCTCCATGTATATCTGTGTCTGTTAATGACTAACTATGTCTGGTCACAATACAATACAATGGAGTTTTTTTTGTATAGTGTTCTTCACTGAATGCAGTTACAAAGCTCTGTGAACAATTCTTAGTCAAAATATAAGTATAGATTAAACTAAGTACTAAATACAGAACAAGTAAACATATAAATACTGATTTATTCAAATGCACAGAGAACAAAGTAGAAACTGATCAAAAATAAATAGAAACTAACAATATCTGTCCATTAATTTAATTGATGAACTATAGCCAGCTGACAATAGAGGAGATTAACATTGTAAAAAGAGAAAAATAAAAAAAAGTCAGTTCTGGAGACCTCTGCCCACTAGCTGCCTACACTCACCTGGGTATTAGTGGAATCTATGCTGGCCATCCAATCTAATGAGAAGTAACATTATCATATAAGTTCTTTGCCACTGGTGCAGTTAATGTTTGGCCCATATGTTGATTTTAGATTTGTCACATAATAAACTGTACAACTAAGCTGAATTGCAACTGAGATCACTGAGATGTACCTGACTTGGTGTGCTATTGGCCCACTTCTGCCACTAAATGTCAAAATGTAGCGCCAGTTACCTCGGGAGCAACAGGAAGTGAAACATATACAAAAAACACATTTATATGTGTATCCTTTGAGCTATTAACCCTGGGTAAACTAGTTACCTTGTATAAATGCATTTACAACCAAGCCTCCAACCAAACAGAATTGTGAAATATCAAAGAGTTATGAAGATATTACCCTTTAATTCAGGTCTGCACTGGCTTCCTGTATGATGAGGTTTTGTTCAGAATTCTTATTAATTTGCAAAGATGTTCATTTTAACATTCCACTTTACCTATCATTCTTGGTTGTTCATACGTACATGCATGACAGCTCAGATTCTGTGATTCTCGTCGTATCATTATTCTCATAATTTGTTTTATCATCCTTATACAATATTAAGTTAACTCTGTGGCTCCTGTTCTCTGGACTTCTCTCCTTAGGTCTGTTTGAGAATATTCACCAGAGGTCACATTCAAGCTGTGCTTCAAACCTCACCTCTTCTCACCTGTATTTTAATTAGCTAAACCAACAAATACTGTGTATTGTAATTAGAATTTTTGTACCAACTTTATTGACCCTGATTCTCTTGTATATAATAGTCAATCTGTTCCATGTATTATCATTTCATCTTTACCTATGTGGACCCCTCTAAGTAGGTTTGTATATTTTTATGATATTTTTGTGGATTTAGTCTGTTTTTTCCAAGTTTGCATGTTTTTTTTCCCTCCCTCTTGTTGGTCAAATTGTACTCCCACATCCATTGACATTCAATTGAGTTGATTAGTGACTCTAAATTGGCTATGAGCTAGTGTGATTATGTGAATGGACTCAGTGATGGACCAGCTCCCATTTCATGGTTGGATCCTGCCTTGAATACAGTACTGCTAGAATAAGCTAAAACTCTTTGCAGTCTTACAGTATATATGTGTTGATAAATAGACTGATAGACTCTTCTAAGTTTATCCTTGTAATTCTATAATTTTCTATTATTACCTTTAATTGGACTCTTGTTTGTTTTGTAAGGTTCTTTGTGTGGGTGTCTTCTGTAAATAATACTATATGAAATAAAGAATAACCACAATTGCCAAAAAGAAGTTAGTTAAAGAGAATTAAAATATTAGTAACAGTACAGCATAATCATTTGCTAAATGTGTGTGAGGTGTTTTGGATCTCTGTATACTATCTGTACCCTAATCCCTATCTTTTCAGATGCTGCAACTGAAAAGATGGGAAGTGGCTGTAACTGCAAATTTCTATAATTATAATTTTGATGAACAAAACAAATACAAAAATAAAAAATATAAATATAATAAATATATACTGCGGTAGGTTGGCGCCCTGTCCGAGGTTTGTTCCTGCCTTGCGCCCTGTGTTGGCTGGGGCTGGCTCCAGCAGACCCCCATGATCCTGTGTTAGGATATAGCGGGTTGGATAATGACTGACTGACTGAATAAATATATAATTAAAAATGTTTTCAAAAAATCACATAGTTCCTTATGTGGGGGACTGGGCGGTCTCATGGCCTGGAGTCCCTGCAGATTTTATTTTTTTCTCTTCAGCCGTCTGGAGTTTTTTTTGTTTTTTCTGTCCTCCCTGGCCATCAGACCTTACTCTTATTCTATGTTAATTAATGTTGACTTATTTTATTT
The DNA here is from genome assembly GCA_026402145.1 of Polypterus bichir lapradei. Classification (NCBI taxonomy): domain Eukaryota; kingdom Metazoa; phylum Chordata; class Cladistia; order Polypteriformes; family Polypteridae; genus Polypterus; species Polypterus bichir. Next base: position 15,357,311 of record JANRMT010062838.1, on the reverse strand, counting down.
TCTTACTGTGTCTTTTATTTTTCTATTCTTCATTATGTAAAGCACTTTGAGCTACATTTTTTGTATGAAAATGTGCTATATAAATAAATGTTGTTGTTGTTGTTGTTGTTATTCTTGTGAAAGTACTGTGATGAATGTAGCAGTTTCAATTAATAAAGTTTCAGTATTTGCATTTCCTGAGGCACCAGTGCACCTAACAGATATATTTTACACATCTGGGTTCAAATTTTAAATGGATAAAACCTCAAAATGTTTCCTTACATTAGTGCCAAGAGAATGAACATGTACCACCAGGAAATATTTAACTAAGTGTCAAAAGGCAGACACACACACTTTCAACATACTGTAACCCTTTTAAATTTGCATAATCCAATTCAGGGCTCTTGGGGGCAAAAGCTTCTCATAGCAGCTCTGTGTGCAAGACAATAGAGATCCCTGGCCAGAACACAAGTCTATCAAAGGATCACTTATGCACCCACTCACAACCGGCCAAAGTGAGAGTTAACTTGCACGTTAATGTGAATATAGGAGGAAAATTCAGAGGATCTAGAGAAAAACCCATACAGGCAAAAGGATGCAAGATTTAAGTCAAGTTTCTGGATCCCTGCATGAACAGCATTATTCACTGTGCTAACTTGTTGCCATCAGCCATCATGCATCTTTTTATTTATAAGTTAAAAAAGACTCACTGTTAACTTTCATTTAATCTAACTGTTCTTTTGGATGACATATTGATGTATTAAAACAGTTGTCTTCTAGTTTCCTATGGACATCAAAAAGTTGCAACACAACAGGACAAAGTGCTTATTTAAAAGTAGTATACTTATTGCACTTTTGACCTGACCCAGACTACGACCCAGAAATAAAAAGTGAAAGGTCACCTCCTTGGTATACAGTTCCATCTGACCACCACCCCATGGAATTTATGCCTTCCTTTTATCTGTCTTTCTATGTGTAGAAAAGAAGGCCAAGCATCCAATGAATTATGTGGCCTTAGTGAAATGAGGCCAAAAAGAGGATTATAGTCATGGAAACACACACACATACACATATACAGTCATTTATGTGCAGATGCATTATATTATCCTAATAAGGTCATTAAGAACCATGTTTCTTCTATTAATATGGAATATGGAGGACATAAGGAAGAGCATTTCTAGGGCATTGTAAAATATAGGCCAAAAGTGCTATGATTAGCACTGCTGCCTGACAGCTCCTTGGACCCAGGTTCAATTTCTGGCCTGGTTGATTTTGACATAGTGTAAATGCATGCAGGTGTTTGCTTGAGTATGCCCTGTCATCTGATCTTTAGTTGGTTTCTGCTTTCCGCCACTGTAAGCTTTGGCTCCATGTGACTCGAGAATAGAATGTGTTTTCAGAGAATGAATAAATGGTTAAGTGAGTGTGCATGTAAGTGTGAATGTAGCCTGCTATGGAGTGGAATTTCATCTAACAATGGTTTTTGCTTTGCATCTAGTAATACCAAACAGTGAAATGAAAAGAGTGGATAAGAAAATGAGATACCGGAAACTTTCTATACAATACAAATATCTGTAATCAGGGGATAGGTGAAATCATCAATTTGTGGAAAACAGTCCTCTTTATCTGTTTTATTATAGCTAATAATTACTGCTGTTCTGATGATATGGTTACAATGCATTCAGCCAAATGTGACCAGTGGGCATGACAACATCATTAGAACTCTCCAAACTGATACAACAACCTGGAATAAATTGCATTGATATTCTGAACTTTTGGATTCCAGAAGTTACCTACAATATTAGATAATTTCCTGGCTACTAGAACAGATTTTATGCAAATCAAAATGATTATTGAGCAGAACTGGAAACGAGACATCTACAAGATACCATAAGAACATCTGAGCCAGCACCTCCAGCTTTGTAATATATGAACAGGAAGATTCCTTACAAAGCACAACAGGAAGTCACACTTTTGAAAGATAAGGTAGGGAAAAAATATGCTGATTTTTTTACAATTAAGGACAATCTGAACAGGACTGAGAACAAATTATCAGAATAATGCAAAAGGAAGTTGGAAAATCTGCGGTGGGTTGGCACCCTGCCCGGGATTGGTTCCTGCCTTGTGCCCTGTGTTGGCTGGGATTGGCTCCAGCAGACCCCCGTGACCCTGTGTTCCAATTCAGCGGGTTGGAAAATGGATGGATGGTAGTTGGAAAATTAATTAGGAATGGAAAGAAACCTTCTGAAATTTAGTCAAGTGCTCCCGGCAAGAAATGATCAGAACATACAATTGGGACTAAATACAAGCAAGGAGGAGGCTATGAAGAAAGTAATTTCACCAAAGCTGATAAGAAACTGTTGCAGGCCTGAAATGGAAAGAAGCTACCTGGGATAAATAAGGGGTTTAACTAGCTAGCCACATTATATTATATTATATTATATTATATTATATTATATTATATTATATTATATTATATTATATTATATTATATTATATTATCAAGATTTTATAGAGGTAGACGATAAAATTCCAGACCTTGGAACTCCATAAAGAATGACAGATGTTGGTTGAGACTTGAGCTGGATGAAAAGCATTGCAATCAACTGCCTTGTAGTAGGCCTTTAAAACTCAAAATGGAGCTGTAAACCTGTGGAGAGAGTGAGAATCTATTTGAGATTAGCTGGCTGCATGTCCTAAATGCACCCTATGCTGTTGGAACCAGAACTAAATGAAACAAGATCAGCCTGATGCACATTTCAAGATGTAGCCTGAGAGGCTAAGAAGCGTTTGATAATTTATACAAATCCAGGTCCGCCCTCCTGGGAGGAAAGTTCCCTAAAGTGCCAACACAGAAATTAGACCCCCAAAACCCACCCCCTGACTCCTTTAAAAGCAGCATAATTTCGAGTTATATAGGCTGCACACACAATACAATATGCTATCAATTTTAAAATTAAAATACTATAATTTAGCCTCAGCATTTTAGTTCATTTTTTCACACAATAGACTAATCCAGTAAAACTGGCTCATTTCTCCTGCTTTAGAAGCAAGGAATGGCATGTCTGATGAATGCATAATTTTAGACACATATAATGAGAGCTACTTCTGTTGTTAATCATAGACTGCGCCTGTGGAGAATATTTTATACTGATTAATCTCTTGCCTATAAACCTAATCAATGCTATTTTAATATGGGTTTATGTCCTGGTATCCTGGGCAGGGTTATTATATTATCTTTTAATGTTCCATTAAAAGAAGTAATATGTTGCAGAGCACATCTTCAAACTGCGAAGTTCCTTTCCACATAAAACAAACAGAGACTGAATCAGGGTCCAAACCCCTGTCCCTCCTGTACAGCCTAGATGGAGAGAATAAGAGAATAATTGTCTTAATTCTATGCCCGAGGCAAATAAGCAGCATTGTAAAGCTGCAGCCTGAGGACTGAAATGAAGGTTATTGCAGCAGTAAGTAACAATCAGAACAACATATTAACCTTAGGCTTAGTTACTGAGATACCAAGTATACAGGAAGCTTAACCCCAACTGCACTTTCATTTCCCAGTTTGCTATTCTTAATTCTAAGACCTCAGTGCTAGAACAATGTACAAAATTGAGGATTATGTATGTGATTTGCCTCTGGTGTTGTATTACTAGCATATCTCTTTTACACTAGTGATAACATAAGATTGTAGCCATTAATTGGTTTTGAAATATTTCATGTATCAATCTTGAGATGAAGTGTTCATAGGCTAGATCTTCTTCATACCCAGAGGCAGAATTTTAGTATTTAGTACCATCTTTTCGGGAACAAAAATGTTTTTTTGAATGTAAGCTGGTAACAATAACACCAAAATCCTTGAATACCTTTTTATATGCCTATTCATCTCTGCTGTCAATACACAATGAAGGAGTCATCAGAGAACTGTAATTGGTATAAACTGGAGATCTTAAAATTGGTTGTGTTAAGGGTAATGGAAATTTGAGACACTAAAGTTCATAATCTGTCACTTCACATTTAGTCCATAATTGTGGACCATGTGGAGATATTTACCTGCATTGCCTTGAATTTATTTCCCACTGGAGAAATTAAAGAACATGATCCTGACCCTACTGACATTTTTGTCTATAGTTGGGAAAGGGAATATGAATCAGAGTGCTGTCTCCCTCTCTAAGTGACTGATAGACAAATTGCACATGATGCTGGTGGGGTTACAGTAGTATCAGAACCAATCATTCAAGATTCTTCATATTGTTTGATATGAAAGCTATTGGTTTGTAGTCCTAAAGAGAAGAGACAACATAATTCCACTCATACTCTATATTACATAAATTCAATCATGCTTTGTGCTTCTTTAGATAAGGAGTTTTGAAACCTCATCTTCACAAATTCCATTTCTACCACTGCACCTCTCTGAGAAAGTGGTAACCTTTTTAATATTATATATCCCTGTTTTTTTCCAAGGAGATAGGGGACGATGATGAGGTAGCAGAAGTGCAGTAGAAAAGTTGTTAGATTGGGTTGTCAGCATTTCCAGAATTGCTCTGTTTGCATTTAGAAAGCTGGATTGAATTAACATGCCTAATTAAATTATCAAGACCACATTTGTTGCCATTTTTGATCAATAATTGAATTGAGGTCTCTGTATAATCCTGCTTTCCACTTTACTGCTACAGAAGGACAGTGGAAATGACAGAGAGAGGAAAATAGAGACTCTGCTGCTTAACAAGTTAAAAAAAAAGGTTGATCTGAAAAGTGATCCTTCATATGTAGTGCCAGTTAAATGAAACACAAAATGTACATTTTCTGCCAAGTACCTTATGTAGCCTGCCATTAGCTTTGCAATTAAAAATAAAGGAGTCTCAGGATGTATTTACACATGTATACATATGCTTCATTTAATGACTGCTGTGGTGCCTAGAGCATCCTCGGCTGAGTCATAATGAGGAATGCTGACTGCACAACTGCCTTAAGCATATAAAAATGGGTTCAAAGGCCACCTTCTCCTCCATGGGTGAAACAACCAAAGGCAAAAGCTACAAACCCATTCTGTTCTTATGAATCTAATAATTGTATTATCTTTTAAGCTCATCTGTTCCTCCCTATAATGTCTGTTCTGCATTAGGAATGCAGAATTACTAATGATGCAGCATTTAAAACTATTGTACTTAAAATAAAAATAACTTTAATATGACCAAAAGAGCATGCACATGAAAATGAGTTGGCTAAAAGGAAAGCTTCTGTTTCTGTGCGTAGTTTACATAGTAAATTGATTAATAAATTGAAAATGAAAATATACAAAATCTGCAATAATTTATTTATTTATTTATTTATTGATATCTGCTGCAAAATATGTATTATTTATAGTATAGCATAGTATAATATAGTATAGTTCTTTACAGAAGTGGAATTGACAACAGTAATTGCAGGCATTTTCTAGATTATGTGAATGCGGAACAATTTTTGCCAGACTCATATACTCTACTAGGCATTTACAAATATTTTCTTAATCTGGATACAGGGAGCCCAAATTAGAAGTTAACTAATTTATTTATTTATTGATATCTGCTTCAAAATATGTATTATTTATAGTATAGCATAGTATAATATGGTATAGTTCTTTACAGAAGTGGAATTGACAACAGTAATTGCAGGCATTTTCTAGATTATGTGAATGCGGAACAATTTTGCCAGACTCATATACTCTACTAGGCATTTACAAATATTTTCTTAATCTGGATACAGGGAGCCCAAATTAGAAGTTAACTATAGTACCAATAGTTTTTGAGAGAAGCAAAAAACGGAAATAGTGCAATTGCATCAGCAGGCATGGCAAAAGGCCACACTGAAGCAACATGTATGTTGATGTTATTTGTCCACTCATCTGAATTGTTAATGACAGAGTTGCACTGATCCAAAGCAGCATCGGGTTAAAAGCTGGATCTAGAGAAAGAGAGCAAGCTATTTCTGATCTATACTTTTCATCCCCACAATCGTAATTCCCAGCACAATAGGCTTCATAGCCATAACTCCTTGCAATTTTGGTAATTAAGATTAAAGGTATCATATATAACAATGTACAACCTTAATTTAAGATAATAGAATGACAACAAAAGTTCAAAAGCAATGTATCTATGACCAAAAACTAGAGGTGTGGGAATCTTAATTCACAGAAAAATTTCATTTGTAGTATCAGATGTAGTATCAGATCCTGAAGGGTGATATGTGATGGTTATGGATAATTTATTTAATTGTAAAGTGATTTTGATAAATATCTATGCACCCAATGTGGATGATAAGAGATTTAATCCAAAACGTATTTGCCTCCATTCCTAACTTGAACACTCATAAAATTGTGAGTGTCTTAAATCCAGACCTGGATAGGTCTTCAGCTACAGGGGTGACAACATCTAACACTGCAAAAATAATGACACAGTTTTTAAGTGATCATAACCTTTCAGACCCATGGAGATTTCTAAATCCATACTTAAGAGCATATTCCTTCTTCTCACCAGTACATCATTGTTACTCAAGAATTGGTTATTTCTTTATAGACTAGGGGGCTCTACCCCCTGCTTGCTTCACTTGCCAACCCTTGTGCAGACCCTACACACTAGGCATTTCCCGGATCTGCCGATTGCAACGAATTGTGCTGTGCTTTTGGATAAACACAAATATTAACTCTGTTTTTGATATCTCCATCTTTCGAAACTATTATCGCTGACAATTCAGCACATGTTGGTGTATTATATACTAGCAAAATACCCGCGCTTCGCAGCGGCGAAGTACTGCCTTAAATTTTTATTAAGAAGAAAATTAAACCTTTTTAAACTGAGGGAAAATATACCAATAATTATTTGTTAAGGATCTCTTTGTATACCACATTGTCATTTCGGCCCTCCAGTTGTAATATGACCAAGCTGTGCGCTGAGCTTACTCTTGAGCATGCAACGTACAGTTGGCCATGTGAAAAGTAATCTTGTTTCAAATCTCACAGCTTGGATTGCTGCTGTCACAATCAGTTTGAGTTTCATGGTTTGTTTCAATGACGTTAGTATTTGCAGGACTTGTGTTGAAGTGACATTCGGCATCTGTCAAGCGTTGTAAGCATACAACCGGTTTCATCGATAACTTCACATCCAGCTTTTGAGAGTTTAAACATTCATAAACATCAAAGTGTCCACTACTGAAATCATCACCTGTGAATCTAAGATGTTTAAGAGGCATTGGCGGTTGTCCAAAGGTGTAAAATATTTGGCCATTTCGGTACACTTGAAAGCGAAAACCGAACAATTCAGCGGCAGCCATCAACTCACATGCAGAACCATAGGTGAAGGGCTTAAGCATTTCACTCTTATAGTGCTCCTGTGTAGTATAATTATCTCCTGTACCATCATCAGTCCACACCTTGAACCTGTCCCAGTCATTCAATACATAAGACACAATGTTCCTCCGGATATCAAGAGTGAGCCTGATATGGCCGTGCAATATGTAACAAAGAGAATGGAAAAGGTAGGTGCCATCTCCGGGCATGGAAACCACTCGGTAAGTGACAGTTCTTTGATCGATGGTGATCACCTTGATAGACATGTTAAAAGGGGTATGGTTAGAATGATAAAGGAAATGGGTACCTGAACAATGTAAAGTAAGTCTAAAATACCTACACAATAACTATAATCGTAATAAACGAACAATAAAACAGCGGAGAAGCCGTGGATTAAATAAAAAGGCTGTAGTTATCAGCAGGGAGACGTGAATCCCGTGGCGAAGCAAGGAAGGGACTGTAGAGACCGGAGTGACGGATGGCCCTATATAGGCAGGCAGCCAACAACGTGGGAGGCGTTGGGATGGGGGACCCAATGCCGCCTCACATGGTGACCGAGCTGCAGGCTATGGACGTATATATGTACGCAAGTAGGATTCAGTTAGCGTTGGGAACCCGCATACCAAATTTCTTGAAGATGGGCCCATAAGTAACAAAGACCGTTGGAAAGTTCAATATGGTGGCTGACAGTGGCGTCATACCACCGGAATAAGTACGTACATTGGTTTTGGTTAGCGCAAGGAAGCCGCCTACCAAATTACGTGAAGATGGGGCCATAAATAAGACAGTTCAACATGGTGGACATTGTCGACCGTTATGACTGTTACACGTAGAATTTCGAAATGAAACCTGCTTAACCTTTGTAAGTAAGCTGTAAGGAATGAGCCTGCCAAATTTCAGCCTTCTACCTACACGGGAAGTTGGAGAATTAGTGATGAGTGAGTCAGTGAGTGAGTCAGTGAGGGCTTTGCCTTTTATTAGTATAGTTGCGAGCATGATCTTTCAGATTCATATAGAAATCCAAGAAAACTTCTTTGTCCGTGTTTTTCAGATACATTTCATGTAAAGTGCAATACTTTTGGATGTATAGATTTGTATCCATTATTGGCTGTAGAATTTCTAATACGTTTGATCGTTTAATTCTTTCAATTCTATGTTGCATAATTTCTCCATGATCATAAATATAAACCTGACTGAATTGTGGTTTCTTTGAAATTAAACTTGTAGTTGCTCTGTCATATCACCTATGTCCATATATTCGATCTCTTTTCGCTGTACCGTTATTTCACTGAGTAATAGTTTCCATTTGTTAGCGCTAATGCGATCTTAACTATCAGTATTTTGAGACTTTTGATTTTTAGTACTTTCATAATCTCCATCCTGCTCTGCATGTGTATCGCGCCAACTTTTTTGAACCTCTTTACGACGTTCTACTTTGTCTTCTACTCTTTGTCTTTTCTTATTCTACTATTTGTCTTTTATTTCTGCCCCTTCTTGGACCTGTTAGGTTTTCAATTCATCTCTTGGCACAAAGTCTCGTCTCATGGGACTTGAAATTATCTCTCTGAAAATGTCTTATCTTGTCTCTCTGAAACAGTCTCGTCTCGTCCCAAGATTTTTTTATATAATAGAGAGATAATTTCTTGCCCGCGATAATATCTTGCAAATACAATGCTATTTTTATCTCCGACCATGCCCCTCTGATCATGGAGCTCACATCACTATGCCCCACATACTCATCTTGCAGCTGGCATCTTAACCCTCTATCATTAGCTGACGAGAATTGTACAGAATGTATATCCAAGAAAACTGATTTTTTTTTAGAGACAAATGCATCCTCGGAACTTTCAGCAGGAATACTCTGGGAAACTCTGAAGGCTTTCTTAAGAGGACGGATTATTTCATATCTTTCCCACAAAAATAAATTGGAAACCAAGAAGGTATCAGAGTTAATCAGTGAAATTACCAGAATAGATCAAGAATGTGCAAGGTCTCCGCATGAGACACTTTTTAGGAAAAGACAGGCTTTGCAATCAGAACTCAACCTCTTGATATCAAAAGAAACAGATCAACTCATTTTTAAATCATGACATCATTACTACAAACATGGTGTGAAGGCTAACAAGATCATAGCACAATAAATCCATAAGCAGGAAGTTTGCAATGCAATATCAGTAATCACCAACACAGTTGGAGATAGAATCATTGGCCATGAAAATATAATGCACACATTTAGAGACTACTATAAGTCTTTATATTCTACTCAGTTTAAAGAACACAAGACACAATCTAATGTGCTTTTTGATACATTACGGATACCACAGCTAGATACTCTCAGTGAAGAGGAAATGGATAAACCTCTGAAATATTCAGAATTACTAGACGCTATAAACTCACTTCAGAGTGGGAAAGCAGCAGGTCCTGATGGCTATCCTGCTGAATTTTATAAACAAATACCAGTTAAGTTAGTTCCCCTCGTATTAGCAACATTTTTAGAAGCCAGAGACAAAAAAAATCTACCCCAAACTTTTCGCCAAGTATTAATTACCGTTTTTCCTAAGAAAAATAAGGACTTATTACAATGTGCATCATACAGACCAATCTCACTTCTGAATAATGATGTTAAGATACTCTCCAAAGCTTTAGCTAGAACGATTGCGAAGATGCTCCATTCAGTAATATCACAAGACCAAACAAGATGTATTAAAGGTAGACATTTGGCTTCCAATCTTCAATGCCTGTTTAATGTAATACATTCAGCCACTCTGGAGATCGTATTATCTTTGGATGCAGAAAAAGCATTTGATATGATTGAATGAGAATACCTGTTCACCACTTTGCATAAATTTGTGTTTGGCCTGAACATATGTGCATTGATCACACTGCTGTATGCTAGTCCAGAAGCTTCAGTTTGCATTAGCAACATTATTTCAGACTACTTCAAACTAGAACGTGGTACTAGACAAGGATGCCCCTTGTCACCACTGCTATTTGCGATCGCCATTGACTGTTTAATTTCAAAATACATCAGAGATAAAGGGGTTTTTTAGAGAAGGGCTTGAACAGAAAATATCACTATATGCAGATGATATAGTACTGTATATATCAGACCCACAAAATTCTGTGCCTACAGCCCTAACAGCACTAGCAAATTTCAGAAGATATCTGGACTTAAAATTAATTCCAAAATGAATTATTTCCAGTGAGTTGTCTAGCAAACAACATTAGATTAGACACCTTCCCTTTTATCATTGCAGATCAGTTTAAATACCTAGGGGTAAACATCACAAGTAAATATAAAGCTCATTTTTAACAAACATTTGCTATTTGCATGGATAAAATTAAACAAGACATGCATCTAGACATGGTCTACCCTCCATTTTACTTTAGCAGGAAGAATTAACATTGTGAAGATGAATATCCTCCCTAAACTTCTGTTCCTATTTTAGAACAACTCCATATACATTAAGAAATCTTTTTTTTAAGAAATTAGATTCAATCATAACCTCATTTATTTGGAATTTGAAAAATCCACAGATTCAAAAGGTGAGCTTACAACGACCTAAATCAGAAGGCAACATGTCTCTACCTAATTTTCAAACATACAAGCTATAAAAACCTGGATACTGACACAAACAGATGAACACACACTAGTTTGGTCTGCAATAGAAATGAAATCCTGCAACACTTCTTTATATTCTTTGCTTTGTACTCCAGTAAATACAAGGTATCGCCAATATACTCACAACCCATTTGTCCTTCATTCACTTAGAATATGGAACCAATGTAGGAAGCACTTTTAAGTTAGAGAATATATTATCTGTGGCACCTCTACATGATAACCACCTTTTTCCACCCTCTCAAACTTACACAATTTTTAATGTTTGGAAAACGTATGGGATTAAATCATTTAGAGATTAGTATATAAATAATGTCTTTGCATCCTATGAATAATTATATTCCAAATCTCCCATCAACACAATTTTTCCACTATCTCCAAATTAGAAACTTTGCTAAATTAAATCTGCCCAGTTTTCCTCACCTCCCACCTATTTCTATTCCAGAAGAGAGATCAGTCTTGGGGACCCGGACAGCATTTCTATAATATATAAAAAGTCCCTTCCTTTTAAAGATCCTAGAGTACAGTGGGAAAAGGATTTCTTACTCAACATTTCAGAAATGGAGTGGAAGGCGGCCATGCACAGAATCCACTCTAGCTCCATATATGTAAGACATTCAATTATTCAACTTAAAATCGTTTATCGAGCACATCTGTCTCACCTGGTTGTCCAAGATGTTTCCAGGGCAAGATCCAACCTGCGAACGTAGCAATCGAGCCCCAGCTTCACTGGGCCATATGTTTTGGGTGTGTACCAAATTAACATCATTCTGGATGAACATTTTTAAATGCCTATCAGACAGCCTTGGTGTCACAATCCCTCCTAATCCATTAATAGCTGTGTTTGGTGGACTCCCAGATGGGCTTAAAGTGGAGAAGGACAAACAAATTGTAATTTCACTAAACCTATATTTCACTACTAGCACGTAGACTTGTCTTGCTCAAATTCTCACTTAGAGGATCTGTTCAAAACTTTTTTAAAACCTGGCAGGACCTAATCAATAACATTTTAGAATAAGCATTTATATTAGGGGTGGGGTGGGGGAGAGACTCCTTTCTCTTTTTACTATTCTTAACAGTTTTGTTCTGGTTGTTGCCCTTCCTCTCTTTCTCATGGGTGGGTGTTGATTTGATTTTATTTTAGTTTTGTTAAGTTTGACTTGATTGTGTGGAATGTTATCAACTCTATATATATATAAAATCCTAAGCCTAAAAGTGCAACGATTTTGTGCATCGACTTTATGTGATATTTTCATGTCACATTTTTTGTCACGCTTTAAATATGGCTTATTTTAAAACCTACATATATATGTTTGGTATCATTCTTTTCAGAATTTATCGAACTTTAATGTGATGTTGTTAGATTTTCAGATTCTTATTCCATTTTTAAATTATAAACTAAAAAATATCAAGAACTCACATCCCACGAGACAAGACTTTGTGCCAAAAGATTTAATCATGCCTGGGGCTGGAAATAAAAAAAAACAAAGAATAGGACAACTGCTGTACAGGCTTTTAAATGTTTGAAGCACCATGCAAGATGCAGATCATGTGGCACAGCAGCAGCAGCAGCAATCCAGCAGCTGATCGAGCAAAGAGGAGGTAAATAAAAAACTGTATTTGTTTCCCATTGTATCACCATTTAAGAGGGGGTTTCGGAGGAGTGACTGCGTCTCCTTGGGGTGCGTTCAGCCCACCTTTTCACAACATGAGCAGCAAAGATGTGAAGTGGCTGGCACGTAGTACAGGTCAGGGGGGTTGGCGAGTGAAGTGAGCAGGGGGGAACCCCCTAGTATGCTTATAATAAATTTAATAAAAATTTAAAAAAAAAGCTGCATCCAGCCCTGAATAGAACACTAGGACCTACTCATAGAAATATGCACTCACTAATACTGTGCTAATCCAGAGCTGCTGGGGCATCAGGATAAAAATCAGCAATAGTAATAAGTGTAATTCAGAAGCCTGCAAGTTATGGCCTCCCTGTTAACCCCACCATGATACCTGATGGTTGGAACAAGGTGGTTAAATTTTCTATTATGGACAAAAAATAAAACTCAACTTTTGATTCACAGCTGCTTTCCAGAACACATTGTAACCCAGACAGCAATGTTCTTTTTTGAGAGCAGAGATTCCCTCTGGCAATTTTTCCACTGAAATTATTCCAATTGAATATTTGTCTATTGGTAGACTCATGAACTTTGACATATACGACAGTGAGCAAGGCCTTTAAAATCTGCCAATGTACCTGTGGAGTTTATTAAGAGTTATACTGTATGATAATCGTCCTATCAAGTCTTGGACAGAGTTTTAAAAAAGTGGCTCTTTCTAAATAGATTGGTGGCGTTGATGATTTTTTCTTAATTTTTTGATAAAAAAGGCTTTGTACATTATCCCAGACAGATTTGAAGCAGCATTTTTTCTTTTCCCAAACACTTCAGATAAAGCACATAAAATTTCACATGTATATGGAATTATTCCTGATGATAGTTCTTATTTAGGTATGCCAATCTTAATTATAAGGGTAGAACTGGGGGACACTTATCGCCCACATTAGGATGCTGCATGTTTGTTGGTTCTGGATAATGTAACAGGTAGCTCTGCTGAATCCATTATTATAGGTTAGAATTCCAAGCATGGTCATTGTCTGGAGTTTACATGTTCCTCTGGCTTTTCATGTTTTCCTTCTGGTATTCTGGTTTTCTTCTTACATCCCCCCAATGAAGCATATGAATTGCCAGTACCAAACTCTCTCTGCGTGAGTGTTGTTATTTGTAAGAGTGAGCATTTCAAGAGACTAGCTGTTAACTGACTTGGTTCAGTGCTGCTGGTGTCCTGTGACTCTGGAATGGATTAAGTTCATTAGAGAATGTTATGTTACGTGACACTGACAAATTAGAACTCCTGAATGTTATGTCAAATTAAATTATATTTATTTAAAGTTAGAATATGGTGAGAATTAAGTGAAGTCCATACATTGCCATGAAGAGTACACTGTATGTGCCTGCTTCCTGATTTCTTCTATTATTGGTAATTATTGACACTGAATGACTTCACATCTTCAATAATAATATCAGATAAAGAACACCTGAATAAACAAATACAAATGCTTTCTTTAAATTATTTTATTTATCTAATGAGCAAAGTTATCCAACTCCAGCTGACACTGTGTGAAAAAGTATTCCCCCTAGTTAAATCAATCAGCTAGTTAAGTAAACTCAGTTAAAGGGGTAATTACATTCAGATGACAGAAAATAGATATGCTTGATTACAGCCAGCCCTTCATAACATAACCCTCACTTATTTTTACCTTTAACATCAGAGTCAAGCTTTCAGCCCACAGATTCAACAAGCACATAATGACACAGCCTAGTGAAACTCCAGTCTTAAACCCAATGACGATGCCGTAAAATTTGTGAATTATTCAGTTCTGTAGGGTGAGTGAGCTAAGATTTATCCACCAATGTGAAAGAATTATAGGAATTGTTTGGTTGCAGTTATCGCAGTTAAAGATAATCCAATGTCACAATAATGAGACATATGAGTCATGAAAAAGGTTTGGGGCAGCCACCCGTATAATTGAGTTCCTGGCTGCAAAGTCGATCAAATGAATACAGCACTGATGTGCACAAAACCAAGTCCAAAACAGAACTCAGGGATTAGGGAAAAGGTGTAGGTTTTCAAAGGGGAAGACAGGAAGTGAGATCATAGGGATTGGGTTTATGGTCTTCAGCCACTGGTTCGAGTCCGGACGTGACATCACAGGGGCCGGGGCCGGGATGGTAAGGTCTTCTTCCATAGCCTCGGTCCCAGAAGTGACGTCAAGAGAGCCAGGTGGGATCTCCCATGAATGGTCTACAGGAAAGGGAGAAAAAGAGTCAGTGCACTCTGCCACATCCTGGCATGCTTCGGAACTGCCCTTACTCAAGCCCTTTAGCTGCCTCCCATGCGCATGTGTGTGACACCAACCAGTTACTTTGTGTAAGAGAACAATTATTTTTTTACACATTGCCCATTGGTATTGGATAACTTTGTTCTTCCAATAAATGACAAAAGTAAAAAATGTTTTGCCTTTATTTAATATTAGACTGTAGTCAAGAATTTGCAATAATAGAGGAAATCAGGAAATAATACTTTTTACAACACTGTAAATGTCTATACTATACAAAGTTGTTTCATCTTTTCAACTACATTGTAATTACATTAGCATATTGTCAATGATTTACTGATGAATTATCATTTTATTCCTACTACTCAGACTGAGAATAGGAAGCTGGAATAACAGCATTTGTTCAATTTTGCCATATTCCTAAACATTGGCTTTGTTTACACATTCCCTGCACTAGCATAACAACTACTTAGTTTGGTTACTGCAGTAAAAGAAGTGTTAATTATATATAATCCATCAAGGTGTTACCTAAGGTGAGCACATTTTCTTTCATTATATTACAGGTAGCACCTGGCAGAAAAAGAAGTACCAAAGAACACAGCCACTGATGCTGTTTCATACATTAAAAGGAAAGCAGGGCATTGAAACAAACATAATGATGAAAGTAACAAAGAGCTATTTTCCACAGAATGCAGCTACAGGACTTACTTGCCTGCAACTATTAAATATATACCTAAAATGTCTCAGATCAGCTACCCACTTCTCCAAAGTGTGTCCTCAAACCAAAACTCCCAAATATAACTACTACCCTTACTTCCCTAGCCAAGTCATTCAATTGCAAATTCCTCCCTGTGAGTTTCCAAGACAAGTCATTCCAAACATCATGTCAGTATATGTGTTACCGAGATAATCCACCCTCACTGACCCCATTTATGTCCACAAGTTAATTCACTCTACCCTAACCACTGATCTTTATGTCTCTTGGTTAAGTTAACCAGCTTTAGCAGCTTGCCTCCAATTTAAATGTTTTATTCTCATTCACTGCTCAGTGTCACCAAGTTGTACGATTCTGCTTCTTTGAGCAACATGTTTGCTGAGCCCCTATGTATCTCCTCAAGTTAGGTTACTCAACACTCAATTGCTAATCTGTGTGTCCCCAGGTCAAGTTACTCAACTCCATTCACATCTCACTTTGCATTCAAGACTCTCAAACGCATTTCCCTATTGAATGTGTCACCACTTTGATACATCTTTTGCCTTGTGTTTCATCAAGTAGGGTCACTTAACTTAATCTTAGGTTCAGCATTGTAAATCATTTCAAATAACCTGCCCCCACGATTGTTCTCAGGACAAGTCACTCAGCCCTCACTGACTCCCTTTGTTGTCCAATACTAGGCTTCCCAACCCCACATGCTACCTTGTGTGTTCCCAGATTAGGTCAATCAGATTTAAACTTTTCTCTCTGTCTCCCCAAGTCAGGTTAATCATCCCCATCCACTGCCCTGAATATCCCCAAGTCAATTTATTCAATGCCAACTGAGGTTATATATGTTTTAAGGCTAAGTAACTCAACCCTTTCTCCTGTCCCATATTCAGATGACTCAACTTCAACTGTGGCTCATGCTCTTTAAATTATTTACTTTCCAAGGTGTTCATAAGCTGTGTTACTCAAACCTCAAGGCCAAAATTAAATGCAATTAAATGTCTGCCATCCAACACCCTCTATGTCAATTCTCTTACCATTCTCCTAATTAGATATTTTTGATGAATGATGCAGTGTTCTTTAAAAGGCATTTTATCAATGTAGCTGTCAAATAAAAATGATTAAAAGATGAAGAAAACAGGTGATCTACACAGCAGAATTAATACATTATTTACAAGTACATTCCTCCTGCCAAACCAGCACATGAGGTAACAAGAAAGAGAGACAGCAATTAGAGTGCCAGGCTTCAGCGCTCAACCATGATACTGAGGTGGCTAGAGAAAGCTGATGTAGTTTTGGCAGCCCACAGCCGCTGGAGACTATCCGGCACATCACACACCCCAGTCACCATAACCTCCCTCTCACTCAGTCGGCACTCATCTGCCTCCGTGGTCCTGTCAGCTGTGATGTTTCGGCCAATTCACACAAAAGCACTTAGCTTTTCCCAATTTTGCACTTTTGTACATGTGTGATGGTCCACTACCAGCTCTGACAGCTACACTGTGCCTTGGGGATTCAGGCATTTTTCACAAAAAAATAAATAACAAAGGCTGTCAAGGCAGCCTTTGAAATATTGAAAAATGCTACTTTATAGAAATGTTCAACAATCCGGGGCTTTTTCGTTGTTCAGGTGAAACTGGTTATACAACCAAAAGGAGTTCTGGACAACTAGAGTGGAAGAAGGTGATGAAACATAAAGTGAACATGTACAGTAAATTGCAACCCTGGTACTCATGAACATCTCACCTTAAGATGGGGTAAAAAATATTTAGAAGGAACTTACATAATTTTAACAAATAGAAGAACCAGACAGAGGCAACCTTGTATGGGATGCCAGCAGAGCACAGTCATGTGCAGTTGCTCTGCTGTGATTCATACATGAAGAGAACTGATCCAATAGTCAAAAGACTGTGATGGGACGTGCAGTATCACTTTAGTAAATTTCCTACTAACATTCAATATAATTGTATCTATCTATCTATCTATCTATCTATCTATCTATCTATCTATCTAT